>BGPR01000313.1:669168-703323 GCA_013235015.1 Araneus ventricosus | reverse complement strand
TTTTTAGACAGTATTTTTTTTCGTTGTTCCAAACTTAAAGAAAGTGCGTAATTACAATCACCAACAGCATGGAATTCATTGCAGAATATGCAAGCATTTGTTTTTGTTTTTACTTCAGAACTGATCAAATCTGAACTGCTAAATCTCTTTGAAGAAAAACATCTGGAATTGTTTATTTTTTCGCTCGATGAGTCATAGCGTGGATATGAATACTTTTCTTTTTTCGAACTTACAGGAGAAGCATACATTAACGATCGTTCTTTTGCTTTTAGCTGAATTGACAGGAAGTCGACCAATTCATTTATTTCATATTTATCCGATTTCATGCTTTTATTATATTCTAAAACTAGATCGGGGGGAAGGCATTTTAGCAGGAGGGGGCAAAGAAGATTTTGATATGTTTCTTTCAAAACATTAAGAGATTCAAGAGATCGTATTTCTGTCTGTATATTATCAAACATTTTTCGGAATGATACAATATCATCCGAGTTCTTTAATGGGCAGATACGCAGTAAATTATTCAAATGAGTATTAATGAGAACATCTGATCTTCCAAAGCGTTCTTTAAGTAATTTTATGGCGATTTCATAATTTTCTGGTGTTAACGCAAATCCTTCTATAGTACTAAGGGCAGAACCACCTAGATGGGCTTTTAAGTAATTAAATTTACTGACTTCACTTAATGAATCATTTTCGTGTATGGCTGATTCAAAAGAGTTCCAAAATGAAAGCCATAAACTTGATTGCCCGTAGAATTTAGATATCGAAAGTTTTGGCAATTTAATGTTCGATGATGATTCTTTATAACAGGAACTTGGAACATTCAACGAATCAACATTTTTTGTCCGTTCGCGTATTTTTTTTGTCGCTCTAAATTTCCAAATTATAATTTTTTGGGTGTATTCTGCTACTTCTTTCACTTTTTTTTCTAACTTGTCATCGGAAACGAATTCTTCTATTTGTGAATCTAGATTCTTTAATTCGTTTGACTCAACAGCAAGCTGTTCTAACATTTCCTCTAATGCGTCGACATTTACATCTGTTTTCGTTAATTCTGTTTCAATAGCTTTACAAATTTTAGTAACAGATGTTCTTGTTACTCCCCGTTTCTTTTTTAACCTGCCACTTTTATCATCCATTTTTAAAATTGAACTGTTCGGAATTTATATTCAGTAAAATTCAATAATATATAAATTCAATAATAAATCAGTTCAAATTCTAATCTATATTTTTTCAGCTCTAAATTAAATAAACCACACCATTATGCCGACAGGGATGCCACTTAATATTACGATCAAAACATCTTTAAATTATAGGTAACTAACGCTTACCTTTGTTTTGGTCGTATCAGGATTTCTTCATAGTGGAGTGGCTTTAATCTGATCTGAAATCTCTTTATTATGTGGCAGGTATGAAGTCAGGGAGTAAATCTTTAAGAATGAAAATATTTAATAATGATTAAGTTTACATGATTAATTTTACATTTACAAAGTTAGAAAAAGGGGATTACAAAAACGCGCGTAGCAAAGTTGGCCGCTAAAACCAAGAGAAAGCAAGGTAAACAAAACCCCTGGTGGCGGGGAAGGAAAGTTCTCTTCAGTTAATTTCAGTCCCTGGTGGTTTCCGACATCGAGAGTATAGGTATACATTGCCGCATCCATGAGCTTGCGCGGGTATGACGAACTTCCGTTCGTGACGCTCACTTTTCGTATGCTAACTCCCCATCCCGAAGCCTGCGTTAAGTAGCTTCGCTTCAAAAAAATAATATCTGAATTCTATGGAGATCAGCATCAAGGTGGAATTTGATCACCTCTAGAAGCTAAACAGGCATGCTAGCGATGTTCCATGCTCAAAATAATGGTCTTCATTAACTGAGTTGGCAGCAAAACTCATCGTTGTGTCAAGGCAATTCAAAGATCCTGAAAGGTTGCGAGGCAGGTCAAAAGGTCAAATGCAACAACATATCTCCTTAAAGGATCTCTAACATGATCAATTCGGTTCAAACTCGGAAATCATGCTGGCTACTTCATACTCCCAATAATCTTCTCGCGAAGGTAATTTTACATCAAATCCAGGGCTCTGTGGTCTACCATTATCCTCTTGTAGATTGAAGATGTCGCCCAGAGTCCCAGGGTAGGATGAATAATGGAATCAAGAATTTCGTCTCTTATATAACTTACCCAGATAGCAAGGAAAGCTTGTCTAAAAAGTTTTGGAAACCTTGTCGTCGGCAAGGGTAAAGGGTTGTCACAACGGTTTCCATGACAAGGGTTGAACCTTTCGGCAAGGTAGCGGAAAGGTTAGCTAGTTGACAAGAAACAAGGTTTTCTGTAACGTTTTTAGTAAGATTTCCCCAAGCCTTTATTACAAGCTTGTGTCAGGTTTTCCTCAAGCTTGTTTCAGGCTTTTCAAAAGGTTGTTAAGAGCCTTCCTTCGGCGGACAAAATAGAACCCTCCGATGCCGTACTCCTACAGAGGAGTCAAGCTCCCCCTTTTCACACCCTCTTCAAAGCCGTGCTCCCACCGAGTCCGACACCCTTTTTTTTATCCTCCTTCTTCTGACGTCATCCATCTTAGTCCAACTGCGAGTTATCTGGAACGTCAATTAATTATATCAATTAGGAATCTTAACTAATCAAAGCTTAATTATTAATTTCAATTAATTTGATTAATCTAATTTTTAATTGAGCTTACTTGTACAATTTCGTTGTAGACTGTGACAAAACTTCAAATCTCTCCGAGCCAGGATCGAGCCCTCTTTCATAGACTTGGAACGCAAGCGCACTAACTACTATACCGAACGGGGTTACACACCATGGGAGAGGTGGTTCATAAAAAGCTTCCCTACGTCAATTTTGCGGAATGGTTTCAGAAACGGTTTGCGCTTAAATGCTTTCACGGACAGCCTATGGAAAGTGAAATGGCAACATTCCTTCAACCTTCTTTGCTATCTGGGTAAGTTTTAACGGGATTTCTTGGAACGATATAAGATTGATGTTCTCATTCAAAGAGATCGATGTGATCAAAAAAAATCTGATTTAATCAAATACATTGGATTATTTTTTTATTTGAAAGCCATGAAATTTCATCTCAAAAATGCGAAGTAAGCGCAACAAATTTGGGTTTTTCTTCTTCATTAACTCAATTTATCATGAAATGAAATAAAACATAAACAAAATAAAAAATTATTCCTTCCACGTTTCAAGATAAAAATAATTATTAGTCTCTTGATTATTTAAGATTAAAAATTAAAACAAAGAAAAGAAGTATTGTCAGTTTTTCACTTTGCCTCTTCTTGAGTAAAAAGAAATATTTAACGCTAAAGCGCATCAATTATAAAACATTTTTTTAAAAATACACAATTATAAATATGTTTTCAGAAATTGTGCTCATTAAAATCGTTTTATTTTTGAAATAAGCAAGCAGAAAGTAAAAAGATGTGTTCGGTTTAAATCTCGATTAAAATAAGATATAATTTTCATTTAAACTGCAATGAGAAACAAATATAAAATATTAACTAGATAATCTCTTTAGTGCTTTTTTTTAATTCTAACAAATCTAAAGAGTAAACCAATTTGATTCACTTCCAGTTCCTCATTTAACTACATCAGATAAAATATGAACTCAATTATTAAAACTTCTGATTGTTTTTTTGTCTTATAAATGCAAGCAGACATTTTTCTTTTCTTAAGAACAAAGATTTTTTTCTTAACCATTAAGAAAAAAGAAAGTGCTCTTATTTTGGAAAAATTCATAGCTTCGAATTGAAGAAGTTGAAACAAGAGATTTTTAGTTTCTCAATTAGTTTTGTCACTTTCTTTTAGAATGCATTTCTTCGTTTATTTTAAAATAAATAAAATTGCGAATTAACGCTAAATATTTAATGGGTGAAAATAAAGCAAAAATATGTTAATTCTTTTAAGTTCTTGCAAGTATTTTAAACATGTAGTCTGTGCTTGGATTCAAATTAGCGTTTCTTACCTTTCTGCTTTTCAATCTATCCTCTTAGCGTTTTCTTTTTAAAATTTTTCACTAGCGCCATTTCTCGAAAGAATATTTAAAAGCTGAGAAAATTTTTAGACATCTGGGAAAGTGTTCATAAATTATGTAATATTTTATTTTAGTAATATGTTTCGATGTTTTTTTCACAGAATATTATAATTATTATTATTTCATAAAATATTATAATTATTATTCATTAAATATTTTTGGAAATTTATTTTTCAGCGGAATGCTTAAAAATAGCGAGAAAAGGGTTTAAGGCTTTTTGCAAAAAATATAAAATGGCATTTATACCAAATATCTTTACTTTTTTTGAACTTATTACTGCTTACTGGATATTGCTTTCATTTTTCAGAATTTTAGTTTATGACTTTTAAATAAAATAATACACTTTATGAAAAAGGAACAAAGAACCTTAGGAGCATTTAAATATCCATACGTACATTTTTAAATTTCTGAATAATTTTTGTATAATATTAAGTTAATTAAATGTTTACTTGAAAGAATTTTTTTCCCTTGGAATCGAATGCATTTATGGAAGCAAAAAAAAATAATAATACAAACTATAAAGCATAATGGCATAAAATGACTACTATTTTATACTTACCTATTATTATTATCATTTATAAATCATAAGAAAATTCGTATATAATCAAATTTTTACTAGCAAAAGACACAAGTTTTTAACTTTCTACAGTATGTAGAAAGTTACAAATGATCACATCAGCAGCGTAGGATATCTCAGACAACGACAATGCAGCGTAAAGATACGTTTTAGACATTATTTATTATCAAGTCATTTAAGTCAATTTTAGGAGAGTGGCGGACATCCGTGCATCTTGTTTTAGGTTTTGAAGTCAAAAGAGAACAGAAAATCCCTGCATTTTCTCAGATAAGGGATTAACATATAGACACGTGATCAAAGTGAAGGGAATATTAGCTATTTTTAGTAAATTACGTAAGTGTTTTAGGGAAAAGTATGGCACCAACAAGTCACTGATTTCGCGACTTATGTGGGCGCATGGAAGCGATTAAAATATTCTTCTAGTAATAAATATGCCAAAACGTGAGATTTAATATACCTCCAGTGCGGGAAATAAAACGAAACTGGAGTTTACGAAAAGTGATTTTGGAATACATTAATATTGTACTAAGATTTTAATATATATAGTATTAGAATTTAAAGTAAAATTATTACACACACACACACACACATATATATATATATATATATATAGTTATATTTTTTTTATACCATTAACACTCAAATAACATTTTCATCATATAAAACCCTCATTTAAAATTAAATATAAAAAAACAATATAACCTAATATTTTTCACATAATGAAATACAGAAAGATAATAAGATTAAAAACTATTACTATGGAAAAGGCAACCCAAAAATGGAATTCCAACAATCAAATGCCAATATGATATATATATCTGCATAAAGACAATATTTATTGTTAAAGAAACAATAAGAAAAAAAATATAGAAAATTTTTCACCTTTTTATTCGCATTCTTCTTTGTTTTAGAAAGCATTTCAGCAATTATTCCTAGCAATCTGGAATTAATCTTCCTAGATATCCTTCTATCAATTTTTTTAATAATTTAATGATAAAAACTGACGAGACTCGTCAATAATATGTTTTATTATAATTCTTTTCAGTATTTGTAAAAAAGTGTTAAAAGAAATATTTAAGATTAGAATCAAAACGGTTCAATGAAAGGTACAAAAAGCAAATTCAGAAAATATATTCTGTTAATTAATTCTCCATGCTAAAAAGTTGGAACTGCTTTCCATTTTGTATACTTCCCCTTAAGCTGCGTTCCAACGGCCTGTCTTTCCTCGAGTTTCGTCCGCGGTTCGCGATATTCCCTGTCGTCGGAACGGGAAGAATCGATGTGGCGCGTGGGCTTGTTAAGTGCATCTGTGGTTTTCCGCGTTGTGGCGATAAATAGCCCGCCCATTAAAGGGAAGAGGAGAGGCCAGACGGCGCCATTGTATCCGTTCACTCGATTGCTGCCGATATATTTGCAAAGTCAAGTGTGATAGGAACGGCGCAACTGTTAGAATTCCACGGACCACAGTCCACAAGTACGAACCTCGAGCGACTCGAGGTGTGTCCAAGCCACACGCCGTTGGAACAAAGCTTTACAAAAAATCGAAAGACAATTTGTCTTCTGTTTGGGAAACAATTTTAAATTTGAAAAACGTTATGCAAATTTTATGTAAAATCCCTCCTACCAATTTCCATATACTTCACTCATTGCCTTTCTGGATTGTTGTGTTCGCATACAAGCAAGCAGATATATAGTCTACTCTCTAATGCATTTGCTTTAAAATTTGGCATTAATCTGCAAGTGTGATATAAAGACAAATGGCAAATATTATGAACATTGCTTGTTGTGTTTGTGTCACATGTTCATGGATAGAGGAATAGATAGACTGCAATGTTTCTCGGATATAGTAGACAGTTTTATACATATCTACGATTTGGCTTCAAACACCAAACGTCAAATTTCATCCAGCTAGCTCTTTGGGATTTGAAATTACCGTATTTGAATACATACAAAATTTAAATTTCTATATATCTTGAATCTAAAACTAAAATGAATACTTTCGGGTGGATCAGACTGTTAATTCTTAGAATGTGATTTCATTGAAGCCTTTGAAGATATAAAATGGAATCATAAATTGTTCTGTCAACCCATTAAACCAGTTTCAGGTTTTACCAGATGTTCCAACTAAGGGAAATCTTTTTCCTTTGTAAGAGGTGGGTGTTTTCCCACTACCAATTCTGCATGGAATACATACTTATTTCATATTTTAGTTGCTTTAAAAATGTTTTATCATTTTTTGCCTAGTTTTAATCTTTATCTTTTTCTGTCAGTGATATACTTTTCTACGTTTTTCTCAATTTTGAGATTTGTATTTAATTAGAATAGTCAATGAAGGCTTCTTTACTGCATTTTATATTTATTACAAAATGCCTATTTTCACTTAATTAGAATTTTAATTTTTAACTCAAATTATTGCTATACAGCAGCTTAATCCAAATAAATTTTTGTTCTTTTTTATTAATATTACGTTCTTAGCGGCGGATTAATAATTTGGCAAAATAATTAAAATATTTTAGTTAAAAATAGTAAAAAAAAATCAAAATTCTTATAACAGCGAGAAATTTCGGAAAAAAATTTCATTGAGGTTATAAAATTCTTCTAGTAAATTAAAAGTATTGGATATGACAAGGGAGGTAAAATTCTATTGAAATATAGTTTTCTGTGAGAGCAAATTGTCGCCATTTTAATCAAATATCAAATATTTACCAATTTCGTTAAATGCTTCCAACTTAAAATGCATTCTTGCAAATTTATTTATTATTGATTTTTAAAATATTATTGTTTTGGCTTATGCACTATTTGCATGTTTCAACAATATTTCACATCTGTGCAAGATAAACAATCACGCATAACTAAATAAATCAATTTCTACAATACTATGCAACCATGAAATTAAAGAAATTCTCTAATATGTCAAGAGGCAGTGGTATTTTTACAACGAGAATCAATGTTTTCAACACAATTATTATAATTCCGTGGGCATTCATCATGACTAATTTCTTCAAAATCAACAGTAAAATTCTTCATAATAGTATTAAAAATTGCCACAGTGAGTAAATATGTAAATTTTCGAATGTTTTGACACTTTGATTTGAATTTGTAAACCTTTTTGAGAATCCTTTTTCGAATCTATTATTAAAAACAAAAAACAGAAAAATTTCTGCTCTCGGAGCTATATATCAAACTATAAATCATCTTTTTCCGAACGCTAAATCCTTCAAAAACAGCCGACTAATTCATTTTCCTTCATCATTAATCTTTTTAGAATATTTTTAACCAAACGAATGTATGAACCCTCTGGTATTCAATAAAACGAAAAGTACACGAATTTACAAAAAAATTTTCTGTCCTCTTTTCCATGCATACATCGTTTTGTTCGAAATTGTTTGAATACCCTTTAGCTGTAAATCCTTTATCACACACTTTGAAGGCGAATGTGAAAATAATAAATACAGCGACGGAAAACGTATGAAAGAAATTGTTTATCACTAACGTTTAAATTGAAGGCAGGTGTAGATGAAAAAGATATTAATGTTTGTATCAGCTTTATAGAAGTCTCGGTGGCATTTTATTTGTCCAGACACAGAGAATGAATAAATTATAAATTTGAAAATGTAAACGTCGCTCCAACTAACGTAACGAACTCTAAAAAAATAGTATAGTTATTGTTCAATGCTCTTTGTTTAAAGAAAAACTAAAAAAGTACTTTTCTCTCAGTTGTGAATACAAATCGTAAAACACTCTAGAATTTCTTGATT
Organism: Araneus ventricosus; assembly: GCA_013235015.1. Classification (NCBI taxonomy): domain Eukaryota; kingdom Metazoa; phylum Arthropoda; class Arachnida; order Araneae; family Araneidae; genus Araneus; species Araneus ventricosus. Next base: position 694,938 of record BGPR01000313.1, on the reverse strand, counting down.
TTCTTACAAAAATGTCTTTTAAACCGTACTCCCTAATGTATGCATACAGTTTTATAAGCTACTACATTTGGCATGTGTGTTTTAAAGGCTGAAAAGATGCAAAATGTATGCATTTGTCATGATATAAAACATTGCATTTCTTATTAGATGCCATGCTTATATTGTTATCAAGAGAATCTATCTTTGATGATCCTTAAAGTCTGTGCCCTATTTTAGAAACTACTGTACCTGGAAAGTATGTTTTAAAGCTGAAAATGTGAAAATGTTATGCGTTTATTATGATATAAAACCTTATATATCTTAGATAATATAATATTTACATTGTTCTCAAGATCGGGATCGGACTTCGGTTGTCCCTGAAGTATGTGTGCAGTTTTCAGAAGCTAGAATACTTGATATCGAGGGTGTTCCAAAAAAGTCGAACAACATTTATTTCCTTAAATATTGATCCTAGACATATGCTTTCAATTACAATGTTTCATCAAATAAGATGAGAATATGCACGAAAATACTTTGACTTATAAGTTGAATGATAATAAAAAAGTTGCAGGAATTAAATTTTTATACGGTCCCCGTAGTGCAAAAATGTCAATTAATAAAATGTTTTCCTTACATTAATTAGAACTTCAAAAAATAAGTTAAAAATTATAAAAAATAAGCATTAATAAAACCTTAAAATAAAACACAAAAAAGCAAAATAGAGCGAAAAATACAATTAGAATGAAAGCAAAATAGAACGAAAAATACAATTAGAATGAAAGCAAAATGGATGAAAATTGTAAAAGAACCAAAGTGGCGATTCTCCTCAGAGGCCACACGCCATTGTAGCTCTGAAGCAGGACAAAAATTTTCTGAAAAACGGAAAACGCGACCATAAGTCCTTACATTAATCTATTCCCATACAAAGATGCACTCTTCTATCTGCAAAAATTACAGATATATACGAAGACAAACATAATGACTTAGACCACTTTTTGACACCGTTTGAACCATTCTTTCGATGTGCATTTCAGGGATAATATACATATTTCAAAAAGTGGTTAAAAGGGGGGAATCAGGAAATAACGTTATATTTGCTAATTCTTCTTAAATCTAAAAAATAGTCAAATAATACATTAACCCTCTCATACCGAGCGACGCTGTCCCGGACGGTCTAAAAATTTCCTCTTAACAGCAACGAAGGCCGGTCTAAGGTTTTTGGCTTCTTTCGAGGGGAGGTGAGCTTCTGATATCGATTAGGCGATAAGCGTGGTGAGGGTCCAATTATCTTAGTCAACCACGGCCCATTTCCATCTCGCCTTAAGGGAAGGTTATAGCAGGGGGTGGGGTAAATGTTCACCCAGGTTGGGAGAGTCCAATTCATGTCGCATCCTTCAAAATAGGCCCGATTTTAAAGGGACTAGAAGAAAAAGTCACCTCAGGATTAAAGAGTTAATTGAAGTATTTACAAAGATGGTTCATCGTGTGAATCTACGAAAAATATCCACGGTGATACATCAGTAGTGACGGCTATCTGCTCAGGTACAAGCAGTGCTATAAAAATATTACTAGTGTAGAATTGAAACAAAATTTTTCAAAAATAGCTTTACCTTCAAATAGCTAATTAAGATCAGACAATTACAACTTGTAGTTGTAATTATCTGAATTATGTTTTAGAAAATTATAATCTTATCTTTTTTAGGTTAGTGACTTTTAACAACAAGAAACGAATACGTAGTAACCAGCCAAGTTTCCGTTGAGGCAACATGAAAGTGAATCCGAAACCTAAAAACAACGAAATAAAAATGATCAAGAACGTAAAGGCGAACCTTGATTTAAGAATGAAGGGAAAATCTTCAATCGCCAAATAGGAGCATCCAAAAATCCAGTTCTGGCTAAGTTTAAAGACAGAAAGGGAAGCTCTTCGCCTTCGCGCCACTTAGTTATACCCAATGAACGAATTTTGGTGCTTTCCAAAACTATTTGGTGTGCAGTCCCGTCCTAATGTTTGTCTTACTTTTTCATTCATTTTCTGTCTTTTTTCCTCGTTTTTATCTTTTTCCGTTGATAATCGAGCTCTCAGAATGGAGAAGTATGCAAATTAGGATAAGAATACGAATTTTTAAAATAATTTTAGTGAGATCTGCAAACTAAAGAACGAGTCGCCACTGCCTTCAGGTAAAACTTAATAATACGCTCAACGCTGAGAGCAAATAATTTAATATTCTTTTCCGATATTAGGAATATTTTCCTGTTTTATCTCAAATTTCTTTTTCTCAAGTTGTCCTTCTATTCTTTATCAAGTCGAAAGTTGCAACTATCTGCCAATCAAACTGAGTAAAAGTATGCGTCTTTCGTTTCAATCCACGATGAATGGATGAAGTTTTGCTAATCAAATATTTGAACTTCGCAGTTTTTCTATGTTAAATAAATATGAATTTTTACAATGAACATCACCATATAAATTTAAGCCGGATAAGTAAGCGGACACTCGCTTCCCCTAACGATGGGGCTTTTGGGTCCCTCCACCAGTGATAGTACGTACCTCCTACGGGAGGGGTGATCACCTATCCAGGTGATTGGCTAATAGGACTCCGACCGCAATATTTGAAGCAATTGCAACGGCTGTCATTCAGATTTACCGGATGCTTCGGCAGGGCTGGGTGATTCAGTTCTTCTGATTACCCTCGGAAGCAGGTAACCACGATAATATCGACGTCGCATTTCGAAATTATCACATAGTTCGCTTCTAAATATTGGCATAGTATAAAATCTAAAATTTTAGGTAGAGATTTATCATCACTTTATGATAATTGGTGAAAATGTAAATGATTTTCTTATTCCAATGCTCTTTTCTTGAAATATAGTTATTAATGGGAAATAAATATAATTTGTTTTTCATGAAAGATAGTAGGACTATCTATCAATCAGGAATAATCATAAATGTTATTGAACATTTTGATTTATCGATAGCTTTAAGTCTAAGAATTTCAGATAATAGGTATTATTGCCATATTTTTAATTAAAAAATATTCGATTTTTCTGATATTATGTGGTTTCCGTTCATTCATCATATTACTGAAAGTGCCCGTTCTTTACATGAGTGTAAGGGAAGGAGTTTTTATGTCATTATCTCTTGATCTTTGTTGTAATTTAACTTTTTATGATCAAATAATTCTAAGAAGAATTCAATGAAGAAAACAATTTATAGACGCACAACTTTAGTGATAAAGTAATTTATGCTTATTTTTTTCAAATACGTGCCTACTCAATCTCTATTAGTTATTTCCAATTCAATGGAGATAATTCACTGAAAACTTCACAAGAGTAAATCAAGCAAATTATTTACCAAAGAACTGCCGAATGAATTTGCAAATATTTTGTATACAAATACCTGGTATGATGTATAATAGAGTGGCAGTAAGCACACTGAAAATTGTTTTCATTCATATTACGTGGCATCATGCGCAGTAAATTTTGTTCTCACTCTGGAATGTTGTAGAAATAAGGAAATGGAGTGTTGGTTATGAAATCCTATTCTTCGGTTGGAGGTTTTAAAATAAAGCGCACTCCGATTAATCCAGAATATGGCTTCATAAATGAATGTTAAATCAACAAGTCCAAATATTCATATTAATTGCCTCATGCAATTGACATGCAAATTGTTTACCCAAGATTTATCAAAATCACATTTTGTTAAGTTTATATTCTAAGACATATTTTTTGTTATATCTTCACTTCATGCTGCGGCATAATCGGTGCCTTATCAATAAAGCTAAGGGATAAAGTTTCAATCTATCATCTGATTTTATAAGAAGTTTGGAAAGATGAATGTTTTTCTGCATAAAGAAATTTTATACATTTAGTGGAAAAACGTGACGTTTTGGAACTGCTTTTTAAACTCTAGAACTATTTTTATTGATTTGCTGCACCCATCATAAATCAAATTAGATTATTCAAAGCTGCATCGAGAAAGCTAAAGAAAATCCATCAAGAATTCTAGGGTTCTTTATTCTTATCTCCCATATTACTCTATGAGTAAACTTTAAATGTAAATTGAATAAAATTGAAGTTTTTAAAGTACATTGTTGATGGTAACAGTGTTTTAGGCGCATTTCCTCTAAGCCTAATTTTTTTCATCGATGTTTATCCAGGTTAATGATTCTTTTATATAAGAGTACCATTAAATAAATATTGCAGAAGATGATAAATGAATGCTGCTTGTTTCAAAATAGTTTGTAAACAAGAAGTATCCATTTTCTTAGTGTCTCAAATTGAGATCTTTGATAGGGAGAACAGATATAATAACATGGCAGTGGAATGAAAAGCCTTGAAGTAAACTGATCATACAGATTTGAAACAAATGACAAATCAAAATCAAAGTTTAAAAATGTTTTGAATAATTAAAGAGATAAATCAAACAATTTGAAAAATAATATAATTAGTTCAGAACAATAAAAATTGTACAGAATGTCGAAAAAAGGTCGTTTACAAATTTCAAGAGTGGGTGAGGCATACACAAAGAAGTCTCTTGTAAGATAGAACGTGGGGTTGTAAATGTAAAGGGTTAAGCGGAGGCTCTTTGTCAGGGAATTAAGTAGAACGACAGGATACAGAAGATAAAGTGATGAATACAGATTTGCAATAGCACAACATTGCAGTAATTTATTGATATTTTAAGTGACAAAACGTTGTGTTTGACGAACTAATGCCCAGTCTTCTCAAAGACTATTAAATGAAGATATTTAAACGTAATATTGATTTCCTAAGGATTTCTGTCTAAATCAACTTAAAAGTCTAAAATGCAAAATTATCTTCAAAATGTTTCAGAGTCATTGGTTGTAGTAAAACTTACTTAGTACAAATTTAAAATAATACAAATGTACGCAGGAAAAATCTCCAATCATAAGATATTTTTGATAAAAACTGAACATCGAAATAAAGATCAAAACAGTAATGTGAAAAAAAGTTATTACAAAGAAGTTTCAGAAGTGTTCTTCTATTGTTAATCTTAGAAACAATATTATCGAAATTGTTTTCATATTAACCTTCTTCAACTATTGGAATTCCTAAACAAGTCATTAATTTACGGGCATTCCTTATATATCAGAATTTACCATATTTGTTGAAGAATATGAGAAAACTTTTACCATAAAAAGAATCGATGAACGTTGATTAATTTCTTTTCTATTTACTCTTCAGGACTTCGATAATGGCTAATCACTAAGTGAAGGTGATGAGAGATGGATGGTCTGCATGTCAATAGCATCTCCATAAGAGGATGACACAAAAAATTGTTTTCGCTCTACCTACAATAAAAACGCGAGAAAATATGGAGAATAGACGAAAAAAAAAGAGGAATAGGATGTGTTTCCGGCACGCGGTGCATGTTATTTGTCCAGCTGGTGTTTGTTTTTCAGCAGTCATCTATCATCTGTCACTAATTCCTCCATTGTTCGGACTAGACCAAGAAATTCAACTGCAAGGTCATTGTATTGGTCAGACATGTTGGTCTACGAAACGGAGAAAGGAAGATTTCAACTTTCAATGTGTGAGATTTATCGGTTATTTTTCGGTCAATGAAAGGCGTACAAAATTAACTATAAATGTATTCTGATCTTTGAAATATAAGTTGTCCGAAAATAAACTTTACTTATTCAAAAATTATTAAAAATAACAAAGATGAACCTTTCAGGTTCTATATTATGCAATAAATAAAGTATCAAAGGGTTTTTTTTTACCATTTTTCTTTAATGAAGGGGACACCGAATCGGGTAATTGACATTGTGCTTCTTGTTTCAGTACGTCTTCACCGCAGTAAGTTGTTACGTGGTATATTATTTTAAATCTGTGATACAAGTTCAGCGCCAATTTCGGCTACTTTAATCGAAATCCAACTTCAAGATCGCTAATTTATGAATGGCATATGGCAATTCGGCGAACAGACTGAATTTAAAGCCAGAAGCGATGTTGTTCCTCCATGTCCGCTATGTTTTTAGAAATGATGCAGGAAGCCCGATTAACTACTACAAAAACCATTGTACTTAAAAGTTTCTCCTAGTTTTCAAAATAATACAACATAAATAAATATAGCACACCTATTTACAAAAGATATATCATATATTACTTCTAGAAAAGTTGACAGGAATAACTTCTATCGTTTAATCCGCCATTATTCATCATTCTGAATACAATATCACTGAGTAGTTTTTCTCATGATCGTTAAGCGAGATCTACCGCACTTGTTACAAGAAAGCTGCGCGCGACGTCAGGTTTATTAAAAGCTGCGCACACAGCACATGCGTCTAGTGCTTTGCATATTAAAATGTTCTAAACATTGTCAGAAAAACTTGTAACGCTCTTTATCGAAAATAAAACAAAAAAAGTAAGTGAATATCTTAATATACTTTCTTTTATTAATTCTTTTGAAGACTGCAGATTACAGACATTCTGCATTTCATATTGAGGATAGATAAGAGATTTCGAGAATGTCTTACTATCCAAATTTTGTCCCTAATATTAAATTACACCAAAAAATTGTATTCCAAATTTTGCCCAAAAGATTCATTCCACTGAAAATTTTTAAAGACCTAGGAGTGTTGATTTTAATATTTTCCTAATAATTTTTTATTTGTTTAATGTTTAACTGTAATAACTTATTTAAAGCTTTAAAAGCTTTTTATATAATATAGTCTGAAAAAAATTAAACTCACAAAATCAATGTTTATACATTTTGGAGGGTCCGATTTGCCCCTTTTCTCTCATATGTGAGGGATGATCAAAATGTATTGACTCTTCCCCAATGTTTATAGCTAAAACACTTAGAACGAAGACGTTTAGCAGTTATTGACCTTAAAAACTCCCACCAAACTATAACTAGAGCTTTGAAAAATGTATGTTCTGTGCTATCGTCGGATTTGCTGCAATTGAGAAATTTGAATTGAAAACTGCGCGTGATCTCTTTGAATGCTCGATTTCATAGCCATAGATCTACGATTCATTCCCTGTTACAATCATTGACAAAAAGTTATTCTCCTTTTCAGCAAATTCAATGCAGCTGAAAGCCTGTCTCTTTTTTTGTCTGCAAAGTACAGTTGCTGCACAATCTTGAAAAACGCATTTCACATATCCAAATTAAAATTTTTTAAAAATATTTTGAAAATTCATTATGTCTATCTTTTAAATAAATAAAAAATCCTAAATAATAAGGAACGTTCCTTGCAATGACCTTCCTTAAATAAATTCTAGAATTTTGAGTGATTTAATTCTAGAATTTTTATCATTTAGGACAATAAAATATACTTCTTATTATTGAATGTATTGCGATATTTTTGATTAATTTATGACAGTAAGTAGAAAATAAAATGAAAACATTTGTTGTCACTGTCCTTCTTGCTTAGCTTTCATCATAGTTGAATTTGAAAAGATACGTTCAAGTTTTATTTTTATTTCTTTTATATCTGTTAATTTAATATTGCGGTGGCATTTCATTTTTGATTCCAATGAAATCACTCGGAGTTGAATTTATATCCTAAATATTTTTAAAAAATGCTGAGACCTATATGTTCCATTCTGCGACCTCCTTCTCATCTCGCTTTTCATTCGGCTATTAACTACTGTATATGAGATTGAGAAGACCTCGAATAGCCTGATATAAAAACCTGCCATTTGGCTTCTTGTTTTAGCGGGATGAAATTATTGTATGTGTTTTATATCAGAAAGGAAAAAAGGCTTAAAATTCAGAGGAGGCAACGCACTATGGAATAATGTTCAGCAATAGATTCCGAGACTAACACTTCTGGATGATTTTACCCCGGAAAGGGGTGTCAGGCAATGAGTCATATGAGCGCAGTTCTGGAGATCTTTGTTAGATCACGCTCAGTGAAATGTAAACATCATCATTCCATTCTTCACTTTCCCCCTATTTTGATGAAAATAACTCCGCTCGGCACATGGGCAAAAGCGCGGAGGGTTTCCTAATCCGTTGCTATACAATAGATCACGCTCAGTAAAACGTAAACATCACCTATCCATTCTTCACTTTCCCCCTATTTTGATGAAAATAACTCCGTCCGGCGCATACGCAAAAGCGCGGAGGGTTTCCGAATCCGTTGCTAAACCACAACTTTGACTCTAGAAGATTTCTTTATTATTGAAATTGATAGGTACATATAGGGACCAAGATAAAACGATACGCTAACTAGAACATCATCTTAAATGGGGTTTTTACTATATATTAATCCTCCTTTAAGTACAATATCTAACAGATACGCATACCAGATTAGGTTAATCTATTTTCTACTGTTTGTTCTACTTTTAATGCATTACATTTAAAATTTTTCTTTGAGAATACTAATTAGGACTGTTTATTTAAAGAAAAGCACACTATAGAGAAAACTCCATTTACAGAGTGCAATGAACAAAAAACATACAAAGGACACAAGTCACAAAGAGTGAATCATAAAAGTACTTATAAACGCATTAGAAAAAAAGTTGAATGCAGAATATACAAAAGTTCAAAGCGAAAAACCATAATAATTATAAAAATGTAAACGAATAAATGATTTAAAACGAAAACACGTAAGCACAAAAGTATTAAAAGACACACTAAAATTCCAAAAGTCCATATCACATTAATATCATAAAAATACACAAATTTTTAAAAATTAAAAAATTAAATCAAAAAACCATTTAAAAAAAGTAAGGATTTAGAAGGTAAATATATATAAGCAGAAGATACTAAAAAAACAAAAGTGCACAAGAGAGATAAAAATCAATTGCAGATAAAAAAAATTGAATATAGACCCATATAAAAATACCAAATAAAGCTTGATTACATATGAACACAGAAAAGTAAAATGCATAAAAGTCTTAAAATTTTATATCTTGTTATTTTAATCTTATCATTTTAGATATAAAGGAAAAATTATAAAAACTGGATGAAGATATCATAGAATAGACTTTGTATCCATTTAAGAATGAATATGATTACAACTAACGGAGGATTAAAAGTTGATTAAACTTTTTTATTAACCCTTCAAATAGGTATTTAGTTTCAGGACTTGGATAAGAGAAAATGTGTAATAGAGCATTTGATGTGAATCAAGAATTGATAGCGTCAGAGCGCTCATTATTAATCAAGATCTAATCGAAAAATAATGAACTAACAAAAAAGTTCTCCAACGATTCGTTTCCTCCTAATAGACTCGCTCTGAAGAAAAATTATGCATTCATTGGCATCCTTTTTGAATCCCAAATAATAATCGTGAAAAAATCTGTGCTGGGTCTTTTGCTCATCCATCACTGAATGCATGTTTTGTTTTATTATTAAACACTATCTTATATACCCGGCGTTGCTCGGGATAGAAATACTTTCAAGTCTAAATAATTATAACACTTAAAATTTAATTAAATAGCTTTTCACTGTGAAATCTTTCGTTGATTTTCTTTTTCCCTTTCCTGTGTCTCTGACCCATCGGTGAGCAGCTAAACTAATCTCTTCCTTTTTCTCCGTACTTTGAACCACGTGACACGAGTCTGAGGACTCTTGGAATTCCATCTTCCTATCCTCATCATTGCTATCGAGAAAACAGAAATACTTCATATCATGCATTTTATGCCCCCCCCCATTCCCTTCTATTTGGTGTTTGTATATCTGAGCGGAAGCATCATTCCTTCTTTATCTCCTTAGGCCCTCTCTCTTCGGAAGGAACGGACTCGGTTAACCTTTAATGGCTTTACATACTGACAGTGGCGTAGCGAGGGTAAGTGGCACTCGGGTCCTACTATGATTTTTTAACTCCTCTCCCCCCTTTTCATCATAATAGGCTTAATTTCCTGAAAATAATATTTTTCAGCTCCTTATTGTATTTGACTTTAAAAAGTGACACAAGCATATTAGCGTTTTGTCAACCCGATCAGTGGCGCAGCGAGGGTAAGTGGCGCCCGGAGAATATGATATTTTTTACTCCAGTCGTCAATTGCTTAGCAAGCTCAAATGTCCGTCGGACCCTGGTATTGTTTTTACGCCCCCTAATCATATTTTGCTTTAAAAACTGGCATAAATGCAGTAATGTTTTGTCTCCATGTCGCCCCTAAAATTGACACCTGCAACATCTATACTTCATTTCCTCGCCGGTCGCTACGCCACTGCACACTGATTAAGATAATTCAAAAATTTGTGAAATTTATGCAGAACATCACGTAGTAACTAAACAAACGTCATTGGATATTTGAGTGCCCATTAAAAGCTACTAAATGAAAACGGAAGTTAAGTGCTTGCTACGAAATGACAGCAGAAATGAGAAGTCTACCTTGACCGAAAAAAGCAATATTTTCTTAACTTTAACAGTGGTAAAAACACGTGAATAAAGGATTTGATTAAACAATAAATTTGTAAGAATTTAATTTTATAATAATAAAAATAATTCAAGTGTTCACCATGTTTATTGAGAAAGAGATGCCAGCTTGTTATTTATTGAGAATTCTCGTGATTTATTATTATTACTATTTCTTATACTGTCAACAAATGTGAATAGAAAACATCATGAAGATAAAACGCAAATCTAACGTACTTGAACGATAGAGATAAAGTTACAGTTAAGGGTTTATTGGATATTCATAATATTTGATAGTCTTGTGTATTCGTAGTATTTCTCCCAGAAAACAAAACTTTTTTAACATTTCAGTAACGACTACTAAAAATTTGGAATTGGATTCAACTTGATTTTTTCACTGCTATTTTATTGCAGAAATTTCAATCGGAATGCTTTTCTGTCCCAGATAGAAATATGCAGAAAATTCTTTTTCATATAGCGTCGCTTAACAAGCAAGACCACCTATCTCAGTTTTTCAAAGTTTCAAAGAGAAAGAAAGCACTGAATTTTTCGCAACCAATAGCGATTTTTTTTTATTAACTGATTTGAACATGCGGTCTCATGTTCATACCAGTTGTTAAAAACAATTCAGAAATATTGACTATTCAGTGTTTTCTTCCTCTCTGAAACTTTGAAAATTGAGATGGGTGATGTTGCTTGTTAAGCGTCGACCTGGAATGTTTGGTTCACAACATATTGTCTTACAGAAAGTCACTTTTTGTAAAAATGATTTTCAATATTCCGCTATAATCTTCTGTATTAATTTTCAAAAGACTCTGTTAAATATTTAATATATTCCAGTTTTAAGTTCTGTGCACTTTGGAGAAAGGGCATTTTGTTAGATGAAATTTATTCATGGAAACAACAAGAAATCTTTAGAAACATCCATTAACAATAAATGGCTGAAAAAAATTTAAAATGTCTCTATAAATTGTGTTTTCGTATCCATTTTATGTGAAAGTTCATATAATTATGTGAGTTATTTGAAGCATTCTTCTACAAAACACGTTCTCAAAAATTATCTTTAGTGAAATTAGATTCAAATTTTAAATAAACTGAAATCGGAATAATTATAATATTATGTTTAAAAGTCATGTCAAATTATGTTCGAGTCATGTAAAAAAATTCTACAAAAACCTCTGAAGACTTTTAATATTATACAACAATACTTACGGAATGAAATGCACTTTTATTCGAAAACTGGAATAAACAGAAAAAGTTTAAGAAGGGAAAAAGGGAAAAAAACGAAGCAACCACTTTAATTCAAGCAGTGCCAATAATTTTAAAACTACTTAAAAGAAATCAAAGAAAGATAATTTTTTATCTTTCCTATTATTCTTTTGTATAAGCACTGTTGAAACGAAAATTTTCCATTTCAAAATTGTTCAAGTGAAGATATATATTCTGAAGGAATACAAAAGAAATAATTAATAAACTTAACATTTCATGCTTCCACATGAAATTATTTTTTCCAAATAAAAACATCTTAACTTTTTCTTATAGCTAAGAACGCGTTTGATTTCCCAATATGTCTAAAAAGCAGTTGGGAGAAATTTTATAGTCACTACCTTCTTTACTGTTGCAGCAGAAGTTAAGAAAAGGATATAATACTGTACAACTTGGAGAATAACAAAGAATTAAGAACACAGTCATAAAATCCATGCAAACAAGTTATTATATTTAATTCTCTTGTTGTCATTAAACTAAAGAGGACACCATTATTTTAATCGAAATTTAAATCGAATATATTCTTTTTACCTTGTGCTCGCTAATTTGAAAATATAAAGGATTTAACGAGCGTAATATCCAAAAAGCATGAATATAATGGTAATTTTTAAAAATCGCAGTTTTTTCTTTAACATAAGAGATAAATTAAGGTCATGTTTTTTTGTTTGTTCCGTAATAATTGGGGTTTCAGCATTCGCAAATTCCTTGCAACCAGAACAAAGAGGAATGTTGACATTATTCTTTTCTTCGCTATCTATTTCAGCCGAAAATAATAAAGAGCCTAATGAGTATTTGTTAACTCGGAATGCGATTGGAATTATTTTTCACTTTATGTTCATTTTATTTCTTTTCGTCTCAAAATGAATTAATTTTGAAAGAAAATAAAAACGAATTTGTTGTTCGTGCTTTGTTGTTCGGAAATGCAATTTCATTTATTTAAGCTTTGAAGCAAAATTGTTTTCCCTCCATAATGTCAAATAGTTTCTATTTTTAAAACATGTTCATTTACTTAATCAGTGATTCTATAATTTGAATAGCCAAATGTAATTAACTCTTAGTAACATTTTTCGATTTTTTTTATAACGGAAAGAAAAACAATCGAGTGTCATAATGAATAATGAATGGTTGAAAATTTTTTTCAGATATTGAAACAAATTTCAGATTAATTTTACATTTTATTAATCACTTTAAATTTATATCCTGTTGATATTTGTTTGAAATACATTAATATTTAGAATAAAATTCGAATATTTGAAATGTACATCCCTTTTATGGTAATGTATAATTTTATTTATAAGATTACTTTTAAGTGTATTTTTGTGTGTGTTGTGTAATAAGATAGCTGAGAATGCATTTCATTGAATAACTCGTAATAAATCTTAAGGTATTTGTTTTAAATTGAAGCTTAAGATAATTTTATATTATACCAGGGCAACGTTCTCGAATGCATCATTGTTATTTCTTGATATAACCTAAAATTCATGCTGTTCACACTTCGTAAACTGTAATATTCGCAAATACAGAATTCGTATCAATTTCATTTAGTTCGCTTACGTGTCAGTAAAGGACTCGTAGACAACATGTTAGACATACTCCAATCGTAAGGCACATAAAATTTATTGACGTAACCATAGAAGATCAATACATAAAACACTCAGCACAAGGCACGCACAGGACAAAAACACGACAAGAAGCCATTAGTGAGAGAGTTACAGTATAATATAGTAACCTGGAACAGAACACAGCGCCACCAGACGACATTCATGAGCTCTAGTTACAACATATGACATAGCATTTCATATTTGCGTTCTGAATTTCTTCGTGAACAATTTTCGGTTACCTGTCTTTACTAACTTTTAAATTATTTATTTATTTATTTAAAGAAAATCACACTACAGTTAAAACTCCATTTACAGAGTGCTATAAACAACAAACACAAAAAGAACAAAAGCCACAACGAGTAAATAAAAAAATGCGCTTGAAAATAAAAAGTTGAGCACAGAGAATACACAAAATCAGAAAATTTTGCAAACTCATATATAATTAAAAACGAAAACACATAATCACAAAAACATTAAAAACACTATGATTCTAAAATTTCCTGATGGATAATAGGAAAGTTACTGTATTATTTAATTTAAGTAATTTTCAGCGACAGAAACTTTTCATACCATCTTATATGTAGTTTAGAAAAATGTCTTTCATTTTACACTTCAGAGATCATGACATGAGAAAAAATGATAAATATTTTGAAAAGTGGTAGAAAGCAAATCCAGGATATGACTTGCCAACAAGAATTTAAACGGGTATTTAGTATGAGTATAAAAGTTATTGCTATCTTTTGATTTCGATGTCTGTTTTAAACTATCATCCTAATAGTTTAAAAAATCAATCCTAAAGTGAAATCTTCATCAGATGGTGAATATAGAACTGCTTTCATCTGTCTCTGAGCATAAAAATATCCCATTTTACCCGATTCTTTATTTATTATTTGAGATTTCTGAGTATAAGCGAACTATCCCGAACATTTCCAAAAGTAACACTAACATGTAGTATTATTCCTTCCAAATATAACATCAATCATGTTTTTTCTCCTTCCAGAGTAACAACTATCAAGTTCTTTCTTCTTCCAAAAGTTACACTTATAATATTTTTTTTCCTTCCAAAATACCACTTATCATGGATCTTTCCTTTCCAACCTACCATGTACTTTTTCCTTCAAAAAGAACACATATCCTGTTGTTCCTCCTTCCAAAAGTAATACCTACCTTGTACTTTTTTGACATAACAACTCTACTAATGTTACTCTTACTACACTTTTTTAAGATGCTGCACATTAAAATGCCAAATTACACTAAACATAAATAAATACGGGCGTTCGCTTTCCCCTAAGGCATTTCAATGCACCGCTACCTTGAAACTATTACACTTCTTTATTTGTTATCAATATTGGCACAGGTAGGTGGAACTGGGATATTTATACAAGAGATTTCAAACTATTAACGTTAATATTAATTGTTTTATTTGTCAATTTAACATGCTTAAAACGAAACTGAAATCTTTAAACCAGTTTGTTTCAGGATCTTAAATGAATATGTAAATGAATAAAACTTTTACAAATGATTTATACTTAAAGATTCCGCCGTGTTTCGATAGCTCGGACTGCTCGTTGTAGGAGCGATGAATCGCTTTAAAAATAGATATTTAGTGAAAAGTGGTGCTTTCGCCAATATTTGTGCCTACTCACCATAAAAATTGTTTCAAGTGTGTTTTTCGTTTGGTGTTAGTGTAAGCATGGAGAACAGAAAAGTGTGTTTTCGTCATTTAATGATATTTTGCTTCCACAAAGGCAAGAATTCAAGCCGTGAAATAGATATTGTTACGAAGCTGTAAAATTGTTTCCTTGACATGTTAGTCTTATGGCATGAAAGGGAGTTTTACAGAGGTTTTACCGAAAGCCAATCCAATGAACCCCGCCCTGGCTACAAATTTGGTGTTCTTTGCGACAAAATGAAGCTTCCAGAAAATGCCACAATACTCTCTAGGGTCAGAAATATGATGAACATTCGAGAGACTTCCATGTGACATCACATCCTTTCAGAAAAAGTATAAAAACTAAGTTACGGTAAACCATCAGTCAGTTGGAGTTTGTTCAACAGTGCAAACTGGTGAACTGATAGACATTGAGTGCTATTGAAAGTACTGTGTCTGATATTTATTATTGATCTTCTGCCTGTTTGAGTTATTAATTTATAAAATTGTTTCTGAGTTTTGTTACTTGTTCTTCGTTTTGTTTCTCTGGAAATATTCGTAAAATAAAGAGTCATATTTTTTTATTTTATTTTCCTGCTTGTTGGGCTGCATTCACGTACACCCAATAGCCGAATTTTTAACAATATGTGCTGCTTACGGAGACAAGTGAACGAACAGGGTGCAAATGGTTTCTGAAATTCATTCGGGTTGAATTTTATGTATAAAATCGGCAAAACTCCAGTTATCCATCCGCGGTTAATGACAACAATATCTTGATATTGTTCCCGAATAATCAATGCATTTACCACTCATGAAATAACTCACATTGCATTATTAGCATTGCATTAATTCAAGTTCCATTGAATTAATTAATCAGCATTGCATTAATGCACTAGCAATCATTACATTAGTCTCGAAGTGCTGAATTCGGCCATTTATAGCATTTCTTGTGATATTCTCATTTGTTCATCTTATTGCTTGATTACTCCACGAATTAAGGAAAAAAACTTATTTCCACAGGAACGTCACCAATACTCAAACTGTACATTCTAAAATATTTTTACGTCTCTGTTTTAAGTGTATTCTGTGAAGGTATGATATACTTACACAAATTTTTAAAAAACATAGACATTACATTAAATTAATTTGTAGAACCATATTCGAATTCGTGATGTTATTTTGTAATGTAGATATTTAAAATAATTCAATTTTAAAATTAAAATCTTTATAGCTTAGAGTTCTATAAAACATTAAATGAATTTTTTAGAATATCATATTTCGTAAAATTCAAAGTTCATGGATGTAGGGTATAACTTAATAAAACAATGATTAGTATCTTCAGAAGTATGTAAAACAGTGTTGTATGACATTGGGAAGCCATGCACTTTGCAATGTTTCAATATTGGGAATAAATATCGGAAAATAATGTTTTCAGAAATTTTACGTTGTTCAGTATTATGTGCTACTTCGTTTAAAAATCACTTGTGACATTTCTTATTTCACACTTGCTACATTTTCATATTATTCACTTGCTACATTTTCATATTATTCACTTGCTACATTTTCATATTATTCACTTGCTACATTTTCATATTAATGAAACAATATACGTTTAAAATATGGAAGTATGAATAATAAAAACTGAAACACAAAATAATTTTAGAAATGCATGACCTTTCATTAAAGAAGTTTCCGAAATACTTAATTTGAGAAAAGAGACCAACCAACTGAACAAATAGTTTAAACAAGAGAATAAACGCAAAAAATTGAAATTTCAATTTTTCTTCTTACAGAACACGTGTGTTTTGATATAGACAGTTATTGCTAAATTTAAAAAGAGAAACGAACACCATTAAGTAAAACACTGACTTAAAGTATCTCATACAGAAGATGGTTAAAGGAAAATAATAAATAAGAATAGTAAATTTTTTTATTAACCCCAAAACAGCAGTTGTAGATTCAATCTCTTCTTCAAACTACTGAATGAACTGTAATAGCATTTAGAAATTGTATATAGACTTTAGGTATAATAATTTTAAAAAAAGAATTTTTATTTCGAAATCACTGAATTGTCCTTTTTTGCTATTTTCTTCCATAAACGATAAATCCTTTTTCAAAATCAATACTCTTTAATTTAACAATAAATTTCGAAAAAGCAGCATTATTATTTTTTCTTTGAGTGGTTGGTGAGAGTCAATTGTTGCAAAGTCTACTTTTTAAAAGAAAATAAAAAAATAAATAGTATCTAGGCGAATAAAATGCCACCGTGACTTCCATAATTCTCATGTTTTTATGCATATTTGTGTTTATCTGCTGCCATTTCTCAATTCGAACTTCGCTCAAACGTTATTAGTTTTTTTCCTTTCATGTTGTTCTTATTTTCACTTTTCACTCTATCTGTGAGATAAATTCTTTTCTGCTAAAGAACCTTTTAGTCATTTCAAAAGGAACTGTAAGAGTAAAAAAAAACCACTTCTAAATTTGCTTTCTTTTCGTTCTATTGATTACCAACTGATTCATGCATTCTTGTCGGTTAAAAATAATAAATGGTCGGTTAAAAATAACAAAATAGATTATGTGGGAAAGTTACTTATTCGACTGTTTTTGAAGAATTTCTCTTTGAAGAAAAGAGGATTTATAGTTTGATTTATTGGTCCCAGAACAGAGTTTTTTTTGGGTGCGTTTAAAATTGATTCGCGAAAAGATTTTGTATTCATTTTGCGAAATCCAATCGAAGTATTTTAAAAAAGACACGGAATTTCGACGCTTAAATATTATGGGACAGCGATTATTATATATATTTCCGGGAAAAATTTGATAGGTTGTTTAACGTAATAGGCTATTATTGAATAATATGAATTTTGTTGGTAATATTTTACCCGTTTTAAAAATAACACTGATTCTTGAAATGATAACGTAATTCTTAAATATCTAGCATCCCAGATTTGGATATGTTTTGTTTAATTCGATCATTTTTCAAATTTGAATCTGAGTTGAATTCAAAAAAGAAGTACGAGCATAATTGTTTCAGGCATTTAATAATTCAGTTATTAATAATCAGCAGAGCACAAATGCATGTAAAAATGCACGCATTTAATGAAAATGATAAATATCAGGGTCTTATTTGGAACAAAACAAAATGCCCAAATTTAAGGAAAAATAAAATCTTTTTAAGTAATTTATCTTCCCTATCTTACTAAATCTTTTTCTCATTAGTTAGAAAATATTATTTTTTTTACAGGAAGCTTTCTTATTCAGAAATTGGTTTCATATAAATAATTAAATGCCGTGAAAAACACTGTTTTTCATTTCGGAATTTTTTAAAACTATTTTTTCTTGAGAATTTTCGTTCACATTGGCTTGTATAGCACTTATTTGTCTTGTGTTTCTTTCTTTTTATTTTTTAGTTTTGTGAATGTACCTCTTCTTACAGAATTTAACTGAATTAAATGTATCATCTGCCTGTTTTAAAATTATTGCAATCCCACGTTTACATGAGATCAACGATTTTTAACAAAAAAAAATTATTATGCGAAAACTATTATATTAAGCATATGTTTATTTGGATATGTTGTAAGTATTGTTATAAAGTGTCTAATAAATCTTTTGCTCATTAGTTAGGAAATATCAATTTTTTACAGGACGCTTTCTCTTTCAGAAATTGGATTTATATAAATAATTAAATGATGGGAAATACACTGCTTTTCATTTCGGAATTTTTAAAAACTATTTTTTCTTGAGAATTTCCGTGCACATTGGCTTGTATTGTACTTATTTGCCTTTTGTTTCTTTCTTTTTATTTTTTATTTTTGTGAATGTGCCTCTTCTTACCGAATTTAAGTGCATTAAATGTATCACGTGTCTGTTTTAAAATTATTGCAATCCCAAGTTTACTTGAGATCAACGATGTATGACGGATATACAAGGCGAGCACAAAGTCTTGCCCTGATTAAAAAAATTTATTGTGAGGAAGCTATTATATTAGGTATATGTTTGTTTGGATCTGTTGTAAGTACTGTTATGAAGTTTCTAATAAGAACACGTACTTCAGTAGATTTCAGTGTGTGTCCCCATGGTGGCTGGGAGAATGTGAAAGCGGTATTCTAGTTCTCGCCAAGTGTTCTGTCACGGTACACATGGCTTCTTTTATTCTAGCCTTCATTTCTTCAACGTCAGCAACTGGTGTGGCAAAGATTCTCTCCTGGATATATCCCCAATAGAAAACTTTAAGAGGAGTAAAAAGGAATACACTCTGTGATATTTGGCTACCGTTAACGATGGTTGATCGGACGCTTGGCGCAACTCCTTGCTAGTCTAGGGTTGCATTTTGTAAACGAGTTAGTTTTGATGGCGACCACGACAAGCGAGGTGAGACAGGCCTAGTTGTGGTCGTTATTTTTTTGGAATAGCCCTGACTTCTAAGTGCAGAGTACCGCACTGTATCTTTTATGTGTGTTGTCTGTCTTATGTGTGCCTACGTCCAAAATAGAATTATTTTTCTAAAATCTGGTGTCTTCATTTCAAGAAGACAGCAACACTACACACTGATTTAAGTTATTTTCTACCCTAATATTTATTTCCCCGCACCACAATTAAGTCCGCAAATACTACCACGTAAGAACATTTCAGCAGTTTGTTTCTGTATTAGAACAAAGCATTCTATTGCACAAAAAACTGTTTAAAGTGAACTCTCCAATGATGCCAAAATTTCTTTATTGCATTCAACTGTTATTTTATAATGAATTTTTATAATCAGGGAAGACTTTTTGCACACCCTGTTTATTCAAGTAGCTGACGGCAGAGAAGAGTCAGAAACCAATATATTTCCAAATGTTGCCAATTTAAAATTAAATAAGAAAAATGAACCATATGTCTGCAAGTTATATTGTATGAATCAAGAAAAAAGAAACAACGCAATTTTTGATATAGAATAAACGCAAATTGTTTATACGAATTTTACATGGAAGGAAAAGAGATAATCGGATATTAAAAAGTACATATAAAAACTGTGTCTTTCTCATCAATGCTTCTTGCCAATAAATAATTGTGAATTTTAAAATTCCATTAAAATCTCAAGTATGCAAATTTTCTAGAAATGCACAGCATGATTTCATAATCCGCAAATATTAAGTAATTGATTTCTAACATACAACGGTGAATCCAGAAATATTTTAAATATCTATTAATGAATTTTAGAAAGAAGACAAAGCTTGCTTCTAATTTAGAAGCCGAATTAATGAGCTGTGCAACTATGAGTTCAGTTAAGTTTGATGGCATCGAAGTTTCGCATCTTCTGGCTCCTAGGGCAGATGCTACCAGGAATCTATTAAAGGCAATCAATTTCTCACAGCCATTTTCGAGCAAATAGGAAATTTATGAGACTTCGGTTGCATTTCACTGCTATTTACGATTATGTGAGAAAATAATTTCATTTTATGATGACATTAGTTCTCGTAAGTTTGAAGTTTTATTGCATATTTTAAAAATTTAAATGTATTTTAAGCTGTTCTTCCAAAGAAAATAAATGAATTTTACTTTCATATGAATTTTTCTGTAGTTAGAAAATTTATCAAAATGAGAATATATGTCTTAACATTAAAGGAGAAACGACTACTTAGAGAAGACGAGAATATGAATGTTGATTAAGAATCTAAGTTTTTTTTTCATTTCTTAAATGATATTTTAAGCTATTCATTAAAGTAATATCTTCAGCATTTTGAAAATTTTTGATTCTTTGGAGTGGCAAAAATTATGGAATTTTTTTATTCCTAATAAGCATTCAAGCGAGATCAAATAAAGAAATAATTTGATGAGATTTCCGTTCACATTTCACAGCTGTTTACAGTTCTGTGGGATTATAAGTCTATTATTCTGATATCAATTTTAATAAACCCTACGGTTCATCTTTTATGTAATCTAAAGGTTTTTGATGTTAGCTTTAAAGAGACGCATGAGTTTTACATACTTATAAATATTTGCATACTACTGAAATTTATCAGAATAATAAGATATGGATATATATTAAACAAAAAATAATTTTCTTAGAGAAAACTAAAATACAAAGGTTACATAAAAATTGAAATTCATTCATTTTTTTCACCTTTTCCTTTTTATTGTTCGAAGGATTATAGATGCCAAATTTTTAGACAATAGTTTAACGTTGCGCTGATTTCAGTTTGAATGGAAAAAATAGAAATAAAACATTCATGTTTTTAAGCAAAATCAAACAAGAATATTTATTATTATTAATATTTTAAATTTTTATCTAGGGTATTCATTTTTCCTACTGAAGGAAATGCTAGAACTTCATTAGGCATTTCTTATAAATATCTTTCTTATTACAGAAATTTAAATTAAATTAAAAGAAATTTTGACTTTTTGTCATTCCTTCCCACAGAAAATCTTGTTCCTTTTTGAACTAAAAATGGCGTGTGGTTTCTGATGAGTGAGCCATTTTAGTTCCTTTTCATTTTGAATAATTTCTTAACAAATTGTTCTAAGCATTGGTAAGCTTTTGGTTTTTCAATAGTTCTTGTTGTATTTAAAAAAAAATTCTGTTGAAGCAATTATACTTTTTGCTGCTGCGTTTGCACGCAAAAACGTCTATTGTTTTCATTATTTTTCATTTTATCATTGTTTTCTTTTAATTTATTTTCTGTTAATTTAAATTTCTATTATTTGTTTTTGCATTTCGTTAGATTTGGCTGCATATGCGCCTTTCTATTTAATTCAAAATATGTTATTGTTTTTTATTTTAATTAAAATTTAATTAATTAATTTTGCTAAATTTTAAGAATTATAACTATTATTTCTTATTATAGAACTGATCGAAAAATAATGACCTAGTTTAAATGAAATCTACAAAGGATATTATTCGCTTGTTATATTTCTCCTTATTCAAACAAGCATATATCGTAGGAGGTTCTTTTGAGTTCGAAATAATACATAATGAAAGATAGGAACGGAAAGCACCCATTATTGAGTGAATATTTTCTAGAACCAATGCTAAAATGTTTTTACTTTAAGGTATGGGACTACTTTATTTACTTTGAGGGAAAATAATAAATGATTTTTGATGAGTTTTAAGATCTTGATCAATAAGAAAATAAGAAGATTTCTAATTTAATCAGTTTCATCGTACAACGGTTGCACTTTTATTTCATGAAAGTTTTCTCCACAGAATAAGCAGTTTCTTTGGTATGAGATTTCTAGTTTTGTTTTTAAACAATAGATGGCGTTCCTGTCATATGCCACACCTTGATTATTTCTAAATAAGAAAATCATGTTTAAACTATGGATAGTTTCAGGAAAATGTTCAGACTTCTAAGACTAATATAATAGCCTTTTCTGCTGAAAATAACTCGCACCTTTAGGCATCTTGACGAAAACGTTGACTAGAGCAAAACAATTTAATTCGGTTTTCTTGCTTCTTTTTTTCATGAGAGAAGAAGTGCAATTGTCGAGATATTTAGAAAAATTCATCGATCTGCATCGTTCAGATTGCAGGTTAACTATTTTTATAAGCAATTCTAATAATTCTGTAACGCAATCTTATTAAACTCCAAACAATTATAGAACAACAATATCAGAATAAATTTAGAAAAGAAGTAAAAAAATTAATTTTTTTTTTCATTATTTGCTTATTACATTCAAAAAATGTTGTTATTAACAAAACATTACTTCTGTGAAAAATCTCTTCGAGAGGCAAAACAGATTTAATTACATATCTAGCAATTTCGAGAAAATACACAAGTTTTGGATTAAACGTTTTTCTCCTTATTTTATTTCATGGAAAAAGTACATTTGTTTTATCCTTTAGTGATTCACCAAAAAAGCCGAAATATATGGATAATTTTCAAAAAAATGCTTCATAATTTTTGTCGTATAAGATTCATTAACTGGAACGATTAAAAGGTATAATGAAATATCCATTTTAATAATTCTTAGTTGAAAATAATATAGATAGTTAACATAAATATGATTTTTTTCATCTTTTTACTTTCTCGTGTACAAAGCATACAAAGAGAAAGTATTGTAATCGTCAAAAAAATTCGAACTCGAGATTTTGACGAATCTCCACGTTTTAGACCTCCCTGAGTCCGAGAAACCCAATTTTGGAATTATGTCTGTCTGTGAACACGATAACTCGAATACTAGTAGAGATACAGGGATGAAATTTGGTATGTGATCTTTAGACATAATTAGTAGGTTTCTATCAAATTTTGGACAAAATCCGTCTATGGGAAGTCTGTCTGTCCGCGGTCATGTGTACACTATAACTCAAAACCCTGAACAACTAGATGGATAAAATTTGGTACACAGTTTTATCATCACGAATGTAGGTCCGTATCAAAGTTTTGATCAAATCTGTCGAAGGGTTGATGGTCTGTTCGACTGTATAATCGCATTCTTGTAAAAATTATAACTCCTAAACACTTTGGCTTAGATAAATAAAAATCAGTATGACGGTTGCTAATATTAATTATAGATCTGTGTGCAAATTTCGTTTCAATCAGTTAAAAAAAGGCGTTCAAATTGCATATTCAATTTTTTTTTACTTGCGTACTGAAAGCAATCTCTACGCATGAGCAAGCTATTCAGCGATAGCGAACGAGGTCATTTTTGTCCTGTTTTCTTTTCGCTCGCGCACGCCGTCGCATTAGCGGAACTTGCTAGACTGTGATAGAAAATAAATATTGCTAAGTTTTAATACATACGCATCTCTTTGAATTTGATTCTTCACCTAAATATTTTACAATCACTTTAATCTACAATGAAAAACCTTTTGATAGTCATTGCATTCTGGGTTGCAGTAGGTTCTAATTTTTATCCACGCAGGGGGAGGGGAAATGGCAAATTTTTGAGAAGTATACGAGAAAGTTTAGGGGAGGCCACTCCCGCTGGTTTAAGAAAGCCTACAAACACATCCGTGAGTTATTTTGAAGAACAAAATTTTAAAAAATTAAATTTACTTACCCTCTGCGGACAGATAACATTTTAGAACACTGAGTTTAGATAGCGCACTTTTTGCAACTTCTTAACCTTTTAACAACCTTATGTTTCTTCCAACTCAAAACTTATTTAATTCCACATAACTGTATTTTTTTATGGTATAATAAATAAGATTAGAGGTTGAATGGATGGATGATACAAACATTGTGTTCGAGTTTCAGTCTTTATATTCTTCGTGAACTGGATTGTTCTCCAAGTCAGTCTCAGAATCAGTTTTTATGTCGCTGTACTCAGTCATTTCTCCATCTAGATATAATCCATCAGATTCGTCCTCACCTGTTATTTCCTTGCTTAATTCATCAAAAAGAGCTAGATATTGCTCTGTAGGGATAATTTCTCGCCGTTTTATGATAGCCGGGTTGAGTTATGGTGAGCGTTTCATGCACTTTCAGGTCAGATCAGACCGAACTGACTGATTCATTATCAGTGAAAACAATGAGAAGAAGTAGGAGGAATGTTACTACGAGGCTAGACGGGTGTGGCTAGCTGTCTACCTTCGAAAGTTTTTATTCAGTTTATGATAAATACCCACAGGCTCTGTACCTATCCACAAAGGGTTAAACTTTATTCCGAACTTCTTTTAACTACAAGACAGATTATTGTGATTATACGGTAAAAATATCATGTCGAAATATTGGTCCTCGGATATAGTTTGAGATGTCTAATGCTGAGTCGATTAAATAAATTAGTCAAGGGTATGAAGCAATAAGTTAAACAGAAACAAAATCAATATGTTTCTTATTCTTCTTTCTAATCCTTCTGATCTGAATCAGATAAGATCCACGAGGTCATTCTCCTTCATCACTTCCAACACGAAATCCGGTCGCTTAAGCAGGTCATCATACACCAAGGCAACACAGTCAAGTAGATGTTGCGGAGTGGCCTCAATCATGTTGCACTTTGTGCAGCTATTGAACTTCAATATGTTTAAAACTACTTATAAAAATTTAAAAGAATTTGTATTTTTTTCAGCGTAACTGCTCCGAAATATTCAAAGTTAATTCGATTTTTTTTGTTTCCAAAATTACTCATATGAAGAAAAAGTACTCAAAGAAAAGGACTAAACATTTTATTACTAACATAAATGTATTTTGTTTCTTTCCAAAGTTTCCCGAAGTAAAACATCTTCTCAATTTCATATAGTTAAGAAATCATTTGTTTCTCTGAATTAAAAATAAAACCCTTTACTATCAATATTTATAATATGACTAAGTAATTGTGAGAAATGTTTAATAATTGCGCTAATTTTCTTTACAATTGCATATGAAGTTATGCATAAATGCTGAATCATCAAGGCTGCTAGAATCATCTCAACTTTCATCCGCAGCGTAAAAAAAACGCAAACAAACCACATTCGATTAGCATTTTAAATCTATTTCTCCTACTGCAACTTAACTGAAAATGAGACTATTATTTTAATCGACATTTAAATTGAGTATGATTCTTTTTACTTTCTGCTCATTAATTTCAAAACAGAAATATTTTAACGAGCTTAATTTCCAAAAAGCATGTTCATAATGGTAGTTTTTGGAACTCATAGTTTTATTTTGCGATTATGAAATAAATAAAGGGGGCACTTTTTTAGATTTATTTCGAAATTCTCTCGTTTCACCACTCGAAAATTATTTTTATTCCAGAGTAAAGAGCAACTTTAACATTATTCTTTTGTTTGCTTACGATTTCACTCATAAATAACCAAGGGACTAACGAATGTTTGTAAATTCGGAATGTGGGAGAAAATATTTTTCATTTATAATTCCTCACTTCATTTCGTCTTGAAGATGAATTAATTTCGATGAAAAAATCTTGTTTGTAGAACTCTGTTTGGATTTCACTCATAAATGACCAAGGGACTAATGAATGTTTGTAAGTTCGGAATGTGGGAGAAAATATTTTTCATTTATATTTCCTCACTTCATTTCGT
>BGPR01000313.1:637537-669158 GCA_013235015.1 Araneus ventricosus | reverse complement strand
ATGAATTAATTTCGATGAAAAAATCTTGTTTGTAGAACTCTGTTTGGATTTCACTCATAAATGACCAAGGGACTAATGAATGTTTGTAAGTTCGGAATGTGGGAGAAAATATTTTTCATTTATATTTCCTCACTTCATTTCGTCCTTGAAATGAATTAATTTCGATGAAAAAGTCTTATTTGTAGAACTCTGTTTGGATTTCAGAAAGCAATTTCATTCGTTTCATACCGACAAGAGATATTTCCTTTAACATAAAACTCAGAAAATATTTTGCTGTGAGAAGTTGAGTTCCTTTATCTGCAGTGATTTTATAATTTTTAAGAAAAAAATATCAATTAATTACGTAAGTTTCCAATTTCTTAATAACGGAAGCGAAACATTTGTTATTCATTAAAGAATGATTCGACAATTTTTACGTTTCTGTTTTCCGAATGTCCGAATATATTTCTGAATCCTTTTATAATTTTTATAACCCTGTTTAAAGCTATCCAATATCAGTGAAGTTTTCTGAGCCTTTAAACCTTAACGTGTAGATAAAAAGCAAAATACTTGTCAAATGCATAGAAAGTGTCTTGTTATGTCTGTCTGTGTCTATTATGTCTATCAAATGCATAATAAGTGTCTTGTCTCAAAGGCATAGAAAGTTCAATTTTATCTCTATGGTTACTTTGAACTTTGTTGTGAAAAATAAAAAGATAAGTGGCAATGCAAAGAGCAGAATGTAGAATTTCAGTCTACGAGGCTAAAAACTAGGCTCTCCATTTTACAAACAGATGACAGTTCATGATAAGGCATTAAAATAAATCACCCGCCCTGCCCTGGTAATCTGAATGATAGCCGCTGAAACAGCAGGAGTATTGAGATCGAAGTCCTAGTAGCCATCACCGGCCACGGCCCGACGCCTCCTGAAGGAGTACGTACTCAAACAAATCACTGGAGGGAGGATTCAATCCTCCCATTACTATACTCCCAGGAGAATTGAGAACCAGCTTACTTATCCGGGGGCTTCTCATCCAGATACTCTTGGTGCCTCCCCCGGGATTGACAGTTCAAGATAAACAAAAGACGATTGTGCACATGCCTGAAAGATTTAGGTCATGGCTCTTATATGCGATGGTTTACACCTTTCGATTGGCGAATTATAGCAGTTGTAACGGTAGAAAATGCCATTTCTTATTCTGTCTCCCGCCGACTGTGAGGAATTGACTGTTATGAAGTTTGTGAATCTATTTTTTTCTGTAAATTTCAGGGAAAAACAATAAAATTATATTCAAATCAAAAAAAATAAATCAATAAAATCAAAACTAGCCAGTTAAGTATTGATTGTGCTATAATGAAGTGATATATTGTTAATGGTGGCAAAGTGAAATATTTGAGTTGTTAGCAGTAGAATGTCGAAAAATGTTAATTGTCCTATTAAAGTTCAAACCGTTAATACATCTAAAAATAATAGAAACAAATGCAAAATTGTTCCCATGTTTCAATGAAATATTTCAAATGGTATTTTTCTCTTAATGTATGTGTTACTGAAAATGTGGATAATTGGTTATTATGCATAATTACCGGTTGAATAACCTGTAATTATGCATAATAACCGATTATCCACTACAAATAAATGTTCAGAGGCTATTTTCTGCCTCATGTGTGTTCTAGGATGTCGTGTTGCGAGTGTATTTTTCTCAAACCTGAAAATTGAGTAAGCTAGTGTACGGAAAGTGTGTTATTGAAGTAACACATTACATGGAAGCAACTTGCGTGTTGTTTCTGAACACAATAAATGTGAAATTCATGTAACTTACGAGTTTTAAAATTTGCTGATAAACGCAAAATTCATATCAGTTCCAACCAACATTTTAGATATAATAATGAAACTTGGATGCACTCAGCTCAGATGAGTAAATGAAACTAATGCGAAACATATTTAAAAATAAATTATAAACATAAACAAATAAATAATTCCAGTAATAATTCTTATTGTCAGACATTAGTAATTTCAAATCAGGTACCTAAAATTAAAAATAGCCTCAATAGGTAGAAATGATATGAATTAAAGAACACAATATTCGCTATTTCGAATACTCAGAATCTGAAAGATTAGGCAAAAAAAAAAACCCGTATATATCTAGAATATGGTTTAACACACATTTCAGGTATTTGTTGACGTCGCCAAAGCGCGTGATTTATTATTTTCCTCTGTCAGGCAGAAACATTTTGCTTCCCACTTGGGGATTCAAACACATCGCTCAATATGCCAAACAGAAGCTGTAACGTTACTCCATTTATGGCCATTAGGCAAACTGAAAAATGCTATTTTGCTTATAAAGGGTGTCCCTCTAATCGTGGCTCAAAAGTTTTCTAAACTTCCAATCCTTCCTTCCTTCTAAACTACTATTTGTATACATGCTTTAAGTGACTTAAAGAATTATACAAGGATCAAATATGCCAAAAAGATCCGCACAAAATAGATCTACAACAAAAAGTTTGGCGGCTGTGGACAGAGCAACTCAAAAAGTTTTTTCTGCTGTCTGTTTTTGGTCATAGATGGCGTTGCGTGACACATAAAGACTGATTTATTGAAAATGGCGTCTCCCCAGAAGGAAGCGCAATGTGTTCTGGTTTATGTGATGTTCTTCTGGGGTTATGTGAAAGATGTTGAGTACCGAAAAAAATCCACAATGTTGTGGAAATGAAGCAAAAATTCCAAGCCGCTATCGAAATTGTTCATCAAGGCATACGGCAACGTTCCTGAATGGAATTAGAATATAGTGTTGACATTATTCGTACTACGAAGGGACCACATGTCGAAATTTTTTAAGACGATATAAAAAAAAATGAGTTGTTCTGTCCATAGGTGCAAAACTTTTGTTGTAGACCTATTCTTTTTTAAAAATAAAAATTTGAAGTTGTACGGATCGTTTTGGGACACTCTGTATATTTATTGCTCACATATTTTTACAAAAATCCAAAAGGTACTTATAAAGAATAATCATCAAAGGCACATTAAAAATTCGTTAATCAATAGTAAATAAATAAAACTATTTTGTACACATAGGAATGAAAGATATAACTTTAATTGTTTTACATCGTGTTGCGATACTGCGAAAAATTTTCAAAACTGATTTTGAAAAATCACATGTGACTCGTACATTTCAATACCATTATGTTAAAAAGTTATATCAAATCCTAAATTTTAGTAAGTATTTTCTTTCTAAAATCTTGGATCATTCAATATTTTGAACATATTCTATGGAAATATTTACTACCAAATAAATTCAGGATTAATCATAAAATGAATTTCAGAATCAGTCTCTCGAAAAAGCATTTAGGGAATGGCTCCTTTCAACTTCACTGAGCTTGTAGGAAAAATCCAACTTATCACCTTGTATGTAACTTGTCTAAGAACTTTCAGTTTTAGGATTAATATATAAAGTAGAGGCGAGTAAATCTTCTGTCACCTCACCTTCTTGAAGTGAACTTTCAATTTAATTCAGAGTTACATAGCGTTTTCGTTTTTGAATTATCTCCAAAGACGAGGATTTTATGACTTTCTGTTAAATTTCATGCTAACAAATGTGACTAAAAGTTGAAGTAAAATTTTCCAGCTTTTTATATTCATTAATGTTTTTTATCAAAAAATCATTTTTGGCTGTAATTTAACTGCGACTTGGTTTTTTTAGCTTCAAAAATTTCAATAAAAATATGGACTCTGATATAAATTATTCTATAACCCAGTGTTCACAAAAAATTAAAATAAGAGTCTTTAATTTTAAGCTCTAAATCTTAACTTTTAAGTTGAAATTTTATAAGCACACACACACATGTAAAACTACCTACAGTTTATTTATTATATATAATTCTGTAAAAAGTAAAAAGATAGAAGAAAATTGAGATATTCTACAGATATCTGAAATGTTTTACTGAACTAAAATGATGTTAATAAAGTTTTGAAAATAAACCTTATTGTCGTAATATTGTTATAATATTCCCCGTTTTATGAGAGATGACGATTTCATCTGCACTAATATTTTGTTCGTCAAATGTTTAAAGTTGTTTTTTAAATAGTAAGAAAGTAAAATATTCATTCATTTCCTTAACAGTTCAACTTCAACAACCTATTCATTAATTTACCAAATATTTATTCGTTTATATATACTGTCTGAGATCCTGTTAATTTTTTGGAGGAATTACAGACTTGCTAACTACACATAGAATTAGAGAGAATTTTATTTTCGAAAAATTAAGCCTATGGGATTTTAATCTTATTAAACAAGAAATATGATCACCATATAAATGCCAAATAATTAAATGAATAATTAATTATATATACTAAATATTATATATAAAATATTATATAATATAAATATTTAATATATAATATAATATAATATAAATATTTAATATATAATATAATATAAATATTTAATATTATATATACTATATATTAAATTATATTTGCAGATATACTAAATTCACGAAGTTTAAAATGCGAACCTTAATTACAGATTTTCGTAAATTGTCTGAAATTTAGTGGTAAATCCGAT
Source organism: Araneus ventricosus (assembly GCA_013235015.1). Lineage (NCBI taxonomy): Eukaryota > Metazoa > Arthropoda > Arachnida > Araneae > Araneidae > Araneus > Araneus ventricosus. The sequence continues at coordinate 664,617 of BGPR01000313.1, read as the reverse complement.
CTTTGGACATAGTATTTATTCCTTTTTCAAATTCTTATATTCGGTAAGTATATTTTCAAGACGCTTGTTATTGATTTCATCTATATATTACGGTCAATGTGGACAATTTGTTATTTAATATTTAATTTGGATAATAGATTCTCCACTTTAACCTGTTTTTATCCGTAATATCCGGTTAACGTGGTGAATGATCAACCGCTTTACCTGGTTATTATCCATAATAACCATTTACCCACATTGAACGTAACATATATATTCCTTCTAAGCTGAATAGTCACTTAATAATTTCTTAATTTTTGTATGTCATAGTTCTATACGTATACAACGAGCAACAGAGCACCCAAGTGAAATTTTTATTAAACTAGTAAATAAAAGTATACTGAAGCAAAATGCAGGCTAAATAATATATTTTATATATCCATTCAAAATCTAAGCCAAAGATCAAAAGCTTTACAAAAACGAAAATTTCTTCAGTATACATCAAACTTTTTAATGCCCTTCATAAGATGTGGTATTTCAGAAACTGAAATATATACAAAGCTGGTCAAATAATAACTTTTAAAGAAGGCTCATTCTTACACAAGGTTGTTATTTCAAAGTCATTAACATAATTTTATCCATCCGTGTGAAAATGAAGGAAATTTTCGAGATTAAATTATTATTGTTTTCATAAAGTGAGCTATTCATTATTATTTAAATATGCAATTTCAGTACTTTTTTCTAAATTTAAACTACTTTTGTAATAAAAAAATGTTCTCTCTGCAATTAGGGTATTTTATTTATGATTTTGCAAGTTTCACAGATATCTAATTATTAATTTTAGAACATTATTTCGGATGACGTAGGATGAAAAGAAAGGATATTAACACAGCATCTTTATTAGGTCGCCCATGACACAATTACAAAAATTGTGCATTGGTTGCATTGGCAAAAATCTGTCCAAGAGAAAAATATCTTATCTTAAATAAGGATGTCATTGAAAATAATCAGTGTGATAAAAATCTAACTTCATTTCGCCTAGTTTTCTCGTATACTCTCACATGAGTTTTCCATTTATAACTTGCGGTCAATAATGATTTTACTTAGTGTTACACAACAATTCGAAAGCAATAATATAAAATCGAATTCAGTGGCGTAGATAAAGAGAAGCGGAGGGGGTGTTCCGCTCCGGCAGGCACTTCGAAAGGGGCGGGAAAACCATACATGCATCTTAAAAATTTTATAATTAAGAAGAGAAGGGGCATTAGCTGAATCATAGTGTACATGAAAAAAATAAGTAATGTAATTAATACGTATTTTTCGACTTTTGCCGATAAATTGCCTATACACAACCTCTCTGTTTTGATTGAGGGCGTCAAAGGATGAATTATGCAACTAAGAATTGTTTCTTTTCCTAGAATTTATTTTTTATGTTTAGGCCTGTATTACCTATGTAACTTGTAATGGAAGGGCAGCATGTTGTATGTTCGGCCCCAGGAGGCAAAATTTGCAACTACGCCATTTATCGAATGACATCCTTTGAAAGAACCCAAATTTGCATTTGCCAGTGAAGATTTGTCTCCGTTGTTATGGATTTCGTTGCTTTTATATTAACTGAAAACAACTTCGAATTTATTATCAGAAGAAATAAATATCTATGCATTCTGGCATTGAGCTGGTAAATGAAAGAGATATTTAAAGATGCATATAGCAATTTCATTTAATATGATTGGAAACATGCATGGTTAAAAACTCTTTATATGTGTTATCCTCCTTTGTTTAATTTCATAGAGCAGTAAAGAAAACCAAGCATTCGTTTAAGGACTAACTATTGTGTTTCCTTACACAGGGACAGAAACACGCTCAGTCATAATTCCTAAACTATATTTTTTTTCCTATTTGAGTCAGATTTGAAATGTTGAAAAATATCAAGATCTCAGGTTCAATATTTTTTTACAATTACAATACTTGTTTCTTGTATACCAATGTCCGAAAGAAATTAAAATATTTACACAGTTTAAAGGTCAAGCCAGTTATCGTCGTCATTATTTTAGAAACAACCAAATTTAAATTTGACTCTTAAAAATAATATAAATATGACATCTAATCAGATATAAAAATTTTTTATATAATCTAACAAATGCATATCATCTTTTATATACTTTTCTTACCTTTCAGCAGAGATGTGCAGTAGCTCTTAAGAATTGCCCGTAGATTCAAAGGACTATATTCAATACATTTTTATTCGAAAATCTTTGATTTCTGGAGGATTTTACGATTTGTATTTGCATTCGAGAATAAAGTTGTTTTTAAGTATTTCGTCAAACAGAGATCATCGAACAACTAAACTTGCTTTTTTTAGATCGTTACGTTGTTTGGCACGATGTTTACATTTTTGAAAACAAATAAAAAAAACCAGCATTTTATACAATCTCTGAACTGGGAGAATAAAATAGCATCGTAACTTCCATGATGCACTTGCATACATGTGTATTTCTACTTATCTACAGCTGGCTATAAATTCGAAAGCCGTTGGAAAATCTTTTGATTCTTTGTTGCTATTGAAGTTCTTAAGTTTGGAATGCTTTACTGTTAAAAGACATTTCAAACATTTTAAAAGGAACTGCGCGCATTCAAGACAAAGAAAAGAAAAAAAATTTGCAAATTGGTTTGTTTTATTGAATATCAGGGTGTTCATCTATTTTTCGTGCTTAAAAATATTTCAACAAGATTGATGATGCCAGAAAATTATGTATTCGACCATTTTTGAAAGATTTAACTTCCAGACAAAGATGATTTATAGTTTGATTTATGTGTGCAAACTCGGAATTTTTTAAAGTGAAGCTGTATTGGATTCGCGAAAGTATTTTCTGTTCATATTCGGAATTCAAATCTAAGTAATAAAAGATTTAGGAAATTAAGATTTCGTCATAATATTGAGGGAGATATTTTTATTGTCCTTTGTTGAATAACTAAAAGAAAAATTATTTTGATGAATTTGACAATCACTGAATTGTACTAAATATTTTTTCCTTTCTCGTATACGAAAGTATTGTAATTTTCAAGGAATTCGAACTCTAGATTTTGACGAATCTCCACGTTTTAGAGCTCCTTGACTCCGAAGAACAAAATTTTGGAAATATGTCTGTCTATCAACATGATAACTAAAAAACTATTAAAGCTACAGGAATGAAATTTGGTATGTGGTCTTTACGCATATTTTGTAGTTTTCTGTCAAATTTTGGACAAAATTCGTTCCCTGGAACTCCGTCGGTCTGTATGTCCGTGTTAATGTGAATGTGATAACTCACAAACTTAAAGAGCTAGGTGGATAAAATTTGGTAAACATTTTTATCATCGCGAATGTAGGTTTGTATCAAATTTTGGACAAAATCCATCAAAGGGTTGACTGCCTGTCTGTATAACCGCATAAATTCTTAACCTCTTTAAAAAATTATTTTGATAAATAAGTTTGGTATGCGGCCTTTTTTTTAATGGTAGATTTGTGTCCAATTTTTGTGTTAATCGGTTAAAAAAAGGCGTTCAAATTGCAAATTTCTTTTTCTTCTAATTCCACTTCCTCGTTGGACAACCTTCGGAAATCGTGGTATGCCGTTTCGCTTACTTTTTCACCACTGCGTTTGGGGTTCTTGTTCGTTTAATGCCTTATAGCTTGTTTTTTCCCTCTAAATGTATTAGGGGTATACGAGAAAGTTTAGGGGAGACCACTCCCTCTGGATAAATCATTTAATGTGGACTTTTTATGGAGTGTTCTTTTGAGCAGGAGTGTCAAACTCGACCTCCGCGGGCCGCATGACCCGACAATAAATATTTTTGCGGCCCAGAAGTCATAATAATATGTATGAACATTTTTAATAAAGATTTAATAACTTAATTTTTCAAACTCCTAATTATTCATTGATATCAATGACGATTCTTTGTTTTCTTGGACATTGTAGTAGGTATAAAATCAGTATCTAACCATATGCAGGCGGAGGTAACCGAGATCAAGCGTTGTTCAGAGTTGAAGGCAAAATTCAATGAAGTTGAGAAGCCTGAATTTTACAAATATTTGCCAGACAGGTTTGAAAATACTCTTAAATTCGCATATGAAATTATTTCCATATTTGAAATTAGTAATGGGTGCGAACAATTATTTTCACGGTTGAAGGGGAATTAGTTAAATTACTGACACCCGCTTTGGATCAGTTTTGAAAATAACCATTGCGGACAAGATATCTTCTGTGGTTGGCAAGATTTTACAGAGAAGGAAGTTTCAAGAAGAAAACCTTTACTTCAACGTTGTTCTTGTTCTTTTTTAATACTGTAATTTTGAAATAAACCTTCACTTCTATATGTTTTTTTCTTTTTTTGCGGCCCGCATAAACTTAAACTCCGTTACTTGGTCCGTGTCAGCATTCGAGTTTGGCACCCCTGTTTCAGAGACTGTTATCTTTCATTATTTTGTAATATTCTGTATTTTTTAAAAATTTTCAATAAGTGGTTTGGGTATTGGTTGGGATGTCGGATGGCGGCTTTGGTGAGCGAAATGAGTGAGGTCACGAGAACTGTCGCCGCCAAATTGTCTAGTTTACGGCGGTCGCTATAGCTGGCGACCGCCGTAAACTAGACAACTGGTTATGTTAAGGAAGATCCATTTCGAATAGGAGGAATCCAACGGAAGTCGGCGTTTTTTTATTCTTGGCGCCAGTTTGCAGCGTAACACATTTGAATGACTTTCTACCTACTAGAAATGAATTATTCCGACGATAAACTTTTTCTATAGTGATCGCCGTCAATTAGACAGTTTGGCGGCGAGAGTTCTCGTGATGGACAGACAGTAGTTAGCTTTTTAAGAGTATTAAGATTTGCTATCTTTTCAGCAACTTACTGTTTTAGGGCTTGTCTGTTTACCTACTTTTTTATCAAGCAAAAAGTAGCATATCAATTCCTTATGGATTAGATTTGCCAATAGGGTGACCTTAAGGTGACCTCCGTTGGCTGAGTAAATATTCGCTGGGGGGGGGGATAGTTAGTCAGGTAAGAGTTGTTGGGGCTTCATCGTCTGGCGCGGGGCCATGGCGCCTCCTGCGTGCAGGTGTTGATAGCACCCGTCTACGACTGTCCATTTAAACCGGTGAGGTAGCGCCATGGTCTTAAGGGAGGGGGAAGGCCTTAGTGTAAGTTAGATAGTACTTTAAAAAAAGAGCTGTCTCGTTTTTGGTTGGTTTTGTAGATAATAATTTAGCTTTGCATGGATATTCTTTATACACAAATATATATGACATATGGCTATTATAAAATGCCATGCCCAGTTAATGATTTAAACATGTCTTTCTTAGTGATTAGATGACAACTTATAAATTTGTTTGCACAAAATGCTCAAAAGCGAAAATATTTCTGTACACTTTTGTTTACGTATGTTTCCATAATCATAATAATAGGTTTTTTTTAACGTATTAGAAAATTTCGGAAATGTAAAATTATTGATTTTCAAATATTTTTTTTGGATTAATACAATTGTTAAAACGGTTTTCTTTTATATTGATGAAATTATTATTAATTAATGAAAAATATTTTATGATGATTTCAAGCTACGAAAGTTGGCTATGAACGTATGTTTACTTAATTTCTGTGAAATATTTATTTTGTGCAAATCTCTCACTGTTTTAAAGTGAAGTAAAATTTCAAAAATTTTAATTAAGTGTTCAAAACTTAAAATCTGAAAAGAAAAATTAAAACGACCTAATAAGGATCAATGGGGATGAGGCGCGAATTTCATTGAAACTCAAAACTGATTCGCTAAATTTGTTTGTTCTTGTTTGCTAAAAGAACATGCTTCTTCCACATTTCTTATTTTTTTTAAATCAGTGCTGTTTAACATGCTTCTTTTGAGGAAACCTTGCTTATATGCGATGTTACACTGCATGATGTAAAAATCCAGTGTATAAAATGGAATATTCTTCCACTGACTTTCTCTTACACATTTCTCTGGTAGCAAAGGTCTTTACAATGAGAAATGCTTCTTTAACTGCATCTAAATTTCAGGATATGTTATCTTAGGAATTTATATTCGTGGATTAAAAAACGAACTGCAAATTAAGAATTCTGTTGAGCATTGAACTTTTTAACAGGCATTTGAATCCAGCGCTTAAATTGATCTTATCTAACTGATTTTGTAGATTGGTTAAATAATTACTTTTACTGAACGGAATAATGGTAAAAAATATCTGTGCAAGAAATCCCTGAGAATAAAGCATATATGTTGTTGAAGTTGGGTGGACGCACAGACTGCCATGCCTTTCTAGTTGGAACCATGAATCAACGAAATGCAGTTATTTTAGCTGATAATCTGACACCATAAGAAGGCATTAATGCAAACTTTGCAGTCGCAATCTCAAAATCTTGATTTTATTCTCCACAGAGCAGGTTTAAAAAGTGAACAGAGACGTGCTCTTAGTTGTCCTTCTCAGATCCTTATCACCATTATAGCTAAATAACCTATACTAATAGCTTTCTTCAGAGACCTCTTGGTGGGTATAATCGACAACATCACACATTGCTGTCTTTGTTGCTCGGGCTGAGAGTACTCCATAGAAATATACTACCTCTGAACAAAAAAGACACTTTACGTTTGTCTAATTCGTTCATGTCATCGTGTCTGAAGAAAAATAATTGTTCATCCATTATTTCATTTTACTTTATGTATAAGTAAACTCTACAGTTTTTGTCTCGTTTTTATCAATGTAAATTTAAATCTCTTTGAGTTATCACTCTTTTGTGATTGTTCCTTAGTTTACGGAAGTTTGCTTTAGAAATAACAATTCATTTTCCAGAATTTGGAAGAAAATAAATTTGTCAGTTGGTGTCCAAAGATGTAACGTTAACAAAATATTTTAAATAACTGTTGATAAATATTCGGGAGAACGAAACGTGGTTTTCCCAATTTAAAATCAGAATTATTTAGCAGAGCAATTGGAGAAGTATTTTAAATACAGAAACTGTGAAAAATTAAAATAAGCTGTTAGACAAAGAAAATCTGAGACATAGCGTTTTCTGTGACATTTCTAATTTTAAAAACTCATCTATTTTCAAAGAAATTTTCCTATATAAACAAAAAAAGCTTATTAAATTTTTGTTCTGTAAAACGTTAAACATAAAAGTCATAGAAAAGGTAATAGTAAGAACTAACAATTATTTTAATTCATATCTGGAAAAAATGAATTACTCTGGTCAAAAAATTAATCTCAAGGTTTTGATGAATAGCGACGTCTTCAAACTCAAGTACAAAAGGTATAATTTAAAAAAATTATATCTGTGGTTTTGTTTTATTGTGCCCATGAAGAGATTTATACATTTATTTAAAACTTTTACAAGATGGATGGGTCAAATTTGCCCCATGTCTTCTTCACTATAAAATTGTAGATTAAAGCAATAAAATGTGCAATGTGAAATGTAGACGTAGAATAAGCTTCTTAATTACTTTTTAAATTCGAATCCCAAAGATGTGTTTATGTGTTTAAAGAATGCTTTTTCATTTTTTGCAGTCATTCAATCTTCGGAGTCAGTGAAACCTAAAATGTTATTGAATATTTCATATTATCAAATATTTAGTATATGCATTATTATTCCAAAGATTATCTAACAATAATAACACAAAAATAAAAGACTGCAAAGAACTTTCTGCTCTACAACATCTAGTTTCATAAAAATTATAATGAATTTATCCAAGCTGTTTTTGATATTGAAATAATACACATGAAAAATGTAACGGAATAAATTATTCGTTAATAATTGAGTGGAATTTTTCTTTCTGTATTAAACGTTCCTCGTGACTTATATAAAAGAACAAAACGATTTTCAGAGTCACTCCAGGTGCTCAGGATCCACATTAAAAAATTGGGCATTAAGCTTTTTCCTGAATAACTGCGTACATTTTCTCTTCATTCATTGAGGAAAAGTAAGCGAAGAACTCGTGTAAAATTAGTAGCTGCATTTTAAAATCCTTGGTAGGTAGAAGCAATGTCACAATGAAGGATTTCTACTTTAATCATTTTCGTCGCAGTTGAGTTCTTTTTCTTTCCTTGAAAAATTTCTTTACAGAATAAAGTTTTCATTTGTGTGGGAAAATCATTTGGGGATTTGATTCAAATTATTAGCTTTTCCCTGCAGTTATGTCACTTCAGTTACATTCAAACAATTTGCTTTTTCAGGAGAAAAAATATTGAGTAACAGTTTTACAAAGAACATCAGATTCCAGAACAAATTATTTTAAAGAATTTTTTTCTTTGTATTGTTTATTGCAATCTTTAGATTCTAGAATTAGAACTGAAATTCTCATCTGAGTGTATTCTTTCTTACTTTTACGTTCTCAAAACAAAATTTCAACAAAATCTGCTTTTCAGTTCGGTGGTTTTAGTTGGGTTTTGAAGTGTTAAAACCATATCTGAATATCCTGCAATATGCAGTTCACAATAAATGAAATTGTAAATTCTATTCATTTTTTCATGATTTATGAACAAAATAATGACTCATATGTGTTTTTATCAGCACGCACAACGCACATTGTAGTTTAGGTTCTTTCTTGCTTCCAGAAATACGTAAAACTCCATAAAAGTTAGATGTTTCGACATACTAATAGACCTGATTTTAATAAAGAAACCATTTTGAAAATAAGAATTTTGTGAGAATTTTTATACAGTTTGGAGATTTTGTAATATGTAATAAATTATAATGTCAAATAAAATACTTAACTAAAATTGTGAAAAAAATTAAATGAAATAACCAGTTTAAGATAAAAATTTCTGCAAAAAGTAAAGATCATTAAAATAATTTATCCTTTTTATTCGTTTCCTGTAAGTATTGAAGCACTTTTGTGAATTATCTTGAAACATTGTGCAGAAAAGCATATTTTTAAAAATTGAATAGCCAAATTTTTAAGAAATAATTTAAACTATAAAGAAAAATATAATTTAATATTCTGTAGAACAAGCCATGCAGAACAAGATTATAGGAAGGATCCATAAAAAAATTCGGGAAATCCCAAGGTATACTCAAATTTTTAGAAAAAATTTATTCGAAAGTAATACAATCAAAAACGTTCAAAAAGGCGTAGTGAAAATTCATGAAGGAAGATAAAAAAAAACAGAATAAGAGACACTTACTACGATTCTAGCAGAAAAATATCCTTAAACACGCTTTCAAGAGCAAAAAAAGAATTACTATTTTAGCTTCACTTTTTCTTTCAAGTAGTCAGTTTTTATTCGGAATTTTTTTTATGAAGAAATGCGTTCTAAAGCTAAATAGCAACGTTAATTATTAAGAAAAGAAATAAGGTATTTCATATCATATTTTCTTTGCTTCTTTTAGAAAGTTATTATCTTCCCCAAAATAAAATCAACTTGTCTTTCAATAACGGCTTAGAACTCAGCTATTCTAAAAAAATCGTCAGCTTCAATATATGATATGATTAAGAAGCAGTTGGGAAATATGTTTAATCACTGCGCTCCTTTTCTTTACGAATGCAGTTGAATTTAATAATAACTAGAATAGATTCAAATTAGTATATCATTTAAAATATGATTGAAGTAAAAAAATCAGAAACGAATCATATTCTATTGTCCTTTTATATTTATTTCTATTGTAACACAACTGAAAATAAAACCTTATTTTAATAAAAGTTTAAACTGTTTATGTATTGTTATTCTCTGTCCTTTAATTTTAAAACAAAAAAGATTTTAACGAGCGTAATAATCACAAATAAGTACTTAACTGTAATTTTTGGAAATAACTGTTTTGCTTCCCCCGTAATTGAAAAATATGACGCAAAATGTCTTTAGTTTAATTCAATAATTATTGCTTTTCAGCTCTCTAAAATTCTTTTTGTTTTAGAACTAATAAAGTGGAAAGTCCGCATTATTTCCTTTCTCGGTTTTCAGTTTCCGTCGTAAAGAATCAAGAGATTTATGAGTAATTGTTTGTTTGGAATGCGAGGCAAATTATATATAATTATGTTGTTGTTATGTTTAATTTCGTTGCAAGATGACCCAATTCCGAAAAAATCTGATTTGTCGGCCTAGTTTTAGATTTTGGAAAAGAAATTTGATTCTTTGTGTTTCGAAAAAAAAAATCAGATTTTATTTCTGTTGTGAGACAATCGGCCGATTTAGTTGCATAATTCTACTAATTTTATTTTTAAATTACAAAATATATTAAGCTCTAAATCAGTTTCTTCAAAACTTCGTAACTGCGCAAGCAAAATTACCGTGATTGTAATAAATGGTAACAATACATAATACTCTTTTTATAAAATGTTTTATATCATTTTTAAACAGGTTTTTAATTTTTGTCATTTTGTTTAAAAATATGTATAACTAAAATATATTTTTAAACATATAAATGTTTAGATTAAAATCGGAAAAACTTCGCGTGCATGTCTAAACATTAAACTCTTACTAATATTAAAAATGCGGCCTGTAAAGTAATGGAACGTTTGCACAGTTCAATATACGAGGGATATCCCGAAAGTAAGTTTCGTAACGCATTTTCGTTTTCATGACGAATTAAACGATTTATTATAAACAGAAGCATACATTGGCATACCAAATAAAAACTTTTGGCTATTTTTTCACATATTCGCCACCGACATTGATACATTTGTCATACCGTGAAATCAATTTCAAGAAACCATCCTAGTAAAAAGCGGCGCCCAACGATTGAAGAAAGTTCTTCACAGCCTGAACGCCAATTTGATGTGCATGTTAGGGCGTGACCTCCCGATAGTGCTGACTTAAATGCAGGAAAAAGGTGAAGGTCTGATAGGAGCTGTAGGCCGGGTGATTTAGGGGTCTATTCTGCTGCTTGGCCCCTGTTAACGTGCGGAACCCAACCCAACCGCGGGTACCAGAATAGACCCCTTAATCTCTCCTCCTCGGACGTGTTCCTTTGCGTCCCTTGCTGTGTGGGGTCTTGCATTATCGTCCAAGAACAAAACCCGTCAACTCAAGAACTCTGTTCGGGTTCTAAAGCCCCATCAAACTTTCATCTTTTTCCTGCATTGAATTCAGTATTATCGGAACGTCAATTCCGAACATGCTTATCAAACTGGCATTAAAGCTTTGAAGGACTTCCATCAACCTGGCGTTAAGGCTTTGAAGGACTTCCTTCAATCGCCGGGCACCGATTTTTACCAGGATGGTTCCTCTAAATTGAGTTCACGGTATGAAAAATCGATGAATATCGGTGGCGAATATGTGGAAAAAAGCCAAAGGTTTGTATTTTGATATGCTATTGTATGTTTCTGTTTGTAATAAAGCTTCCTTGTGAAAAAGAATAACGAAACTTACTTTCAGAATGTCCCTCTTATAAAATTTATCTTTTGAAACACCATATTATTGAAAATGCAATTTCTTAATATAAACTACCCAAGCACTTTATTTATGAATTAATTACCTTTATATTTTGAAACTTGAAATGAAATAAAATATATTTTAAATTTCATACTTCGTACACTCATAGCCCTTAGATATATAATATTGGTAGACGAAACTTTTATCTTTGCAATCTGCACGGACCCTTTTGATTAAACTGCCTTGAAGAAATCAAGCAGAAATATTAATAGAAAAACGACCACCAAACCAGTCTGTCGAGTTTAGTTGCAAACCAGGGCAGTAGACTTGCAACTCAATTCTTGATTGGTTCAGTCATATTGCATTCAGCCATTGCAAAAATGGGAATATTTATGTTTATGCTAATTTGTTGTGTAAATGTTTATTTCCGAATTCAAGTGATGTATTTTATTCTCTTCAGATGACTGAGTTTTGCATTATACTGATGTTTCTTTAATTGTGTAACTCAAATTAAGTTCGATTTGATCTTTAAATGTTTTAATAAATTATTGATTAGTTTTTCTTTAAAGTTTTGACTCCTCATTAGTATCACCGTGAATTGCTGCCATGCTCTACAGTTCCAATAAATATAGTGCAATAAAACTATGATCCATAAATTCAGAAATATAAAAAATAATATTGAGCAGTTTTGTATTGGGAAATAACGTTGCACGGTATTAAAAAAGTTGTACCTATTACAATGTTTCAAAATCGAGAAACCATGACACAATTTTTTTTTCCAAATTATCAGTATTATTTATCAATTAGAATAAAAACAAACACGGACGATGTTTCAACATTTTTTATGTAGTTCAACAAAATACAGATAAAATATCTAATAAACGCTGAAATACAAATGTTAACCAGTCAGAAATTCGAAGATGTGTAGAGTTTACTTTCATAAATGTGAACTAAGTCTTTTCAAAGCTTTTATTTCACCAAGGAGCATCGAAGAAAAATCACTATCTATTCTTCTGAGAGTTCGCACTAACAGCTAAAGCGAAATTTCATTTTTAAAAAAGTTTAAAATTATATTTCATTAATTCTCTGTGTCTGCGCGAATAAAATGCCACCTCGAATTTCAAATTATTCATGCATATATAAATATTTTTATTTTTCTACATTTGATCACAATTCGAAAGTAGCTATAAAAGTGTTTGTTTCATGCCTTTATTGCTGCTGTTAATAAATTGTTCACTCCAAGCTGTGTAATAAATGTTAAACGAGTTTTCTACTGTTCCGAGAGGAATGGGAAGAGAAGAGTAAAGAAGTTTTACAAAGGTTCGTTTACTTTTCATTTTATAGAATATTAAATGGTTCATATATTCTTAGTGGTTAAAAATATTCAAACGAATCGGATGAAGCGGTAAAATTACTTAGTCAGCGGAATTTTAAGCATTTAGATTTCGAAAAAGGTTTTATACTTTGCGTTACAATTCCCAATACATAAATCTGTTTGGTAGCAATTATTAACGATTCGAAAAAAGGATTTCCAATTCATGTTTCCGAATTTAAATTGACGTCATAAAAGCGACATGAGATTCGCGTGTTTACATATTAATGAGAATAAAGCATTCAATGTACTTTCTTGAATAATTTTATACCTACCTGCTTCTGAAGAAATGAACAATTATTGAATTTTAAAAATTGCATTAGAAGTGTTTGCTGATTTCTAAATCAACCATTCGTAAACAGCTGATTAGAATTGCATGAAAAGCTGCAAGCATTTAAAAAAGGTTTAATACATGACATTTACTTTAAAAGAATGTGAAAATTACGTTCTGTAAAATAATTTGCTTACTAATTAATAAATATTTGCTTACTAATTAATAAATGCCCAAACATTATCGAAAGAATTTATTTTGAGACATTCGTTTCAGGTCAAAAATCAAATACGGTTAATTGCCTTGAAGCTCATTTTGGATTTTGTGAACATAATTATCTAAAGTAAAAGGCTGTTAAACTAAGCCCAGATATTGTCGAAGCGCCTCTAGACGAAAAATTTAAATAACTTATTCTACATACAGGCGAGATTGTGTTTCATTTTGGAGCAATAGAACCGGCTCTTTGGCCTTCTCAACTGGCTAACTTTAACTATGACAGCCCTGTGTATTCGCTCTGCATCTGCTTCTATCGTGCTTAGATATACCTTATTTTCTCTTTTCGGTGTGGCGAATTAATTTTTTCTTTAAAGTTTCAAGTCCATCACTTGCTTCGTTTAGGGACATTAATCATACCCAAGTTCTCACGGAAGCACTTAAATATATTAACATTTTTAACGACATAGAGGGCTGAATAATCAAAATATTTCCGAATATTCTAAACTAGAAATTAAATCAGAAATGCAAAACCATAAAAATATCTCAGTAGAGAAATTTACATAAATAAAAATTAAAGAAGAAGCGTAAATTTTCACTATAGCCTGCAATATATGCAAAACATATATGTACATTTTTACATTCAACGAAAATTGATAATTTTATATTGCAATGAGAAAATAAAATCTTCACTTTTCACATGAATTGTTCCTCAAATTAAATGAGTGCATATTTGCATTCTGTTGTAAAGCCAAATACGCAAGTTTAAAGCAAATATAATAGATGCGCTAATTATGAGGGACATATAACTTCCCAGAACTTTACGAAAATTTTGAGTAAAGCAAGTTTCATATCTATCAAATAATTAATTTCCAAAGATACTGCATTGTATGAACAAACTATTTTAAATGTCTATTAATGAAATTTCAGGTGTAATTCGATGTCTCCCTTACAATTTGGAATTAGCACTGAGGCAATGAATTTAGTAAAGTTTGGATGACATCCAAGCTTCAAGCCTTCAGGTTCCTGAGGTAGATGCTGCCAGGAATCTATTGCAGAAAAGCAATTTCACTCAGCCTTGTACCAACAATCAGGAAACAGATGAGGCTTCTGGTATCATTTCACTGCCATCTACAATTCTTTCAGAAGTTATGCTTATTTTATGGTGACATCAATTTTGGTTTTTATTTACTATTTTTTGGATTTTATATTTACTGTATTTTTTTAAATTTAAATATATTTTATGATCATTTTTTCCTAGCTCAGACAAAGAATTTTACATTTTTAAAGTAGGACTACGTTCCTTCCATTGGGGTTTCAGGACGGAAATAGATTCACACGCCAAAACGCTGCAAAACTTGGTATGGGAGATCCTCTATTTCTCGGTAACTACATATGTTGAAAACATAACTAATGTCTTATTTTAGAGGTAAAGGGTAACAAGAGAAGTTACAAAAAAATTGAAAATCAGAATTGTAGTTCAGGAACTACTGAGTCGCAAAGTTGGGCAAAAATACGCATGAATTGGTGACGCGATCCTCTATATCTCGGTAACTACACATGTTAAAAGCATAACTAATGTCTTATTTTAGAGATAAAGGGTAACAACAGAAGCTACAAAAAAAACTTACTTAAACTTAAAAACTTACGAGAAACTTCGAGAAACAAAAGAATCAAGCGAGTAAAGTAGTCCTATGCCTTTAACATCAGCGGCTGTTTGAAAAGACAGCCTCCCGTCATTTTTTTTTGTGTGTTTTTCTGTAGTGCGAATATTTGGCAAAATCCGAATACTTGGATTAGTATTAAAAGAAGAATCATTTCGATAGATAAGATCAGAACAGAAAGAATGAATGAGAATTTAAAATTAATTTGAGTTTATCTCTTTTTATTATTTGAATGAATTTTCCTCAACAAATTTTTTAAGTAATATTTTAATCATTGTTTTATTTTAATTGCTTTCAAATATGAAAAGATAAAAGGGAGTAAATCCTTTAAGTAATATCAAATAAGAACATCTAATGCTATTTTTTATTGGGCATTCAATTACCTGACTTTAGTAAATTCTAAAGCTTTATTGAATATTTCATGTGAATTAAAAATAGACTGCATCCTGCATTATTCGAGATCTGCTCGAAATACAAAGGTCGGTAAGAAAGTTAAAAACAATCCATTGTAACTAGGTAAGAACAAGCACTATAGAAACGAAATTTTATAGGTAGAAAGACTTAGGAAAAAAGGATAGGTAGGCTTTCGAAATATCGCTTAATAAAAAGAGACTGTTCGAACATATTTTAAATGATTTTATTTCTTTCGAGGAAAGAATTGTCTGCGAGGAAAAATCTATTTTCGTAGCAATTTTTGAAAGTATAAATTGTCATCTACTAGCTAAAACTTTTGTTTACATGCAAAATGGAGCTTTTAAAGAACCGATGGATGGAAGGCTATTTTTGCTCTTTCCAAAGAGAGTTATTCTTAATTAATTATTAAAAGACGCCATGAAAGCCGTAATTTATTGTTATCTAAAGTCAGTGCAGGTAATATTGTTTATAAAAAGGGAAAAAATTGTCAAAGTTTGACTTCAAGGTGAAAAATTGTTCCAAATACGTATTAAAGGAAAAAAACGCATTTCTTCTAATATTACAAAGGTGAAATCTTTAATGTCAAAAGAAAAAGTCACAGGTTTGTTGCAAAATCATTAAAATTCTCAGTATCAACTTTAAGCAAAATTATAAACACTTATTTGAATCTTAAAAAGGCAAAAAAAACTGAAATGCTCATCAGCTTTCTGCACGTCATTTCACTGAAAGCAGAAAACGCTGTGGGATTCTTTTTGAAAAGCAATTATCAAAAAAAAAACTAGAAAAAAGTTCAAAAAATAGATGAAGTTTGGGTCTATTTAACAATTTCAAAAATAAAATAAATTTATTATCATCAAAGAGCAGCAAAAAGCTTAAAACATGGTACAAGGTATCAAAAGAAAGTTTTTCGAAGAGATATATGATTATTGCTGGTTTTTCATATGATGGCAAAATAAAAGTAAAGAGAGTGCAAAAAAATTAAGATCAACTCCACACACTATCAGGAACATATTTCATCTACAATCCTTCAAATATAAAATACCATCTCTTCAACCAAAATGCCGTCTATGAGTAGAACTACATCAAGACAAAGGAAGCTGTCACATATCACAATCCACTTGCAATTTCCTGGAAATAATAGAGCAAGAAATGGGTATTAGTACCATTCCCTTCACTGATATTCCTTCTGAATCTTCGGATGCATCTCCCTTTGATTTTTGCGTTTTCGGACTTTTAGAAAGCGCATTATCCAAATATCGACATACATCTGGAAAGCTGCGCAAGAAGAATGGGACTAAATACTCCTTCCGATATTACAAAAGACATCATTGTCATGGAACTTACGATGTAGATAGATTGTTAAGAATAAGGTTTATCAAACTCAACATTTAAAACACAAAATAATTATGTAAAATAGTTCTGTAAATACCATAAAAATCAACAAAAATTATGCGAGCAGCCTCTTTTATGATCATATGCTTGACTGCACTACACAATGATCTCTTTGTCAGGTCGAAACTGTTTACCACACATACAAATATTCAGTTGTCAAAACAGATAATAAGACGATGACGTTAGTTGATGCTCTAAAGGGGTTGTGGCACCAATATCCATCACAGTTGGCTATTTTTCTGAAATGCAGTATGTGGTCTAACGTTATCGTGATTCAACTTGAGATCTGTTGCTTATACTTCGTTCTCTTTGTTTGTAAGATGCTCTGCACTTTGTGAAAAGACGAACAATATTGTTTCTTGGTAATGGTCCGTTCACGCCTTAGAAAGTCAATGAAAATCACCCTCTGTGATTCTAAAAGAACGCCACCATCAGTTTGTTGCGTAATCTGGAATCGCGTTTTCTTTCGACGCACAGATCCAGAATGCCTCCATTCCATTCAGGAATTCTATCACTGCATGCTGGCGTAGTAGGATGTCACTCTGATCATCCACATTGGAATACTAGCACAAGCAGAAAATGAGTGTTAAATATAAGTGAGGTGGTAAATGACCAATGCTTCTGCATACAAAATTTCAGATCTCTAGAGCTTACCGTTATAAGCAACAACAGACTGTGCGCTACTTTTTGACCAAACGGGTGTAATACAAAGGTATTCGGGTGTAATATAAAGATTACCCCGCCCTGGCCTAGGCCGTGCAGGAAAAATGTGATACATCCTACTCCAGATTGAACAATACTTATTTTTGCAATCTTTTTCTCTTCTTTTTTTAGAGACGGGAAACAACAGTTTCACTGAACGACGACAAAAAGTCTATTCTTTAATTAGCAGTTCGTGGAAAAGTCCTCGCAATATATTATACGAATATTAGCATTATTTATCAAGTCTTTTAAACTCATTGAAACCCATCATAGGCCAGTTTTTTCTGTATGAGGTTCAAATTTCGGGTGCAATATCTCTTTCAAACTATGTATTAGTCAAGGGTCTTTGTGAGACGATATAATATATAGCAAAAGAAGGATAATGAAAGATTCCCTCATCAATTCTACAAGTGAATATTTTCTTTTTTAATAAACCTACGTTTTGTTTTGTATACAGGACGGAAATACAACAAAAAGCCAATGACATATCAAGATAAATAAGTTAAAGGAAAATTCATATTTTTTTGTCTATTTTTTGGTTACGGCATTCAGAAGTGAACTAAATTAATAAAATTAAGAATTTTCTTTGCCCTGCATTAGCGGCACACAGAGCATCTAAATCCTCATCATACCCAAGTAGCACTCTATTTTGTTCAATATTGTAAAATTTGAAAAATCAATATTAAATAATTTTGTCTTACAATATTGAAACAGTGTAAAATGAAAGACTTTTGTTATATTTCTCAGTATTGTACAATATAGTTCAACCCAGTTTTAATATTGTACTATTTATTTCCCCGAAGTTATAAATATTCCTAAATAATAAACTTAATTATTTATTAAAGTATGAAAAAATTTTGATTCCATACCGCAGCACACGATTATTTAATAATAGACAGTTTTTACTCTTCCGAGCCTTGGATTCGATCCACGGACCACTTGGCTAGCAAATCTGACGCCTTATCCATTCAGCCAGCAAGACCTCGAACGCCGATGCTAAATTACGGGGCTCGATACGGAGTATTGTGCATCTCCACGTCTTATTTTGAATTGTCTTCTTACTTTAATTAACTTTTAACAGTTCCGAGTTTAGAATATTATTTGAAATCAAAGAGGGGGCGATTTTTGCTCACAACTAAGTTTTGATATAGGAGTTGATTGCAGAATTTAGGTTCAAATATAATTACTTTTAACCCATATTTTACCACATTAAGAAAAAATTCTGTCACAGACTAATGAGATATCAAGCAAAAGTATAGAGTTAAAAAACTTAAGAAAAATTTTATCAGTTGTCTTTTTACAAGCTGTCCTATATATAGGACGATGGTACAATCCACTATTACATGCTTTGCAGTCAAGCACTTGGTTTACATGAAATGGTAGTAAACATTCAAAGCAAAGTCCTAAACTACATTTTTGGCAAATAGTTATGGGTTTTCTTGTACAGTTTTTAAGCTGTCATTGGCGTTGTTTTCCATTTACTAGAAAAGGTTCACTTTGGAATTTGAAGTAATCTGGATTTTTTTCCGAATGCCCAAACTCATTCTTGCAACATTGAGAGGTACACACAATTTCAGGTAAGCTATTATAAAATGTAGTAGAAATTCGAGCAGTTCTACAACTTGTTCTGTAGGAAACGTTTTTAATGTTTCTAAACCAGTGCAACCAGTGATGTCTCAAATGCAGTTTTTAATAATGGTCAATACCACTTTTTTCTTGCATGGATGAAAAATATACTTTTATGAGATTGTCCAACAAATCTACACCATTTTTGTACACATTATACGAAACAACACACAATGGTATGTCTACTTTCTGCTTTCCACCCTTCATTCTTTTTTCTACTTTTTTAAAGCCTCTTTTGTCGTCAAAATGGGTGATCAATGAGACAACTCTATTGTCAATCCATCGAACAGCTGCAATTTTATTAAAGGGCATTTTGTCATTCTATTTTCTTTAACTGTTCCCGTAGCAAAGAAACGTTTGCTTCTGAGAGACCAAGAAGATCACACGACGTAAAAATGCTATCCTTATAAATTTTATGGTTTGCAGGAGTTTCAACAAAAGACAGCCAATTTTCAACGACTGGTTGGGCTAATGATTTCTTTTCATAGTCGTTCCACATTTGTTTTCATAATTGCTTTATTGCCTGATATGGTATAATACGAGAGGGATATACATTGAAAGATGAGATGATCCTCATATTGTATCCAAGTTTTACGGGTTTTCCTTTCATGTACAGTTTGCATCCATGTCTTCCAAAATAGCGGACTATTCTTTCATCATTACTTAAATGTTCAGAAAAAATACCAAACTGTTAAAAAACTTTATTCAACAATTTCTAATTTGGACGTACTTTCTAATAGCGATCTGAATCAATAGCAGTATTGTCATTAAAATATAAATAACTCTTGATATCTAAGTATCGCTTTCTTGACATTGTTTGACTAACAAGCGCTGTTCCAGTATCAGAAGCATTTCCCCAGTACAATTTTTCTCTGAGTAAAATGTAACATCCACTATAAAAAATAATTCCCAAAACTTGTTAAAGTTTATCGAATTTTAGACAAAAATCGTGAATATTTTTTTGTCAAGAAAGCTTGTTACCATCTACCATAGCTGGACAATTACATTTTCAGCCATCATCTTGAGAAGTTTCAAGGTGATTTTCCTGAAATCATATCCGTAAAATAATTAGGAGCTGATGAAAATTTTGGTGCACAATTAGTCCATGTATTTGTTGAAACATATTCAGCAGCATGTTTTTTCCTTTAGAATTTCAATTGTTCCATCTGCTTCTTGAATCTTTTCGTCAAAAGCAACATGACCATGTTCAGTGCTGCTGCAGGCATCATCAACTTTTTAATCATCAGTGACAATTTCTGGAACATGTGGTGATATTATAATTTAAAAATCATTATCATCATATTCATAGGCCAATGGCCTTAAATAATCAGAAGCTTCTTCAGTTAAAAATCTCCGACTCATTTCCAATACTGTTCTGGAAGCAGCGGATGTGAAATCAGATCACACCTCGAACAGTAGTATTCTTTTTCCTACAAAAGATAGCGTCAGCACGTGACCAAAACTCTCGACGAAAGAAACAGAACAAATATATTACTCAAGACACACCTACAGGTTCATGTTCCAAGCAAACTAGATGCTATTGAGTTTTGGAATAAGTAAAACATAGATATTCTAATCCTTTTTCCCGAAATTTCAAACGTCTTTGTATGGGTGTGCATAGTAGGGTATTTTACTATCGTCCTATATATAGGACGGCACCTAAAACCTTTGTAAAACCAGTTTGAATATAGCTTTTTGTTTCCAAATTTTACTCAGAAATAACATATAAGACATGCCATGAATAAATTTGAAAAAATAAATTGTATTTTTTTCTCATAATTATTTAAAAGAAAAATATAATTCTTGTCAAATAAAGTAGCAAAAATTAACCAAATTCAGAATTCTTAAAATTTTTTAAAATGATCGAAATTGAACTTAAAAATAGCACTTATCAATCTTAAAATATACTTTAGAAGCGGAATATAAATTAAAAAATCCCTTTTCGGCAAGCTTGAAGGCAAAGGTAGATTCCGTTACGTTAATGTTACAAAAAACATGAAATATTACATATTGATCAATACAGACATAGCCAATGACTTTATTGTTTCTACACATTGCAGTATTTACGCTGCGATTCTGTTTTCATGTCATTTGATTTTTTGCTATATCAAGGATTTATCATTCCATTTTTCATTCCAAAAAGTTATGATAGATTTATCGGTCAGTACATTGGTCAATTTTTTTATGTCTCAACACATAATCATTCAACAGGTAATAATCATAAAGAAATAAACATCTCAGCAGTGCAAATACACTATATGCCCAAAAGTATCCGGACACTTGCAGATTTCCACATTTTTTAGAATTTCTCCGGAATGGTTTAACCGACTGCCTTTAAACTTAGGACATGTAAAGAATAGACAATAACTCACATTTTACATTGAAGATTCGGTCCTGAGTGCAATTAGGGGGCCGTCTACAAACTGATGAAGACGAAAAGGTTTTTGGCCCACCCCGCTTCACAAAATACTGATAACAAGATGAAACTTTCAGAAATGGTAATGTTTAATGTGCATAATGGCTACAGGAATTTTTGTAAACTCAGCGCAAATATTTGGGAAGATATAAAGCTTTCCTTAAAAAATCTCAAATTTTCCCACCTGTTTTTTGCTTATAACATGCAGAGTTTTCTGTTATATTATACGAAACTTACAGAAAAGAAGACAATATGTTAGAGAAGCATTTGTATAAAATTTGGAAAAGAATTGTTGAATGTTACAGGAATTATGAGCAATTTTAGTAAATAGTGTTTTACTGCGCATGCGCGAAACATAGTGTAATTTTTCTTTTACAACTTTAAAGCCAGATATATAGGGCAACTTACATAAAAAAATTCAGTTCAATATCATGAGTATTCAGAAAGATATCGGCATTACAACGAGCAGAATTTTAGCTCCTGTCGAAGAGAAGCTAAAAGATGAGGGGTTGTACACAAATTGATATTTTTTAAACTTATATCTTTAAATAGTTATATTGAATTTTATAGCGGTTAGAATTTGCCGAATACCCATGAACACATCTAATATTCGTAACGAATAAAAAAATATATATATGTAGAATTATTAAAATATTTTAAGAAAAGAAATTAATTAGATAAAAAATCGTTTCGCCATAAAATAAATATATTTAAAAATATCATTTGGACGTAAAATTGTAATATGCAACTTGTTAATAATCATGTAAATAATATAATTAAAGTAATAAAATGTTTGTTATTTATAGTGCCTAATTAGCTGGAATTTAAGTTATGAACGTAATTGATAAGTGTTCATGGGTATGCAGCAAATTCTAACCGCTATACAATTCAATATAACTATTTAAAAATGTAAGTTTAAAAAATATCAATTTGTGTACAACCCCTCATCTTTTAGCTTCTCTTCGACAGGAGCTAAAATTCTGCTCGTTGTAATGCCGATATCTTTCTGAATACTCATGATATTGAACTGAATTTTTTATATAAGTTGCCCTATATATCTGGCTTTAAAGTTGTGAAAGAAAAATTACACTATGTTTCGCACATGCGCAATAGAGCACTATTTACTAAAATTGCTCATAATTCCTGTAATATTCAACAATTCTTTTCCAAAGTTTTACACAAATGATTCTCTAACATATTGTCATTTTTTCTGTGAGTTTCGTATAATATAACAGAAAACTCTGCATGTTATAAGCAAAAAACAGGTGGGAAAATTTGAGATTTTTTAAGAAAACCTTTATATCTTCCCAAATATTTGCGCTGAGTTTACAAAAATTCCTGTAAATATTGTGCACATTAAACAGTACCATTTCTGAAAGTTTCATCTTGTTATCAGTATTCTGTGAAGCGGGGTGGGCCAAAAACCTTTTCGTCTTCATCAGTTTGTAGACGGCCCCCTAATTGCCCTCAGGACCGAATCTTCAATGTAAAATGTGAGATATTGTCTATTCTTTAAATGCTCGAAGTTTAAAGGCAGTCGATTAAACCATTCCGGAGAAATTCTAAAAAATGTGAAAATCTGCAAGTGTCCGGATACTTTTGGGCATATAGTGTATCTCCTAGATAACATTAAGCCAGCCTATCTGAAACAGTAGCAAGAAATTGACTCTTGGCACGAATGAAGAAGGACTCTAGATTTAAAAATTAATTTATTTAATCTAGGTTACAATATAATTGTGCGAACATTACTTTCTCATATGGTAAAACCACATGACATGATACACTTAAACACTCGCTTTTCAGGTCATAACTTATAAGCAATTCTAGCAGACAAAAAACTTTTAGTATAAAAGTTGTTCGTTATGATAAGGTGATAATTCGCCTAATTGAAATTTTTTTTCTATCTGTAGTCGTAACAGAGCTATGGGGAAATGATAAGTTGGGGAGGGGATTGAAAATGGCTTTTTAGCTCATAACTTCTAAGAAATTGTGGCTATCAAAAAGTTTCAATACAAAAGTTGTTTGTTGTGATAAGGCAATAATTCGCCTAATTTGAATTTTCTTTCTATCTTGAATCGTAAGGGAATTATGGGAATATGAAATTTTCAGTCCCCCACCATTTCCACCCCCTTTGAGCTGGTTAGCCCATCTGCGAACTCGACCGAGATTTTCACCCTCCTTACAACATATCCGTCGCCAGTTAAAATCTAATCAAAATTACTCTAGTTATCGTGTTTACAAAATAACACGGGCCAAAGCGTTATGCATATACTTCTCTACTAATAATAATAAGGAAAAGAACATTTTGCCCTCTATTCTCATAAATATTGAAGCTACAAGAATGAAAGAGGGTGGAAGAAACTGCAAAATCTGAGAGCTTTCCAACGAGGGGTAACATGCATAGGTTAAAACTTATTTTAAGTTAGGGGGAGAGGAGGAGAAGGGTGGGAAAATCACTTTTCAGCTCATAACTTCTAAGAAATTGTAGCTATCGAAAAAGTGTAAATCCAAAAATTGTTCGTTTTGATAAGGCAACAATTCGCCTAATTTGAATTTTCTTTCTATTTTAAATTGTAAAGGAATTATGGGAAAATGAAAATTTCCACCCCCCACCATTTCCACCCCCTTTGAGCTGGATAGCCCATCTACGAACTCGACCGAGATTTTCACTATCTTTACAACATATCCCAAGCTGGATAGAATTTATCAATTACTCCAATTATCCATTATTTCACAAGATAACATGGGAAAAAGTGTTATATATATATATATATATATATATATATATATAAACTTTTTAACGAAGGGTGGTTTTGGGTTCTAGGGGTCATGATCGGTGAAGATCTGCAGAAATTTTCCGAAAGTCGTGTCATGAGAACCATTGCAATAGGTAGAGTTCCTATAAGGAATCTACCTAAAAAATGGATCTCTCGTATTAATCTGAAAATTGATCAAATGTGATTTCTCTATCCAATCTCTTGCATTGAAGAAATCGAGTAATTATATAATATCATTCAATAAATATTCAGTTTTGATCTGTAATATTGCCTCCATGATTCTTCAAAACCACATGAATGGAACTTCATTTAAGTGCATTCTTTATTAATAACTTTTTTACATTTTGGTATAACACTTAGTGTAAAAAGTATTTTGATTTTACTTAGTATCTTTTTGCATTGTCTGCTTATGCAAATTTGGTTGCGTACATGTTAGGTTACTTACTCTTGATATCTTATTAAATAATTTTTAAGATGCATTTTTGCACTAAAAATTTCATTTTACAGTTTTTTATTTAGTTTCTCCGAGTATATATTATTAGCTATTATTTTAAAAGCGTGTTCCTTGTGCTACCGCTTCAAAAGAATGGTTTGGGGAACTGTTTTTACTTATCATAATGACATTAAAATGTAAGTTTTTCTTCAAAATAAATTTTTATTTTAAATTTTATAAGTTTGAAATAATTTTTTTAAAAAGTTGGAAGTTGTTTTCTGTAAAACAATTTCTATTTCCTATCTACAGTGTTTTAACAATATTACCAATGTGCAAGGTATTATAGTATTCATGCTTGCCTAAAAGATTTGTATGTATTGTTTTGATCAAATGTTTTTATATTTTAAAGTAACAGTATGATTATAAATTCTGCTATAGAAGCTAAATTGTAATTTTTTTATTATTTAGATTTAAAATCATATGGATCAAATTTGTAGCACTTGCCATATCACGATGAACATAGTTTTCAAGGATACTGGCTTCTCAAATGCAATATATATGATATGGGTTTTAAATATAATGTATGCATTTATTACTTTCTTTCATGGAAGGAAAAAACATTTCTAGAAAATTACTGTGTCTAAGTAATTTCATTGTAAAAGTTTTCAAATACACATCCATGTATCTAAAATAATCAGAAAACCAAAATCAGTTCTCCAGCCCTAACCACTGCTAATTTTTATTTTATTTGAAAGCTTATATCTCCATATATACCATCAATAGCCACCTGTCCCCACCACCCTCATTTTTCAGAGAAATCTCAAAAACATTACTTCACTACTTACTTTCTCTGGTGGGAGAAGCCTGACATGTTCCCCAGCCCCAATCTGAACACGATTTCATTAGTTTTTTGTTATGAATGTTTTTTGTTTGCTATATCAGTTTTGTTTATTCATATGGAAGTGCGTGACCCCTAGATCAGTGTCAATGCCCTACATTTCTGAGAGATTGCAAAATAAAACTTGGACCAAGTCCCCAGTTTCAACAACTAGACCATTTTCCCAATTTTTACCATGAAAGTTCTAAGGGCTAATAATATTATGGGCAAACAGCTGGTCACCGAAGGCAGCTAGTTTATTTTAAAAAATTAGCTTTGAAAAGTTAGTGAATTAGATCTTAAGTTTACATTTTGATCTTTCCTATTGATAAAGCGATGGTAGATCTAAGCACTTTTTTTTTCTGTGGATAACTGGTTTTATTGAAAATTATGAAAAAATGTATTTAACAATGAAAAAGTGTGCAAAAGGCCAAAAGAATTTTTTTTTTGTTACATTGAAACATTATTTATTTTCTTTCTTTGTATTTTTTGCTTGTATTTTATATATTTATTATTAATGCAATTTTTTATTGTTATTTACTTCCACAGAATATCTTTCTGCCAAATTTATTTATGCATTTTCTATATATTGTAGTCAATGTACATTGCAAATTCAGCATATAAATATCATGAATTTAGAAGAAAATGAAGATGTCTACCCAATTCAGTAATGCTTTAATTACATTGATATTTGAGAGTGAGTAGGAAATGAGTGCTTGAGATGAAAGGTTAGTGTATATAAATTTATATTGAAACTGGTCCTAAAGTTTTAGTTTCCACATTTGCCACCCTATCGCTGATTTCTTACAATATCAATTAGAGCTGGTCAACAACGAACAGTTATTTCATATAGACAAAAATATATATATTTTTTATTCTTTTAAAAGTTTCTCTTTTCAATTGTTGCTTTGGCCATAAATTAAGTATTGTGCAGAAAGATTCAAATCTGTAACTTTTTTTTTTAAGAAACACATTTTCTGAATGTAAAAATTTGACAGACTGTCTAAAGTTCAAAGGGAGTGATGAGCTGACAGAAATCATAGTCCAAAACATTGGTAACTTTTATTTAGAACTTTATTTTAATGTACCTTTGTTGTTTTACTGCATGTGATGCATTCCTTTTTATTATAAATTTCTTTGTTGTTTAGGTTTTTGATTCTAATCTGTATTGTTTGTAAAAGATCTGTTTGTCATAATGTTAATAATTTGTTTTAAAATATAAAATATCTTTTTTAAAAATACCAAATATCTGCTACTTTATTACATTTATACTGCTGTGAAATAAATCCCCAACTCTTCTTTAAAAAAAAAAAAAACAGTTATGATAGGAAATTTTTTAAAAGCTGTATACTCTTGAACAGTTTCAAATAGTCGCTCATAATGGTTATTCTAAATATTAAAGACTTTGGAACTTTACCACATTTGTCTAGAAATTGGCCTATCTGTATTTATAGATTCTATTTCAACAGAAGCGAAAGGTGGAATTATGATTTGACAAAACCAGAAAATCTAGATTCTGCTGTGGTTTTGGGAGATTTCTTTTTGTAATAAACTGTTTTAAATTGCAGCAGAAAAAAAAATTGTATACCAAATTCG
>BGPR01000313.1:582291-634799 GCA_013235015.1 Araneus ventricosus | reverse complement strand
AGAAATTTTCCGAAAGTCGTGTCATGAGAACCATTGCAATAGGTAGAGTTCCTATAAGGAATCTACCTAAAATGCGATATTGGCTATGAAAATTCGACAAATCTGAGCTGTCCTATATATAGGACGATGGTAAAATACGGGTTACAAATATGGGACATAAAAGAAAACTACTATTTTTTAACAAACATTGACTGTTTTTAGGGTTTTAAATTGATTAATTTTTTTGTTTATGAACTTTAAAATTTCAACATTGAGAAATAGGTGATATAAAGTTCTTTGTGAAATGCGAGTTGCTAACTAATAGTTTCTTTTAGCAGAATAATTTTGACATGTTCGATATATTTAGTAAATATTGAGATGGAAAATTTTTCAAAAGTATATGTTTAATAAATATACCTATTTACTTTTTTCTAATACACATTTTATTTTAGTTTAAATAAATGAAAAAGAGGATGATCTTGGACATGTTATTAAAAACCGGACTTTTTAAAACTGAGACAAAGAACCAAAACTATATATATACAAACGAATCCAGGTTGTCTGGTCACTGGAGGTAAAAAAAGTGGATAAAAAACGTTGTATTTTAACAGTGTGTCTAAGTGTTTGACTTGCCAAATAACAATCCAGATAGCATGTATACCTGCAGCAAGTCTGATTTTTCTTGATATTAGCTTGTCGTGACAAACTTGATGTGGCAACTTTGCAGCAAGCTTCCTGCAAAGTAACAAAGCATAATCGACCAACCCACTTGCAAAAAAGTTTCCTATGAAGTTATTATGACAAGCTTCATACCACGATTGCAAAACAAGTTTGTTGCAAAGATGATACAGCACACTTACAAATAATGTTTGTCTCTGTTTTTAAAAACATCCGATTTTTAATAGCATATCCTAGACCGTCCTTCTTTTTATTAATTCAATAAATCAATGATAATTTGTAAAAAAACTAACCTTTTGTATAAAAAAAATTGAAAAATTCTCCATCTTTTTACTAAATATAGAACTCGCACTTTAAAGAAAACTACATCGCCTTTTTCTTAATGTTGAAATTTTAACGTTCATAAACAATTTAAACCTAAAAACAATCAATGTTTGTTGAGAAATAATAACTTACGTTTTGTCCCATTCTAAAAGTAATTACTTTTGAACCCTAATTTCATAATTTATTCTACTAGAAAAGCGTAGTTATTAGCGAAAATCGCTATCTCTTTGTCTTCAAATCATATTCTCAACTCAAAATTTAAAAAATGATTGAAATCAAGACAACAGTATAAAATAAATCGCAGATACATGATCTATTAGCTCAATCTATCGCTTCTTCTCAGAGTTTAGATGTCTGAATGGTTAAGACTACAGGTATAGGAAGCGAGATATCGGGGGTTCGAATCCGAGGCTGTCTTCGTACTCTGTTTTTGCTATAATTTGCAATGAGTTTGACGCGGCTAGCTTGTGACAAGTTTGGCGCGTGATGACTAACTCGTTTACGTTAATTTGTTTCAAGTTTGCAGATTTGCAGAGTAAAATTGCTGAAACTTTGCTGCAGACTAAAATTGCGATCTAGGAAAGGCTTCTTGAAACATTTAAAATTTATTACATACACTGACCACGAACGTGAACACACATACACTACATATTTACAGTAATTCCAAGAATTACATTTTTTTTAGGTTGAGGGCATTTCACATTGTTCACTCCGTCATTCATAGTCCTAAGCTGAAACATTTAGCGTTGGCGCCTTACCATCATAAGTGGTGCTGTTCTTACTGCGCAGGCGCATTTGTTACAGTATCATATTGACAAATGCAAAATTTATAATATTGTCTTCATCACATTGATCAACGTTGAAAAACGTAAAATTCAAAATATAGTTTCTCAATATTGTTTCTCAACTTTGTTCAAAGTAGAATTTTCAATATTGTTTACAGAATCATGTACATTTTTATACAATAATCGGCATCTTAATAAAAATTTGTTTCGGAGAATTTTTTGAAACAAAATCTCATTTAAATTAATTATTAAGATTTAACTGATATTTTACTAAAAACTTTTAAAAATTTCAGTTCTTGAATATTGTTCAATTTTATACAATATTGTTGGTATCTTTCAATATTCACAATATTGTTCAATATTGCCCAAAATATGTTACAATATTGGGGTGTTACTGGGGTAAGGCTACTTAAAATGTTTGAGATGCACATCAAGAAAAACGATATTAGAATGTTTCTTCCTGAATTTGCAGGACTAATTTTATCATTCATTCATGAAAAGTAAATTATAAATTTTACGTGTATAATTATTAACTTCAAAAGTTAATTTATGGGTTTCAAGATCTAGTGGTAAGTCGGTGAAATAAATTATACATTTGTAAGAGAGTTTTAAAATGCACTAGAATCAGTTTGTTGAAAACCACTTTTAAGAACTTAAATAATTTACATATAATTCTACCTTAAGTGTTCAGAAATATTCAAAATTAATTCGAAAATTTTTTTGTACAAAATAACTCAGATGGAGAAATGCGTTCTCGAAAAAAATGACAAAACAAATCATCAGAAACTGCATGTCACCTTCTTTCTGTTCTTCTATCTTTTTCCAAAATAAAAGCATCTTCTTCTACGGTTTAAAAAGGCATTTGTTACTTCCATGAAGAAAAATATTCGACAGGAATTTATAATATGACTAAAAGCATTTGGAATAAATTTTTAATTATTGTGTTATTTTCTGTACAGTTGCAGTTTAGAATAACTGGAAGAGAGCCAGAAACGTCTCACCTTTCAACATAAGCTCGAATTATGAAAAACAGCTGAAACAAATTCCATCCTGGTAATCTTTCATACTGATTTCTGCTATTGTAACTTAACTGAAAACGAAACTATTATTTTAATCTACATTTAAATCGAGTACGTATTTTTTTGTTCCTGCAACCTACTTTGAAAACAGAAAGATTTTAACGAGCGTAATTTTTGAAAGGCATATTTGTAATTTTTAGAACACAGTTTTACATTCCACGGGAGAAATAAATTAAGGCCACATTTTTTCTGTTTATTTCATAATTATTGCGTTTCATCACTCGTGTTTTCTTTTTTTCTGCATAACAGACAAAGTTGAACACTGACATTAGTCTTCGTTGTGCTTTCAATTTCTGTCGTAAGTAACTAATGAGAGTTTGTAATCTTGGAAAAGGAGATGAATTATTTTTCATTTCTATTTGTTTTATTTAATTTCCTGAGCAAAATGAATTAATCCCGAAAGAAACTTATTAGCTTAACTCTGTTTCGATTTCTGAAAAGCAATTTCATTTGTATTAGTTCGAAAGAAACATTGTTTTCATTTTATAAAGATAGAAATTATTTTTTTTCTAAGTACTTCATCTTCTTTAGTCCAAGAGTATTTCTGTGATTTTTTTAACAAAAGAATATAATTCATTTTGTAACTTTTGTTTTTTTGCTCCAATTTCTTAATTTCAGACTTTGTGGCTCATATGAAATAGGTTAACTATCTATTAATTTATGATGCCAAAATGGATATCAGAATTTTTTTTTATAATCCTTTTAGAAGCTATATATTGTTAAAAAATGTTTTTGAACTTGTTAATATATAGATGTTAACTAAAATATTTGAAGTGTGCCCCGCTTGTTTAATATAAGTACAATTTTTAAATATATCCATGGGTTTAGTATAGCCGGCACACACCTAAACAAATTTCAATCACTGTTCTTTTCAATGAGAAATAAATAAGAAACAATGTGAAAATGTCCATAAAACAGAGCGATTTTTTACACCCAGGTTAGAGTGTCGCAGTACTGCTTATTTTGCAACTGCACCACTGAATATATCATTGCTTTGAAATTTGTTTTACTAAAGAATAAGACAAAATGCAACTTAAATCAGAATTTAGAACCCATATTTCCATAAATAGTTATATAAGACAAAGATCCCCTCTAACAACCCATGTTTCTGTATGCCTGACGTGTCTTATAGCTTGGACACCCTGTGTTCATCATAGGCAGATGATTCATTATTTCGTAATCGTACAGAAATAATTGTAAAGAGGAACTTCTGGCATCTTTTCGTGCTTTTGAAAACTTCTGTGAAGTCCATTGATTTTAGTTTTCTTTCTAACTGAAGTTAAATACATTATTCCTTACAAATATGAGGTTTCTTGGGTTGATTACCGAATGTGAGAATATTTACAATTGTTCTGCTGGCTTTAACAGTGAGTAATGACATGACTTCGAGACATTTTCTTTTGAGTAAAGTTGGGTCTGGATTTTAAAAAGTTGTTTCCTACTCATAGAAAAATATTGAGAGTTTAAATATTTTGCAATGTAAAAGACTTTTGTTCCATAATTTTGTTAAAGGAAATAGTAAGTCCTGAGAACAGAAATTATGTCTTATGGAACTTGAAATCGATTAAACCACCTTCAAAAATAAGCAAATATTTTAAAAGTGATTTAAAACATTAAAAAAATCCTTCCAGATATTGACCTTGAACCCTCCCACGTATGCTCCATAAGTTAAATGCGTTGCTTACACCACTTCCTTTTTTTTAAATGATGATTTGTTATGCTTTGGAAAGACCGAACTTAGTTTAACAGCTTTCTTTCTGCAATTGAGAAAAACATTTGCTTCAGGTTCAGGTAATTACTCAGAATATAGGGAAAAAAATTGATAAACACTTTTCTACAATTTTGACTTTCATACTTTTATAAAAATGGTTATAAGTTTTCTATAATAAAGGTAAGTAAAATACTAAATTTTAAATTCTAGATTATGGACTAGACATGCTAATTATCTTTGTCAAACAAGAAACCTGAATTCGAAGAAACAGGAAGTTTTTTTATTCCATTTAAATAAATCGTATAATTTAAATCAATTAAGAACTGCCCTTTCTCTCAACCACCTGTAAGGGTGTCTGCTTTTGTTCTCTCTTTTAATAAATAAATTTAGCGATTGCCTAAGTGGTGAGACATTGAAAGAACAGAGTAACTCTATAAGAGACACTCCAGATAAGTTACGCGAAGAGAGTAAAACTATAAAGCAGTCCATTCGCATCTCTTCCAAAATGGAAATTTTGGAACACGAGAAGGAAAAAACAATCGCCAAGGTCGAAAACCTATGGAAAACATCATAGCGGCTGGGAAAAGCCTGAGTTCCAACCAACCCAAATTCCAGCCCTTCTTGCTCCGATTGTAAAGTGGGGCCCTTATTCGAGGGTAGAGGGAGATCAAAGCGTTTGTCTAGAATGGGAGCTCACTTCGAGGCTACCTAATCAGATTTCTGCTGAGTGGGGAAGAAAGAGGGAGTGATCGAAGACCGGTGATATCGCACTTTGGAGCGCACTATGAATGAAGTGCCTGATTTTTCGATTTGATTGGTTGGGGGGGGGGGACCCAATGTTATGACAAATGTATGAAATGGATGAACTGCCGACTTTATGCCCCAACAGTTTAACATTGGCATCAACCTACAAACAGAGGAAATGAAATCTCCTAATGCAACAATTGTCTTCACATGATAATAGTCATAAATAATGAAATTGCAACATGATACCACTAAATATACTCAAAAGAAGGGAATAAAGTGCATGAATTTCTTGGAGAATTCTAACAGGTAGTTTCAAATAATTAAAAATTTTCTTAAGAAATTCTTCGAAGCTTTTAATATTTCTTTCTAGAAAACATTGAAAATATTTAACAAAAATGAATTTGAAATTAATATTTGAAATAATAGGATTTCAAAAGTCATTCTCTCGGATAAAACAGTTACAGGGATGAGTCCATCCAGCTTCATTGAGTGTGAAGGAAAAATCCATCTTACGGCTCTTTCAACACCTTCTTGAAGTGCTTCAAATTTAAAGATCAATATATAAAGACGACGCGAGTAAAAATTCTGTCATCCTGCTTTCTAGAATCGTATATCCAATTTAATTCAGAGTTACTCAGCGTTTTCGCAATCGAGTTATGACTGAAGACGAGGATTCTTGACTTTCTTTTAAATTTCTCTGGAACAAAAATGAATCATTGTTAGTAAAGGGAAGGAAAAAAGTGAGCTGTAGCAAACTGTTTCTGTTTTCTTCTCGTTGCTTTTTTAAAGTTTCTGTCTTGTTGCACAATTTTTGACTTTAAATTTACTGTATTTTTTGTAGCAGTTAATGCTCTTCAATAGTACTGGAAACAGTTAAACTTTGGCTTATGTAAGTTTATCATCTTTTACTAGATTTTATAAAAAAGAAAGAAATTATCTTCAATTTAAGTTACAAAACCTTGAATATATCTTATAGAAATAGTTTTACTACGAGAAAAGTTTGAAATGTTGACAGAGATATAACTTACCTTAAATGCAGCAAGAATTTGTAATATTTTGTATGGAGAATATCACATAGAAATTTACATTTTCTTTCTTTATTTCTTACGTTTTATTTTATCAATCACATCGGAATATATTCATACTCATGTGACACCTGTCTTTTAAGTACTGTGCTCGCCAAATGCGGCAATCCTCTCGAATTAGGGTTACTATTTTTGTAACTGCGCGGGACATAGCCCGCCAGAATTAGATTTGATCGAGACATGGTATGTGATGCAACTCTGAATTAGAATAAACTGCGTTAATGTGGAACATCACTTGGTCATTTCTCGTCAATGTTCTCACCGCACTCAACATCATACAGTCATGCCTTTTATCTTTCAGTTACACCGCAACTTATTTAATAGTTACCCAGCAAATTAGATCTATCGATAGGACGCGTCAAAAGCAATGTCTTCATTTAGTGGCGTGTTCCATTTTGCATATTATAGGATGGTTGGTTGGTTGATTGAGGTTTAATGGCACAAGAGCCATTCTTGGCCAAACTGAGCAAATCAAATGGTATGCACATTGTAGGAAGGATATTTTCTGAAAATTCTCCAGGTAAGTTATTTTCCAGAAATTTGATTAAATACGAAAAAACGGTTTATTCATTTTAAATACGATTTATTCATTGAAAAGACTAATTTTCTCTACTTAAAGCTATTAGATCAACATAATTGAGCACATAGAGGGTTAAAGCATAAACCAATTGCTGTCACTAGAGTAAAGCTCTATGAAAAAAACAGAAGAAATGTTTAAAACTAAGGTGTTCATGAACCGAAGTTTGTACAAGTTTCACGATATCACGAAAAGTATTATCATGATTAAACAATTCGTGATCTGTGGATCATGAAATGGTAATTAATCAAAAATTAATTACCCCGAGGATTAATCAGAGCACTTTACAATCCTCTTATTAAATTCTTTAATTAATTAATAACGAAAAGAGCAATTAGCATTCAATATTATATTGGATGAACATGTTTTCGCATTGTTTTATTAATTTTCTCTCTACATTACAGAAGAATTAACTGATGATGTTTTAACTATGCGCTAATTAATTGTGTTTTATGTAAATGGAAAAACTAAATTATATTTTAGAAATATTTTAAAATTTTTATGACAATAAATAAATAAATTCACTTTCTGAAATAATATCATTTCTTAAGATATTAATTGAGTTAATCTTAAGAATTATAAGAATGAAGCATTAATCAAGAAATATTTCAAAAACAAATAATTTTGTTTGAATTACTAATATTATATTCAAATAATTAAAAAAAAATCCCTTTTCGGCAAGTTTGAAGGCAAAGGTAGATTCCTTTACGTTAATGTTACAAAAGTCATGAAATATTACATATTGATCCATACAGACATAGCCAATGACTTTATTGTTTCTGCACATTGCAATATTTACGCTGTGATTCTGTTTTCATGTCATTTAATTTTTTGCTATATCAAGGTTTTATCACTCCATTTTTTATTCCAAATGTTATGCTAGATTTATCGGTCAGTACATTGGTCAATTTTTTTATATCTCAACACATAATCATTCAGCAGGTAGGAGTCATAAAGAAATAAACATCTCAACAGTGCAAATATCTCCTAGATAACATTAAGCCAGCCTATCTGAAATAGTAACAAGAAATTGACTCTTGGCACGAATGAAGAAAGACTCTAGATATAAAAATTAATTTATTTAATCTAGGTTACATTGTAATTGTGGAAACATTACTTTGTCATATGGTAAAATCACAAGACATGGAAACACTTAAATACTACTAGAATGGGCTCATTTAGAGAACTCCCTGGTTACAGAGATAATAGTCACTAAATTCTTAACATATACGAGAATAAAACTATTAAACATTGTGTGTGGAAAATTCAATACGTGTTTTTAAAGCATAGGATATGAATGCAGCCAATTCGAACAGTGAATTTTAATCTCCATCGACGGTTAAAACCAAATACTCAGGCAGAAAATCCCAAACAATTTTAAAGTTAAGGAGATATTTTTCAATAGTAAAAAGGATAAAGGAAACTCTTATTTAAATATCTACCGTTTTTGGCTACTTTATATTGATTTTATTAAACAAATTGTGGTCCCGCCATGTTTAGTTAAATGTCAAATTAAAGTATTCTGTCAAAAAACCTATTATCAAATTAACTATTAAAATTATTTGATTAATTAAAATTAACTATTTACTTAATTAAAGTTAAAAATTAATTGTTACAAAACTTCACTAAAACCTTTTTCATGCCTCATACTATATGCCAGTAATCTTTATCTTATAATTATTTAATAATTATATTAATTTAAATAAAAGTCACTGTGACTATGTATGCATGTTCCACATCTTCTCCTAAACCACTGGACTGATTTCAATCAAACTTTTTATTTAAGAAAAGAGAAAGGTCACCTTCAACTTTTCAAAGCCTAAAAGATGCTTAAAATTTCCCTTAATTAAAAATTAAGCAAGGCGTTTTTCAGCGATGTCTTTCATTTCCATAAATTTGTTTCTCTCATTTTAATATTTTTTTCAAAATTAATTATAAACTGAATTCGTAACAATATTCTTGTTGATCAAAAATAATACGAAGAACTGTTTCCAGAAGGAAGAATGCTAAAAGAAAATTTTAAAAGTAGGCGATTTAACAATTTATATCGGGACCAGCTATTGATTTATTTTCACGCTTTAAATTAATGAATAATTAAACAGTTAATTTAATTGTTTCAAAATGTTCATTAAAACTTTTCATTGACTTTAGTAATTGTTAACAAAATTTGAAGTACCTATATAACAAATAATAACGTATGAAGAAAACGGATGCTTTTAAAAATCGTCTGGTTCAATTGATATTCTCATTTTAAATGAAAGCGTTTTAGATCAGAAAAGGAATTTGTGTCTTATAATATTTATACAATAGTAATTTTTACATTGAAAATATTAAACATGAAAACATTTTAATCCGGAGCAAAGCCAGGTATATCAATTAACAGTTATAATTAACAAAATTTAACAAAGATATTAACTATAAATTAATTATATATTATACCGTATAAAAAGTGAAGGTGAATGCGGTTGATGGGAACTCATAACTTCTAAATAATTCTTGCTGTCAAAAAACTTTCAATATAAAAGTAGTTTGTTATGATAAGGTGATAATTCCCCTAATTGAAATTTTCTTTTTATCTTCAATCTTAACGAAGCTATGGGGAAATGATAAATTGGGGGGGGGATTGAATATCGCTTTTCAACTCATAACTTATAAGCAATTCTAGCAGACAAAAAACTTTTAGTATAAAAGTTGTTTGTTATCATAAGGTGATAATTCGCTTAGTTGAAAATTTGTTTCTATCTTTAGTCGTAACAGAGCTATGGGGAAATCATAAGTTGGGGAGAGGATTGAAAATGGCTTTTCAGCTCATAACTTCTAAGAAATTGTGGCTATCAAAAAAGTTTCAATACAAAAGTTGTTTGTTGTAATAAGGCAATAATTCGCCTAATTTGAATTTTCTTTCTATCTTGAATCGTAAGGGAATTATGGAAATATGAAATGTTCAGTCCCCCACAAATTCCACCCCCTTTGAGCTGGTTAGCCCATCTGTGAACTCGGCCGAGATTTTCACCGTCCTTACAACATATCCGTCGCCAGTTAAAATCTAATCAAAATAACTCTAGTTAGCTTGTTTACAATATAACACGGGCCAAAGCGTTATGCATATATTTCTCTACTACTAATAATAAGGAAAAGAACATTTTGCCCTCTATTCTCATAATTATTGGAGATACAAGAATGAAAGAGGGTGGAAGAAACTGCAAATGACGAGAGCTTTCCAACAAGGGGTAACATGCGTAGGTTGAAACGTACTTTAAGTTAGAGGGAGAGGAGGGGAATGGTGGGAAAATCACTTTTCACCTCATAACTTCTAAGTAATTGTAGCTATCGAAAACGTTTAAATTCAAAAATTGTTCGTTATGATAAGGCAATAATTCGCCTAATTTGAATTGTCTTTCTATTTTCATTTGTAAAGGAATTATGGGAAAATGAATATTTCCACCTCCCATTATTTCCACCCCTTTTGAGCTGGATAGCCCATCTACGAACTGGACCGAGATTTTCACTATCCTTACAACATATCCCAAGCTGGTTAAATTTACATGAAAATTACTCGAGTTATCGTGTTCACAAGTTAACATGGAAAAAAGCGTTATACATATATATATATATACCTATATATATATATATATATATACCTATACATATATATATATATATATATATAAATATATATATATATATATATATATATATATATATATATATATATATATATATATATATATATATATATATATATATATATATATATATATATATATATATATATATAAACTTTTTAACGAAGGGTGGTTTTGGGTTCTAGGGGTCATGATCGATGAAGATCTGCAGAAATTTTCCGAAAGTCGTTTCATGAGAACCATTGCAATAGGTAGAGTTCCTATAAGGAATCTACCTAAAAAGAAAATATTTGAGGATCAACATTATTTATACAAATATATTACGAAACGCATATAAATTCGAAGTAGTCTTTTAAAATGCGGTAAATGCGAATAGTTTGTGAGTGTGAAATGTTGTTCCTTATACAAATCTCGAGAATTAAAAGATGAAAACAATGCTGCAAATATTGTTACGAAGATCATCCTTGGGCGTATGGTGAAAGCAGTCCAACAAGCAGGATAATAGAGAATGACGCTTTATTTACAAATAGTCCGGAAAACACGAAGCGCAAGTAACTGGAACAACAGCACTTGTACAGACTTAGTAACACAAACAGTCAACAAGTCACTAGTAATAACATTTTAACATTTCAAATAAAAAAACACGCAACAGACAGCAAATCGCTAATGATAACAGAAGCAACACTTTCAATAGCGCTCGGCTCACCAGCTTTCTAGCTCGCACTGCAGACGAAACTCCAAAGACATTCTCCCTTCTCCTTTCGGGGTCCGTTTATATACCCTCATCCGACTGATCGCGATGTCACAGGAAAATACCAGAAGAATCCATAACTTCTTTCCTAATAGAGATATCGCATTGATTATCGAATTTTCGGGAATCTTCATTTTATCGCCAAATACGCCAACTTGGTTGCCAAGTCGCCAAAATGGTCGTCAAACGTCAGGGGTTTGGGCCAGGCTGAATTTCATAAGTACCCCTGTAAAACTCTCTTCCTAACCATAAGACTAGCAAGATAAGAGAGAGACATTACAATCTTGTAACTATATAGTATTTTCAGCATTTTGACTGTTAATAAAAGAAATTATTGACTCAAATATCTGTCAATGGTTGTTTAGCATACAAGCAAAAATATGTAATGCCATAAGCATGTCGCTAATTATATATATATTGTAAACGAAAAGTTTATGAAGAGATCAAAAATTAAAATACGACATGAATGCGTCATCAGGGAAATGAAATGCTTGTGAACAGAAAAATATGTTTTTGGTGTTTTCTGTTGATAGTATGAACCAAAGTGAAACCGAGAAAAATTGCATTAATCCAGAACGCAAAAGCAGGTAAAAAAATGTCAATATTAATTGTTTATTAATTACGTGTTAAAAGGAGAAAATGTACATTAAAGGAAAAAAAGAAATAAAAATGACTCGACAAATGATAAAGGTAGGATACAAAGATCTACAGTGTTTGTGTGTTGGATTACCCGAAAGTAAGCAGAATATTTAGTTACTAAAGTAATAATAAAGTTATTGAATTCCTTAAAAATAATAAAACTGATACAATAAAAACATATGACTTCCAATTACTCTTCAAAAGTATTCTATAGAATGAACTGAAAATAGTTTAAATGAACTATTCATATTACTTAAAAAATTATTAAATATCTCACTTACCAACTGAAAAGATTTAACAAATTACCGTATCTATAATATCTGTATTTTTAAGGGTAGAATTTTTTCCAACAAATAAAAGATACTACACATGGAACAACCTAATCCTCTCTAAAGGCAAATATTCTAAACTTAAGTTACAAAAATATTTTTCATTTTTGCAATGAAATCTAAAAAGTTTTTGTTGTTCAAACAAATACTTAATTGCTTGTTTCTCTTAGATAGTTCATTTTCATGTTTTTTCTGTTTCTGAAGATGATTTTGCAAAGCATTTACTGTTAAGGCACAACGATACACACAGAAGACGCTTATGTTACGAAAATCGTCCTGTGGGTGTACGATGAAAACAGTCCGACGAGCAGGATGACGGAGAATGAAGCTTTATTCATAAATATTCAGGAGAACACGAAGCACAGATAATAGGAACAATAGCTCTTATACAGATTAGCAACGTAAACACACAAAAACTCACTAGTAATAACAGTAACAGCACTTTTGCAACACAAATAATCATCAAATCACTAATAATGACATTAACAAAACTTTCAATAGCGTTCAGCTCACAAGCTTTCCAGCTGCCTCTGCAGAAGAAACTACAAAGTCATTCTTCGCATTCCTTAGACGTTCCTCCTTTCAGTTGCCTCCGTTTATATACCCTAGTTCGATTGGTCGTGACGTCACATGGAATCATCCAGTACAATCAGTATATATCCTCTCGTAATAGAGATATTGAGAAAATAATCGTATTTTCTTGAATCTTCGATTTATCACCGAAGTCACCAAATTTGCCACCAAAATGGTCGCCATGGTCAAAGGTCGAGGCCTGGCCCCTGCCGGTCATCTCATACCTACCCCTGTGAAACTTTCTTCACAACCATAAGACTTGCCTTGTCGAGAAGCGGCATTCCATGTTCGTAACGAGTATCAATGTTACCCGGAGACAATCTATGAATCTGCACCAAGAGATATTTTTACTTAAAATAAGCAGTCACGCAAAACTAACGCTAAACATCCACAAAACTTAATATTGTTTAGAAAAATAAATGTTTTTTTCTACCTTTGGAGTAGATTCCCAGGAAGGGAAAAGTAACTAGTTAAAGAAATCACACAACACATATTTAGAGTAAAATTCATTTTGACGAAAAGATTAGCAGTCTGATTTATTTATAAATTAACTTTTGTCTAAAATATACCCTCTAGAAGGGTTACAGTGCCATTTATATGAGGGGATGTGAACGTCTTGAGCCATTCCAAACATCAAAATTTATGGACTGCATCAATGTTCCCGCGTATCAGTTTTTCCCAACTCCCCCTAATGTTTTAAAAATAAGGTTGCCCCTTGATGTACTACAGGATTTTAGAGGACAAAAATCTGACAAACAATGTCATGTTTTTCATGACCGACACAACAACTTAAAGCAATAAACCTGCTGTTATGTATTTTTGTTTCATGTCGACTAAAATTCGACTGGGTCGAATAACCTTAACAGTGGCAAGTACCTGAATATGGAAGAAGTACTTTGATGAAATAATGATATTGGTATATATAACACGGCAATATAAAAATTATCCTAATAAATGCGCAAAAAAACGTTAGACACATAACACATAATCTTTTTCAAATTTTTATAACATGAAAGGTTTAGCAGAATCGCTGAAAATATTTTCACGAAAAGAAAGAAAAAAGATTAGATGGAGAGAAAAACTAACAACTAACAGGAAACTAAACAGGATAAAACAGCTATCAACATGGAAGTATGGTTTTTGAAATCTTTGCTTTCATCAGTATTATAAAAAATTACACATGAATATTTGTTTTATCAGTACTAACAAAATTAAAAGTAAATATCTTCTTTTATCGTATTAATAAAATTATAATTAATTGTCTCCTTTTATCAGTATATTAACAAATTTGCAATTACATGTCTTACCTTTACCAAAATGATTCAACTGTTTTAATGGTGCCAGACTGTCCATTAACTTTCAAATACATTGAAAAAGGTAAAACGGCAACCCTCTGGAAATGAATTGAAAAATAAAAAATTACATATATATCGCTTTTTATTGCTTCATGGAAGATTTCTGCCAAATTTGAAGAAAATGGAACAACGAGTTTGGTCATGAATGCGTCACAAACAAATTACGGAAGACAAAATACTAAACGATCGAGTTAAAAACGGAGACCTCACTTCTCTTTGTGAACTACTTGTTTTTCATTACAATTACTTCTCTAT
This sequence comes from Araneus ventricosus, assembly GCA_013235015.1. Lineage (NCBI taxonomy): Eukaryota > Metazoa > Arthropoda > Arachnida > Araneae > Araneidae > Araneus > Araneus ventricosus. Next base: position 620,306 of record BGPR01000313.1, on the reverse strand, counting down.
CACTTTAAATTAAATAATGTCCAGGTCTTCCAATTCGGTGACTTTCTTTTATATGTTCTAAAACAATACAAAATGTTCAGTTTTAAAGAATATGTTTTCCTACTCTTAATTATTTATTTTATTATTTAATGCGGAATTTAAGGAAACGAAACACAGCAATTCCTTTTCAAATACGTTTTCTGGGTTAAGAGTGTTTTCATGTATATTCACATTGAAGTAATTATGAATTACAAAGAGCGTTAATTTACTTAATTTTTTTGTGAAAAAATTAATTTTGTATAAGAATTCTGTTGCAATAATGAGGAGTAAAATTAGCAGAAATTTCAATTACGCGAACAAAGTTTATTTTTTAGAAAATAAGAAAACATACACCCCCCCCCCAAAAAAAAAATAAATATCCCACGTCATCAAAAGAGCGCAGGTAAGATGCAGATTTCATTATAACTAAAAAAAATGGATTTTTTTGGATGGAGCAATATGTTTCGTCGAGAATTTTATTTGAATTACGTTTTAAAACATGTGTCTTATGATGAAACCTTGCGTATATGCATTAAGCTTCACGGTGTGCAATTTTAGGAATGAAGTGTATAAATGTCGGATTGTTCTCCCCCCAACATTCTTTTATATACATGTTTCAGGTAATAAAGGTCTTTATAATGATGAAGTCTTCGATAATTACATCTAACTTTTTAAGAGATATTATAATAGGATTTTAAATTCGTGGATAAACATACGAATTGCAAATTGAGTTTTAGGCGGAGCGATTTTATCTTTATCGCTCTTTCTTCTCTGTGAGCTCCAGTTAATAAAGAACAAAAAAGTAACATGATCATTTACTCATCTATCATACAGTTGATATCTTCTTTCTGTATTAGAATTTCATTTTGATTGACATAAAGAACAAAAAGTTATGACAGAGACACTTCAGATGCTCAGGATTCAAGCGATGTTGAACTATTCCTTTTTAAATATTTGTTACTTTTCCGTAACTTTATGAAAAAAAGTAAATAGAGAAGCAGTTTTAAGTTAATGCAGGTATTTAAAATCCTCGATCGATAGAAACAAAGAAACAACGAATGATTTCTAGTTTAATCATTTTCGACGTAACTGAGTTGTTCTTTTTCTTTGAAAACTTTTTCCACAGTATAAATAAAGCTTTCTAAAGATTTCATTTATGCGAGAATGAAATTTTGGGTTTTAATTCTTGTTATTACATTTTTCCTGTAATTATATAGCTGCATTTTCTTTTAAAAGTTTTCTACCCCAAGAGAAATAAATGAACTTGTTTTTACATAGAATGTTTGATTCCACATCATATTATTTTAAAGAAATTCCATTTTTTCGTCTTTTTTTGGAATCTTTTCATTCTAATATAAGAATTAAAATTCTCTAATGGAGCATTTTCATATTTCTTTCTTTTTTTAAACTGAGTTCCCACATTCTGCTTTTTGGTTTATTTTTAATTGGATTTGGTGATTCAAGTGCCACACCTGACTGTGCTATGCCATTTAATTCGTAGTAAATAAAAGTGTAATTTGTTTATTTGATCATGATTTATAACCTAATTAATGACAAAAGAAGTTTAAATCATACATGCTTTGTGTAGCATATATTTTGTAAATTGTTATTTCCTACTATCAGAAATACATTAAATTCCTAAGAAGATATCTATTTCGATGCGTTCATTGACTTGACTTTATTCTTCAAATGGTTTTAAACATTAAAATATTATAAATCAGAAAATTTTTTCTAAGATTTAAAATTGTTGTACTTATGCGTTAAAATGTTTTGTTAAATCCAGCACATAAACTAAAACTATGAAAAACTTAAATGATGTATACAGTTAACAATAACACAGGCCTGCAAGAAAATACTTTTTGAAAATTGTTTTAATTTTGATGACTGATTTTTATATTATTTTTTGTGCTGATTCTAAAAATGAAAGCCATTTATTTCTATCATATAAGGACTTTTTACAAAGTGATTGCATATTTTGAAGGAAACAGTTGAAATCGCGAAATTGTGACATTTCATTTAAATTTCATTTATTCATAAATCCACATAAATTACATTTATATCCTAGTTGAAGTAATTGTTAAGTATAGGTCGAAAGTTACAAGTCCTTATAGTAACGTTTTTTCTTTACCTCAAAAGTTCTTTTGTCACTTTTCCTCTTGTGAACTTTGCAGGTATTTTTTTGTAGCATCCAGCAGTAATCGTCTATCATGCTGACATTCCATTTTCCTTGATATCGCCTCTCCATTTCCTTTATATTTTGGTGAAATCTTTCACCTTGTTCCTAACTAACTGCACCTAAGTTTTCAGGAAAATAGACCAGGTGAGAATTGAGAAAATGAACTTTTAAGCTCATACTACAGCCTAAAATCTTGAAATTTTTTATCATCTCTTCTACAATAGATTTGTAGTTTGTATCCTTTTTGTTTCCATGAAAGCTAGTAATAACTAGTTTGAAAGATTCCCAGGCTTTTCTTTCGTTTGTTTCCATTTTACTCTCAAAATTTTCATCTTTCATCACTTTCCTGATGTCTGATCCTACAAACACACCTTCCTTCAGTTTTGCTTCGGATAAACCCGGGAACTGGTCACAAGGTATTTGTATCATTCACCTTCTTTTGATAAAGCCTTGACAAATTGTTTCATAAGACCTAATTTTATGTGAAGCGGTGGAAGTAACACTTTTTTGGCAAGCAGGAGAGGTATCCGGTTCTAACTGGCTTCCTCTGTCTTTAATATTGTTTTTAATAGGCAATTTATCGATTCAGTGGAATATTCCGGTTTGAAATAGTTTCTTCTTTCTTGTTTGGTAGTTTAATCCAGCAATTTACTATTTAAGTCCATAAATATGTTTATTGAACTCATATAAATAATACTTTTTTGGTCCGAAATGTACTAAATTCGTAAAAAATAGATTGCGATGAAACTGTACGTGATGGAATTTTTTCATAATTTTTCCAGTAATCAGCATCCAAAAAATAATAAAAAACGCCACTTGTTTTGCCGACAATTTTTTCATTGCAGACCTGTGTAATTAAGTAAATAAAGATATTCCAAATAAAGGGATATTTTATCCGTTTTCCATAAGACTTAATTGCTTTCGTGAGTCATTTTGAGACACAGTGCAGAAAGATAGTTTAAAAATTTAAATTAACAAAATTATTATCAAAAGTTTATTTAAATGGAAAAGAAATTTAATGTCAAATTATGTACAGCGTTCCCACTTAAATAAGGGCCACTCCCCTTTAACTTCAGAACGACGGCAGTTTTAGTCATGAAAGTAGTGTCTAGGTATAGTAAAACGTCTATGCGCTATGCGATGAGACAGCATACAACGCCACCTGTTGGCAAACTTCGGAGTTAGAGTTCCTATCTCGAAAACGGTACAAAATAGAGAGAAAATGTCGATTACAAAGTTACAAAATTGTAGATCGTTATCTATTTAGTCCAAAAAGACACCTTTTGCACATTAATATGGAGAACAGAATGCTTAAAATGCACATTGGTTCGTTCGTATTTTCCAAAATAGTGACGTCACAAGAAATGAACAAAAGGAGAAAAGGTTATTTTTCGGGGGGGGGAGGAAAATGACCCCATTATATTTTCCTGTGGGAATAACTCAAACAGTAGGTGTATGGACCTTACCGACAACATTGCAGGGCTTTCGATGACGTATTAATGTTGCTTGAGCTAGCGCGCCACCTATATGCTAAAACGTGTGCGAAGTGAAATTCAAACAATGGCTCAAATTTGCATTGCAGATGACGGAGAGCCCAGGCAGCAAAACATCATCGGCCAAGCAACGGCCAAACATCGCCCGCCGACGTTCACATTGTTGGGGCGACATCTTTCGCGACGCCGCCTAGTAGGTGGGCATGCACCACCGCTTTGCATTGGCCAATGGCCGGGAAGAAATCGCCCCAAACGGTTTTACGAGCTTTGGCCGATGCATTTCCGACGATTACCGATTATAGGGCGATAATGGGGCGAGCTCAAATCAACCAGTGACCGACCTAAATTCAACCATTTTAATCCGAGGTTCTCGCTTTACTTTTTTTCACTCAAGTTTAATAATTACGCATTACAAGTGATTTAATCAATAGACAAGAAAAGTTCATTGAAGCAGACATTTCCTTTATATTATGTGGAATATGTCTTGTAATAGTTTTTTTCTACTAACCAAAAGTAGCAATTTTAACAAAGCTTTTTATATTAGTGATAAATAACGTGTGTAAATATCTGCTAAGGAATTTAATTTACAATTATTGTATAACTACACAAATAATTTTAACAAATAAAACAATAAATTGAAGGGTGGGCTGAAGCTAACAGGATTTTTTAAAACCTGCTCACAATTTATAAATATATTATAATCAGTAATAATATATAAATATGCATATAATCAGTAATAATATATAAATTTATTTATATATTATAATCAGTAACTCTGAATCTGTTCACAGTTCTAGTATTATAAATGCTAATATTGCTCCTTTTATTGAAAAAGAAATTACTTTTATTTATGTTTCAACCTATAAAAAGAGGTATAAACTTTATACTATTTTTATATCATTCCTGTTAATTATATCTTCTTAATTTATTGAAGAAATACAGCATTAAATATTTTTATTTCATCAATTTATAAAAGAACCAGTCTTTAAATTGAAAAATTAGTCGAGTAAATAACAACCTATGAAAATTATTTCACCTCAAATAATAAATTTAATTAACTTTAAAATTTTTGATATACAAAACATTAACTATTGAAAGGTGTGCAGAATTCCCAGATATAATACATTTTTAGAAAATTTCTTCCTCAATTTATAATAAAGTAATATGTATACGTACAATCAGTAACTATAAATCTATTTATAGTGCTGTTGTAATATTAATTATGCCAATATTGCTTTCTTATTGATATAAATATGAATTTTCAGTTTATTTGCTCCTTCATTTATATCTCAACCTATAAAAAATTACTAGAGCAGTTTCACTTTTGTGCTTTACACATTGCTTGATCACTTTGATTCTTTACTCCCATTCACACTGTCTCTTGATTTATTCATTAAGGAAACATCAATGTTTTTCAATTACTATGTTCATCAATAAATTCACTTTATTTGACTATTAAAAAGTCTGGCCATGAATATAATCCTGATAACTAGAACGACTAAATTACAAATAATAAAAAAGAACAAGATTTTATAAAAAAACATTTATTGGCAAGATAGAAAAATTTCACATATTTATTTATACAGGATAATTTTATTTTCCAAGATTTGTAGAGATGATAATTCGATGGGATGTGCCCCCTGTCATTGCTGGTATATGTTGAGTGCTCTTCAGAACACTATCAAGCAAGAAGCATAATCAGTTCCATTCAATTTTAGTTTATTTCATGATAGAGAAGACACATCAACAACACAAGTACATCAACGACACAACAGGAATAATATATACAATACACAGTTAAAACCACAGTCAACACGATACACACAACTTCAGTTACAATTACAGTTATTATGACATCCCCCCTTTTAAGTTATTAATTATACAACATAGTCACTCAAGTAAGATGGTGGTTTACGAACACGGTGACTTCTTCTTTGCACATTGCAATCTGACCTGTTAAAAGTTTGGGAATTTAAAGTTACTTCTGAATCAGATTGGGAAGTATTTATTATTTCATCATTAGGATCTGTTTCTATGTTAAAGGGTGTATTTGATTTTCTTATATGCTTTCTATTACGTCTTAGAATTTTACCAAACTGGTCTTTGACATGATAGGACCTAGGATGCAAGTTATGTTTAGAGACTATTACAGCAGGTTCCCATGTTTTGTTTTTAAAATTCAGTATCCTAACATTTTCTTTTTGCTTAAGCTCAGATAATGGGTGAGCAGTTTTGTTATAATAGAATTTCTGAATGTTTTGCCTCATAATTAATTTTTCTTTAATATTATTAAACAATTCAGCATTTAGTAATTTGTTGGATATTGGCAACTTTGTTTTTAACCTACGATTAAACATAATTTGAGCAGGAGATAGATTCAGACCCGATATTGGGGTATTTCTATATTCCATCAATCCCACAAAATAATCTTTTCTATCTTCATTTGCCTTTCTCATAATACCTTTTGCAATACCAACAGCTCTTTCTACCATCCTGTTACTTGGAGAATAGTGAGGACTAATAAAAGCATAATTAAAATCCCAATCATTTGCAAATTTCTTATAAATGTAGCTATTAAATGGAATATTATCAGAAATTACAGTATTAGGTACACCAAATCTAGAAAAAATTGATTTAAGTTTAGTTATTACCTCGTCTGCACATTTATTTGCAAGTTCAATAATTTCCATCCATTTTGAATAATAATCCATTACAATTAAATAACTAACATTACCAAAGTACATTATATCAACTCCTATCTTTTCGAAAGGTCTAAAAGGAACTGTGTGAGGTTTTAATGGCTTACTATTAGCTTTTTTAAATTTCTCACATATCCCACACTGTGAAACTTCATTTTCTATATCAGAGTTCATCCCTGGCCAATACATTATTTCTCTAGCCCTTCTCTTACATTTTTCTATCCCAAAATGAGCTTCATGTATTAGTTGTAGCATATCTCTTCTCAAACTATAAGGAACAATTAATTTTTCATTCATAAATAACAGCCCTTCATTAATGTAAAGATCATTTTTAACTTTATAATACAATTTTACACTATTATCTACTTTTTTATAAGATTTAGGCCATCCCTCTTAAATATATTTTACAACTATTTGCAATTCCGTATCTAATTCAGTTTCCCTGTTAAATAGCATTATTCTCTTTTCACTCATGGGTAAATGTTTTGAAATAGCATGCACAATATTTAACATTTCAGGATCATCATTTACAGTTTCATTAACAGGGAATCACGAGATAGAGTATCAGCGAGAAACATTTGAGTACCTGGTACATAATTAATTTCAAAATCGTACTTCAATAATTTTAAAATCATTCTTTGCATTCCAGAAGATATTTTATGCATAGGTTTCTTAACAATTGCCATTAGGGGTCTATGGTCACTTTGTACAATCACTTTACGTCCATATACAAAATTATGATATTTCTCAAATGAAAAAACTATTGCCAACAATTCTTTCTCAATCCGTGCATAATTTTTTTTTCACTTTTTGTTAAACTGCGTGAAACAAATGACACAGGTTGTCCTTTTTGGATTAGACAAGATCCCAGCCCATCTTTTGAACTATCACATTGTATCACTATTTCATCATTAGCACTAAAAACTTTTAAAATTGGAGTTTTAGTTAACAATTCTTTAATGTTTTCAAATTACATTTCTTGTTCCTTTCCCCAATTAAAATCTACATTTTCATGAATGATTTCTCTTAATGGAGCAGTAACTTTAGATACATTGGGTATCAACTTTAGATACATTCGTGTTTTGGTGTTGGCATCTCAACAATTGCCTTTATATGATCTGGGTCAGGTTTTATTCCTGATTTAGATATAATTTGGCCAACATACTTAACTTCTGTTACCCTGTATTGTAGTTTATCTGGATTAAACTTTATATTTACAAATTTAGCTCTTTCGAGAACCTTCGACATGATTGCATCATGCGAGGCTTCATCATTTCCTGCAACAATAATGTCATCAAAATAAATCTCTACACCCTCAATATCCCCAAAAAGCTTTTGATTTCTTTTCTGAAAAATTTCAGGTGCAGATGCTATACCAAATGGCATTTTATTGAATTTTCTTCCAAATGGTATATTAAATGTGCAAATTTCAGAGCTAACTTCATCTAGTGGAACATGCCAAAAACCATTTTTTAAATCTACTACAGAAAATATTTTTTTTACCTTCTAATCTATTAATAATATCATCTGCAGAAGGAATTTGATAATGTTCACACTTAATTACTTTATTTAGGTCCCTAGGGTCTAAACATTATCTCAGATTTCCATTTGGTTTTTCTACAATAACCAAACTTTGTACCCAATCAGTAGGTTTATTTACTTTTGACACAATTTTTTCTTTTTCTAATTTATCTAAAGTTTCTTTTAATTTAGGCTGTAAAGCCTGAGGAACTCGCCTTGGTGGGTGAATTACAGGTATTGCATTATCCTTCAAAGTAATGTGATATAGTTCATCTGGAAATTCACCTGTCCCTATAAATACATCTTTATATTGCTTAATTAGCCCATTTTTACTTATTTTACTACATTCTATAGCATCAATTCTTTCTATTAATTTTAACTCCAAACAACCTTTTAACCCTAATATTGGTTTGGATTTAATATTTACAACATAGAACTGCAAAGGAATATTTTACTAGTGGAGCAATTAATTATGATAGTACCTTTTGGCTGCAATTTAAAATTGCTGTATGCAGTTAAAGATGGATTAGTTTCACTAAGCTTTGGCTTAACCTTAACAATATTCAAAACATACAATGGCAAAATATTTACTTCAGCACCAGTATCAAGTTTAAGATCAATTTCAAAATACTTATTGTTTACATTTAATGTAATACTTTTATACCATGTTCCACTTATTATTTCAACATTCTTATTCATAGTCACTATTTAGTTCATTTTCCTGTACCTATTCTGTAACAGAATCGATGTAAATTTCCAGTTCATTCTCTGGAACCTTCATTTCATGAATGTTCTTTGAGTTCTGGAAACATTTAACAGCAAAATGGTTTTTCTTATTACATTTAGCACACACCTTTCCATATGCTGGACACTCGTGAGGCTTGTGCTTCCGCCCACACTTTTTGCATTCCTACTCTTGTGACGACTGTTTCGGTTGATTCTGATTTCTATTTCTCTTGACACTGTTTACTGTCACTGCTGTTTCTTCTTTCATGCTGCGGAGCTGTTCTCGACTCGTTTCAGCTGCACGGACTATTTCAATAGCCTTTTCAAGTCCCAGACCCGATTCACGAAGAAGACGTTCTTTTAATCCATTGTCCCTAATTCATAGGACGATGCGGTCGTGAATCAGTCCATTTTCTTGCTCCTCAAATTCGCATGTTGACGCTAGTGTCTTCAGCTGCGTTACGTAGCATTCTGCCGTGGTGAACAGTATTCTTCAAATTTCTTTAGAACCTCAGAATAATTTTTTTGACTTTCAGGAGGCTCAAATTTGAATGTGTTGAATATTTCTAGTACTTCGCTTCCAAGTAGATTGAGAAGGATTGCAATTTTTATTTTATCTGCATTTTCATCTTTTTCCGTGGCGAGCAGATAATTTTCCAGTTCCTGTCTCCATTTTCTCTCCACTAGAATAAAAAACATTTTTCTTTTATTAACCCCATGTTTTATACTTTTCCATATATACAAATAATAGACAGAATCCCATCTAGAAAAGTGGGAAAAGAAAAAAAAAACTAGAACGGCAAATAAAATTGAACCGATCTGCTTGGTCAAATTCACATTTTATACTTAGTTTTTGTAAGAAATTACATGCAAACAATAACAGGGGTGATTAAGGATATGTACTCATTGATTATGCACAGATCAGAAAATACCGGATTTCCAGTATAATAGCGGAACACAATCACCCCTGCAATAAATAAATTACTTTCTTAATTTTTAGAGAAAAATTTAATACAAATAATACTTTAAAGAGGAAACTATTAAGTTTACTTTTATGCAATTTGGTTTTCGTCAGAATGTCAAAGCTTAGTATGATTATTTATAAGTATTTAAAGAAAATTCTTAAAATTTATAAAACCCAAACCTAAAATAGAGTATTAAACAACAATTTGGTAAAAAATATATACATACCCATGAGCATTTTACAAATATTGCTGAATCTTGAAAAAGCAAGTTTCAGTCCTCCATTCTCCTCCAGTTGTACTGCATGCTTAATGGGTTTGGCTCCAGTATACGGCGAACTACATTGTTTATTGTTGAGCCTCCAACAGACCCAAAATTCTTGCACTGAAAATATACGCAAGAAAAACAATTATAAGCCACATTTAAAAATAAACAATTGTAGTTGATATTAGCAGAAATTGGGAAAATGCAAAGTATGATATAATTATAGAATTTTAAAGGATAGATGGTTTAATTTAAAATACATATATATATATATATATATATTATAATACACATCACCTCATTTCATGTGGCAAAGCTTATCTGATCAACATATCAGTGAAAAAAGAGCATGTTTAAAATTTTGGTGTAAAAAGAAAGAATTTTAGAATTTTTTTAAAATTTCAAAAAAGGCTCTTTTGTTGATTTTGACAAGGTGAAAATAAATATTTATTATGGTTTTTAATTTTGAATAGTGAATCTGAACATGTTGAAAGCCACTTATCACGTTAAACTGTGCTTTTTAAGCTCAAAGTTTGTGAAATAGGCTAAATAATCTTTCGTAACTCAAATTTTCTGAGGTTTTAACGTATAAATAACTACCCAGAGATAAAAGTTAAAACTTTCTTGGCTAAATAATTATTGCAGTGAGTGTGTATACAAGTGGCGAAGCTTTTTCAGCAACAATTCATTGAGAAGAGTGGAAATTTAGAATTTCATTGGAATAAAGTTAGGGCTAATGAAACTTGAAGAAATAATGAATTTTGTGTGCCAAGAAGTTTCAAATGGCCAATTTCTGATTGATGTAAATAATTTATATTTGTAAACATTTAATAATTATACATTTTAGCATTCAAATTTCTTTCAAACATTTACATATTATATATATATATGCTACCAGGAAATTTTAATTTTAGAAATTTTATGATTTAGTTTATTAGTAATTGCTGAAAAAATTTTAGAAGTTTAATCTATTTCAAATAATTTAAATTTACTTTTAGTAATTAATGTAATTATAATTTCCTATTACTAGCAGACAGTCCTAAACGTACGGCGAGCGAGCTGGGATCACGTAGCAATTAATCTCAGAAGAATCACAACGTGATTCTTGGGGGTTGACGAGCGGAGCGAGTAGGGGGTGTAACCCCCTAGTATGAAATAAAACATGACGATGTCTAGATTAAAAATAATCATGTTTAGGACACGATTCAAAAATGATTAACATGGATTACAAAGGATTATGAAAATGCGCTGATGCTATCTCAGAGCCACCATGTTGGTTAATGGCCACCATGATAGTTGAGAAAATGAAAATATGAAATAAAATGAAAACTAACTACTTTAAAAACACAGGACATGTGTCAAAATAATCAGGATATAATTCTGAATACGAATAATATAAAGTTCAATGGCAAAATAATAAAATTCCGCATACATGAAAACACAGTTACACATTACGTATCGATATTATTTAAAATATTAATTTAAGTTGATCTTAAATCATATTTGACATCATTTGTAAGGTAACAAAACTTAAACAGCACACTAAATTATTCAGATTCATAACCACACTTCTAGCCAGGTTGTGGATAACTTAAAAGTAATTAAAAATTTTAATTTCACTAAATTCATTCTTTAATCGAAAAAAAGGATATTGTTTTTTTATCACATATTTTCTTTCATGAATAACATAAAACAAACAATTTAGTTCAAATTTCAGTATCGAATATATTCTGCTAAATTAGTATTTAGAAATATTATAAAGTCATATTAGTAATGAAATTATACACAAATAAATATATAAAGTAAAGTATTTACTTACCGACGATGTTATTGCAAAGAACAAAGAGCTGGAGAGTCGCCTGTAGCCGGTAGAAAAAAAAAAATATTGAAAAGAAAAACAAAAGTCCAACGTTTCTTCACAGCGCCATCTATGAGACGATTCTACATTTGCCTTGCCGACCAATAACCAATCATCTAAAAAAGAATCCCATCGCTCGCGATGCGTTTCCGACCTTTTGCTATACTTCTGATAAGGGAAGGTCGCAGCGCGACCTCGGGGCGATCTTAAAACCATTCATTTGAAATATGCCGATCATTTACCAATCAAGGCGGCGCTTGGCCAACTATTTACCGATCAGTCTTTGCTGCCTGGGAGTGAACACTGGGAATAAAGGTATCTTTTGTGATAACTAATTATTTTGTCTCTTTTTAACCCGTTTTGTCACGTCGCAGTTACGGAAATCGCGAACAATAAAATTTGCAATTTAAGCGTTCTGTTCTTAGTAATAATATGCACAAGGTAGCTTTTTGTACTAAATTTATAATGCTCTACAACTTTCTAATTGACCTTTTCCTTCTATTTCGTACCGTTTTCGAGATAGGAACGCTTACTTCGAAGTTTGCCACCAGGTGGCGTTGTAAGTTGTCTCATCGCATAGCGCAGAGACGTTTTACTATACCTAGATACTATGTACTTTCGTTACTAAAACCCCCGTTGTTCTGAAGTTAAAGGGGCGGGGTGGCCCTTATTTAAGTGAGAACCCCGTATATCAAATCAAATAGGAACGCCATTACCGAAAAAAATTATCACTAAAAATCTGAAGAATTCAAAAATGGCGAAATACTTTTGAAAGCAGATGTATTTTAATTTGAAAAATGACGCAAGCAAGAAAAGTTGAAAAGACGTAAATCTAAATCCGAAATGAGATGAAAAAAAGTAAAAAAATTCAGCGCATTTCAAGATGAATGAATATGGTTTAAAATATTTTCAAGCTCTTAAAAGAATTAGCATTTTAACTCAATTTCTTTTCTCAAATATTCGGAGTTAATTCGATTTTTTTGGTTTAATGTTTTCAAAATAACAGAGATGAAGAAATGCGTTCAACGACAAAGCGAATAATTAGCAAACTTAATTTTTATTTCCACTGCTTCATTTTCAATGTTGCTATTTTCCTCAAAATAAAAACATCCTATCTTTTCATAATATTTAAGAGCATGTTTGCCATTTTGAAAAAAATCGTCACATGTAATTTATGATGCGATTTTAGAAGCCAGCGAGAGGAATTTTTAATCACTGTGCTAATTTTCTTTATCAATGCAGCTGAAAAATAACTGGAAGACAGTCGAGTTGTCTCAGCTTTCAGCAAGTCCTAGAATAACAAAAAGTAAACCAAGCAAATTCCTTCAACCTTTTATATTTATTGCTCTTATTGTAGTTTAACTCATATTGGGACCTTATTTTAATCGAGATTTAAATAGGGTAATCTTTACTTATTGCTCGCTAATTTAATAAAAAAAAGATTTTAATGATCATAATTACAGAAAGGTTTGTTTTTAAATCTAATTTTTCGAAAGCGTAGCTTTGTTTCTTTCACAAGTGATCATTAAAGATATAGTTTTTCAGTTTATATCATAATTTTTGCATACAACTCTTTTACACTTCAAAACATACAAAGTAGAACGAAATCATGATTTCTTTTATTTTCTTTCAGTTTGAGCCGTAAAGAATTAAGAGATTAATGAGCATTTGTTAGCGCGGAATGTGACTAGAATTACTTTTCATTTTATGCTTGTTTTATTTAATTTGGTCGAAATTAATCGATTCCGATAAAATCTGATTATTTGAGCTTTGTTTAGCTATATTTTCTTTTGACTTTTGGCTTGAAACCTTATAATAAGATGTACGTACATTTCGTCACTCTCCCATAATAAAATGAAAATTAGAATTTAACTCAGCCTGTTTAATCATTTAACGACTGCAATAACGAATACATTTCATATATATATATATGAAATATACACGACTTCATTACATTATATATATACATTCAACACGACTTATTCTGATATATATATATATATATATATATATATCAGGATAAGTCGTGTTAAATGCATCATCGTAATAATTTGATGCAACCAGAATCTTATGTCACTGTAATTGAGTTTACATTCGAACCTTCATAAATATTTTTTATCCTCCTGTGTTTAGTAGCTTCTTTTATTTTCTTTAATATGCCATGCTATACTTCTTAACTTAAATTTAAAAAAACTTTTTGGAATGAGCAAAAAAATTATTAAAAAGTATTTTTGAAATAAATATTTAAATTTAATTGAAAAGTATTGGAATGTTTCTAACAGCAATATTTTTCCATTCTTTGGCTTAATTGTATTGTAAATATATTAATCGCGAATTCGAATATGGCACTCTTTCGTGCAGTTTTATTTGTTTAACAAATTGTTCACAAATTTTTTGAATCCTTTGAGAATTATTATCAACAGGAAGGTTTTCTTTCTTCGCAAATAAGAAAGCTTGCACTTTAATTTTAATCAGTCCCCATGTGTGTCTTTCATGCAAAAAATAATAAGAAGATTGAGGGTAGTGTTATCAAGCTTCATTGCAGAGGAGATACATAACACCAAAAATGCAGTCTGCAGGTTTTCTGAAAAAATGGTAAATGCAGATGTAAGGTCGTTACATTTAATGTGGAAACACATAAATGACGAGACATGAGGGTTTCCCCAGGGTTAGATATCACTAAAACCCGCATAAGAATTTGATGTGAATATGAACATGTTACAGCATCCATGGGGAATTTAACACAATAAAGAATGTTTTAGGTAAATGAAAACACAATATCTTAAGAGTAAAAGTTTTTATTACTTTCGTTGCACCAAAAGATAAATAAATAAAAAAATGATGAATGATGCTTATCAAAAAGAGCCACACAAAGACATTTATTTTTCTTATTTGATACTGAAGTTCACGTGAGTACAATTTCTTAAATATAGGGGGAAAATTAAACTTTGCTATGAAGAAGGGGCTGATATTTTGAAATTAAACTTGAAACACATAGGTATAAAGGTGGCTGACAAAATAATGCTAACACTTTTGGATTTGCATATTTTTTCAAATATCTCCCGAAAGGCTCAAAGGATTTTCCTTGAACTTCGACCATTTAAAGAAGAGGCTTGAACTCACATTTTACAGTGAAGGTTCTTCCACTAGAACATTTAGAGAACTTAGCAGAAATTAATTAAGAATAAAAGGATGTACGACTCCGTTTCACAGAAAGCTAATAATGATTTTCAACTTTCATCAATGGCTTTGTTTGACGTTTGCCAAATTTACATGCATTTTTGTAAAAATGTTAGGAATATTCGGGAAGATATAAAGACTTTTTTAAAAAAGAAATCCCAAGTTTTTCCGCATATTTTTAGCTTATAGCATGCATTATTATATTAAAAATGGAAGTAAATACTTTGAATATTTGAGGAAATGTGAGTATTTATAGTAAATAATCGTTTAGTATGAATGTTCGAAACGGAGAGTAATTTTTCTTTCATAACTTTAAAGCGAAATATACAGTAAAACTTATACAAAATTTCGAGCTAAATACAGTTAGTAAAATTCAGAAAGATGGGCATTACAGCGAGGTGAATTTCAGTTGCATCCTAAGAGAAGTTAGATGATGAGGGTTTTCCACAAATTGATATTTTTAAAATTTGGATAAAAAAATTTAAAAATATAATAATGTATCAACTACGAATTTATAAAAAATAAAAGCGCATTTTTAAGCATTTTTTTCAGATAAGTAACACGTCGTTTTGGGGGTCCAGGGTGTCTTAAATTACAGAAAATCCAAAACTATTTCAGAGCCACTGTCTGCAAAAATATTAAAACTGGAAGAAAAATAAAAGCACGAAATTGTAGGGAATTTTATGTTCTGCGACCCTATGTTCTACGGCAATTTTTCATCCTCGTAATGCCTACTATTACCCCCCTGAATTTGTCTGTCGAAATCGGCAATGCCCTGTATATTGAACATCATACTCTACTGGACATAATTATTATTATTTCTTTGATTGTAGAACGTTTTAGAAATACTTCGAATCTAAATGAATAAATGCGAATGAAACAAAAATCTCGTGTGGTATAACAAATTTCTTAGGATCAGTTAACGTCTCCAAACCACGTGATTTACGATCTTCCTGTGACAATCAACAACATTTTGTTTCCCCAGAGGATGCGTTCCAAATACCAAACAGAAGCTGTAGCATGCTTTATTTTTGGTCATTTTCAAGTTCGCATCGTGGAAGAATGTGGATCATTTTATGCACGTAGGTTAGTATTTATACTATAAAAGATTTACTTACAAATCTTTTAACACTTATAACAAAATACTTGTTAAATTTACATTACATTTCTTATTTCATAGTGTGTATAGAATTATTCAGAAAAAAGTTCTGGAATAGGTTCTTTTTCGACGAGCTTTATTGTCTTTGAATGGTATCTTTTATTGTATCGCGAGAGTAATTTTATCCCACCTTATGGTGGCAAAATTTACATTTGTTCAATTGATAATATAAACAGACCAAGTCATTCGTCCTTCTTTTAAAGATAATTAAAAATCTTAGTTTAAGTAAATAAAAAAAATGGGACGATTATTTTTAAGGAATATTTCTTTTGCAAGGTGATTTGCTTGGGAAATGTTTTGAATGTAAATAGTAAGGCTTAGGCGAGGATGTGTCTTGTGTAACTTGACATGGCTTCAGCCATGTTAGAATCAAATTAATAATTTAGAAGTGACTTATTAGAATAAAAAGCAATTCATTTTGATAGAAGAAAAATAGAAATATACACATTTGTTAACAATTTATAAATATGATTCTGTTTAATAAATTTTTCCGAGTCTCCGCAGTTCTGGAAACATGTTGCCACGTTGTCAATGCCCTAACGGTTCTTTAGATTTTTTTTGGGGGGGGATGGGGCTATGAATTCTACTTTTTGACCTTGTTTTTATTTTTAGACTACAAAATTTCATTCCTTTTCCTCCCCCATTGGCCGTGTTTATCCTGTATAGGACATAAAGTAATTTCTAACTTGCGCAGTTTTACTCAAAAAAACATTCTGTAATTGATAATTTGATATTCCCTTATACGCGGGATGTGCATTACCGTTGACTAACGGAATTTATTCCTTTCTATCTCAGAAGTAATTATTATTATTAATTTATGTATTTTTAATTCTATGTTTGGTACAGTTTTTATTTGTGTTTTGTGTGTCGTTTGATGTGTAATATTGTTTGTGTGTGTTTTGTTTTCATACTATGGAGTTTCAATCTTTGACTTTTCTTATATATCTGATTTTTACTGCTTTTTCTGTGTTTATTTGTTTGTTTCTTTTTCAATACCTATCTATTTTTATATATTTTTACTGTTCCTTGCTTGCCCGAACCATGTTTGTGGGTCGAACCATGTTTACACTCCCAGCTCCCTTGTATTTAAAAGTACTGCCCCTGTTCGGGCAATGCCTGTATCATTTTATTGTACCCAATAAATACCGTTCTCCACATGCTGGTGGAGCGGATCTCTCCCCGCTGGTCCTCTACCGGCCTTACACCCTTTTTGGGTAGGCCGGGCCAGTGTGGGTATTTTTTGCGCCACACCAACGGGAGGACGTTTGGCCACTACATATGATTTAGCGTGCAACAGGCCCCATACACTTCGAATCTTCAGTGGAAGCGAGTTTCCTACCTGCGACCCTCCGGTCCCGAGGTCAAGACCTTATCACTAGGCCACCGCGGCCTAAATGGCAATGGGATATTCGTATAAATTCGAAAAACTGTCCAAAAACTAATTTCATGTGGCTTCTGCTACATACCATCAGCAGAATGCTAAGAAGATGCTCGAAAATATATCGACGCTTTCAATTTGTCTTTTAAAAATGATTGCAAACTTTTTCAGTAGTTAGAAATTTAGAAAATTAGCCATAAAACTTTTTGACTACTCAGAATCAGTCTCTGAAAAAAGTTTTAAAAGAATGGGTCCTTGCAGCTTTATTGAGTTTGAAAGAAAAATTTGTCTTTTCACTTTCTAAGAAACCTCACATGAAGCGCTTCACGTTTTGAGATTAATAAATAAAGTAGACGGGGTAGTAAAAGTTTTATCGTCCCGCTTTCATGAAGCGTACATTCAGCTTAATTCAGAGCTACTCAGCGTTATCTCAATCGAATTAAGGCTGAAGATGAGGATTTCATGACTTTCTGTTAACTTCCAATAGAGAAAAAATTATTATTTTTACTACAAGCAGAAAAAATTGAGTTGAAGTTTTAAAAAAATGTCAATCGATTATAGAAGAAGTAGAAATCGTTGGTCTCAGATTTAGTTCATATTCATGATTTTTTTTATGGTTTTTATATCCCATTCGAAGTGTCACAAGGAGGAAAAAAAAATAGAATCTCTCATCTATACATATAAAAGGCAATGTTTGTTTGTTTGTTTGTGTGTGTGTATGTGTGTGTGTGTATGTGTGTGTGTGCGTGTCTGCGTGCGATGTCCAGACGAATCTATCTCACTTACAACC
The DNA here is from genome assembly GCA_013235015.1 of Araneus ventricosus. Classification (NCBI taxonomy): domain Eukaryota; kingdom Metazoa; phylum Arthropoda; class Arachnida; order Araneae; family Araneidae; genus Araneus; species Araneus ventricosus. The sequence continues at coordinate 602,081 of BGPR01000313.1, read as the reverse complement.
TTGAAATTTGGCACACAGGTAGTCGTAATGGTGACTGAATGCACCTCGAAGCCGAAATTTTAAAATTTAATCTAGATATTTTTTATTTAATGTTTTCTGTTGTTTTGGTTGATTTTTCGCACTCATTTCTCAATAGAATGGTTTCGAATAATTGTACGACAAAAATGGATACACCATCGGAAAGAGGACGCGATTTCCGTTCTAATGAAGTTAGTTTTAAATTTTTAACGTAATTTACTGAATTTTGAGAAATTTTTAAAAATAGTCGGTTTTGGCATCGGAATGTTATTTTTATTTTTAAATTTTTGTTGCATCCGACTTTCTGATAACACTATTATTTTCATTTTTTTCAGCTTATAACTAGAACGGTTCTGTCGGATTTAAAACAAGAACGGTTAAAATATCTTTTCAAGTTTTTTTACATTAATTTTTTTCTGGACAGTTGAGAGTTATTATTCTCGATCGAGTTCCTGGCGCGGCACTTCTTCGGAACGTTGCTGACAATTTTGATTGGAGGACGCGCAGGGTGCGTCATGACCTTCACCTGAATGAATTACTTCGATTATTATTTTTGGATTCAATTTTAATAATCTTGCTGTATAATAGTCATTTTCAGGTTCCAATTTTGTCATATCGTTTTGGATTAACGTACTCTGTACTGTAGGGCGAAACAAAAATAAGCAGGAAAATCAAATAATGTGTATCTTTTGTTTTGATTTTGTTTTCAAATCTTTTTCATATCATTGTGGGAGGTTTTTTTTTCATTCATTTTGTTAAAGTGCTGATTCAGCGGGCAACGCCGCGCGCGTACTGCTAGTATTTAATAATTCTTCTTAATTTAAAGTGAATCAAATGAAAAAAGTAGCAATATCTTTTTTAAGTTTTAAAATAATAAATATTTCATAAAAGAAAAATTGAGAAGTAGGAACTGCAAGATGTTGACAGGTATTCTCTCTTTGGACTCATTATAAATTTAAAATATTTTGAGGCAAGAATACCTAACAGTCCTTCTCCGTATTTTTTTCACAGCTTGTAAACAACCGGTGGGAGATTAATCCTGTTTATTTGAGGGATAGTATGTGAGCCACCTAACTGTTATAACGGCGAGGTTAAATACAATGGTGGAGAAAAAAATTATCAAACTTATATTTTTCTGTAAAATATTCGTGTTATAAATCAAAAATTTTATTAAAGAGAAAATAATTTTATATAAAAAAGATTTTACAAATAAATTGAGCACTAATTAAATTGGTAATGCCAGTAACTTACGATTTTTTGTCTTTAGGCTGAGAGAATATAAATTCTCGGGATTTTATTCTCATTGACTTCATTTTACTTTATCGCCTGCGTGTAAAGTTTTGAGATGTTAGCGTCAACATGGCTTCCATTTATATCTATAATATAAAGCAGAAAATACATGTATCTGTCCGTCTGTCTGTCGGTCACAAGAACTCCTCCTAAACGGTGTACCGTAGCGACATGAAATTTGTACACTACATTCTAGAGCACATTTCTAGGTCAACGGTGCTATTTTAAACTTTCAGAGTTAATTAGTTCTTAAGATATTTAATTAAATAACGAAAATTAGCCGCTGTTAAGCCTAATGCTTAGACGGTTTTTGCCAATAACTTCTGAAATATTTATTGGAAGAAAATAATTGTTACGCCATCTTAAAGAGAAGAAAATTAGCTTCTTAAAGATATTAATTCCATTGAGATAAAGTATTTTCTTTGATTGTTATTAACGTTTAAAAATATATTTTAACGCAATATTTAACAATACTTTCTATTCTTATAATATTAAGTTCAGACCAATTTACTGTTTATCAAATTATTCATTCAAGTGTTTCATTAATAGAGGCAGAAACGCACGTGCTGCGTGATTAAGGAAATATTGCTTTTATTTGAACATTAACTCAAAGTCAATGTTCTTACTGCCGTTTTTATTTTTAAGCATATGCAACTTTTACTATGCGCGTGCAATAATCCAATGACGTTAGTTTGATTACAATGCGATTTTTCGCGTTTTAAGCATATGCAACTTTTACTATGCGCGTGCAATAATCCAATGACGTTAGTTTGATTACAATGCGATTTTTCGCGTTTAATTTTAATCCTAATTAGTGTGTAAGGTCATTGAATGTTTTTTAATTCCCGAACAACGGAAAATGCGGCGGCGAAAAATTGTTTTATTTAGTTTTTCGAAAATACTTAACCAGTTAGTGATTTTTCTTAAATTATTTACTTTATAAATGCCCAACGAAAGACAAAGATATTTTATTCTGAAAGTTTTACCAAAATGCATTAAAATTAGTCGTGGTACAAGAAAGCTAAAGAACAAAAATAAAAAACACGTGAATTGCATTTCATTCAATGAGCTGAGAAATGAAAGAACGAGATTCATAAAGAAAAACTGTTTATTTAGATTAAAGAAAATACCTAATCAGTTTGCGATTTTTCTTAAACTTCTGATAATATTTTGTTTGGCTAAAGAACACATTAAGACCAAACCAAATTGATGATATTATTTATGCAGAAATTCTCAATCCTATTGAATACAAGAAATTTGTTATGCTAATCTGAATATAAATAAAAGTCATTGTGGGTATGTATGTTTGTATGTATGTATGTTCCACATCTCCTCCTAAACCACAGCACCGTTTAGAACCAAATTTTGCATACTTATTATTTAAGACAAGAGGAAGATACCTGTCAATTTTTCAAAGTACAAAAGTTAATTAAACAGTCAGTTAATTAGAAATTAACAATAACAGTTTTTCCGCAATAACTTCGACACAATTTGTTCCACAAAAGATATTTTTATTCCATCTTAAAGTTCAAAATTTTTCCTTTTCAATTATACCAATTTTATATCTGTTTAATTTTTTCTCCAATTTTTAGTAATTTTTAAAAATTTAATAAATAATTGATTACGTGCAGACGATTTTGAAATAACGTTAAATTTATAGCTACTCCGTCTCTTGGCAACGGTTAAACTTTGAAGTAATATACCTTTATTTCTGAAATTTTTGCTTATTTTTATAAATATATTTTATATAAGACAAGAGAGAGATCATCATCAATTTTTAAAAGCTCTAATCTTATTAGAATTTCAGTTAATTGGAAATTAAGCAAGATATGGCATTTTCCATGACATTTTTCGAAAATATGCATTATGTCACAAAAACTATTTTTACACATATTTAAAGTTTAAAAAATTATCTTTTCATGACACAGGTTTCATTTCCGTTCAATTCGTTGCCCTCATTTTAAATTTTTTTCAAAAATTAAATTGTGTATAAAATTTACAATTTGTAACACATTTTTATTGGTGAAGAACAAGAATACATAAGAAGAATGTTGCTATCTCACATTAGAAGAATTCCGGATGAAGACTAATTTTATTATTTTTTATTAATACTTATTTCAACGCTTTTTGTTAAATAAAAATTTACTATGTAATTAATTGTCCCAAAAAATCCGTTAAAATCTTTCTTATATTGCAAGATTTATGAAAAAAATTTGAAATACCTATGCAACAAATTTTAATAACTTATGTAGAAAATTAGCTATCGGCGGTTTATAAAAACCGTCTGGTTAAATTTATATTCTCATTTTAATTATAAAACGTTTGAGAAGATAAAAGAATTTTCAGTATTGTAATTTTCTATACAAAAGTAGTTTTTAGCATCAAAAATATTAGACGTGAAAGTATATTAATCCCGAGCAAAGCCGGGCATAACAACTACTTCAATATAAAATTCAGAAATTATGGGTAGAGACAACTTGATTTTGGGTTCAGCCTCCTAGATTTCCAGGTAAAAATTTCTGAATTTGTACCCCATCAAACAATGGAAGTTATCAGGGCCGGACTTATACAATTCTACGTCCTAGGTCAAAGTACTTAATCTAGCGCATTATCCTCCGGGGGCATTCATCCCAAAATAAAACATTAGAGACATTCAATGTAAATGTGCCACTAGTTTATTTAATGTGTATGGATGCACTTAAAAACAGTGCTTTGTACGGTGTTTCCAAAATAATACTGAAATTTGTAAGTGATTTATTGTAATTTTGTTTATATTTGCACTCTCCGTTTGTTGCGCACTGGGCCATGGCCTATGTTAGCAGTGTGGGAAAGCTGGTCCTGGAAGTTATGTTAAACAGCACAAAGCATAATCTATATTTCTGAGGTTAGTATTTATCACAGAACGAAAAAATCTTTTCCGGTGTAAAACCAGAGATTAAAAATAAATAATTTTTAAATAAAATAATTTGTTTAAATAAATAAATTTGCTTCGTATAAAATATGTTAGAAAGGCAAAACTAATAAATAACAAAATGAGAAATCAAATAAGCGTAATGAAGTTCAGAAATGAATGCGGCTTAGTTGATGAATTGAAATATAACATCAAATTTGGAAACTAAATCCTAACATATAATCTATTAATAAGAGACATTCACATATATATTACTAATTGATTGAATCGATAAAACATTTCGACAATTGTACACAAAAATTTCTTGTAACGTTTAGAAAATAAAAATTTGAAATTTCTCGTTGATTTGTTTAAATGAACTGGAGTAAGACGGAAGTCGGAACGCCATGGTTGTCTTATGTTCAGATATCGACTTCGGGATGGAGAATTCGATGTTCGAGACCAGATTCCACCGAACATTCGCCTTGTATGTGAGTTGTGTGCACTTTAAATTTGACGTCGAAAGTCAAACATCTTCCCGTCTGTGTGGCGTGGAAGTTTGGAAAGAGAGTGACGGGTGAGATGTCACCCATGGTTCACATTTACGAGGACCGTCCCCAAAACAGCCATTCCGTTGCTTCAAAACCGGGCGTTAACAGGACTAAATTAACTAAGATCAAATTTGGGTCACAATTATAAGATATTTTAACGTTTATTATATTTAAAGAACACAATCCAGAACTAAATCTGAATAATATAGGTTTAAATAAGCATAATTGTTTGCTCCTTTTAAAATGTTGTTACAAATTAGTGAAGCAAAATATAATTAAATTAATTACTGAATATTCGTGCCATCGTTTATCAGATTAGAAAATGGCCATTGCATCCTGAATTCTGGAAACTAAAATCTCTGGTCTTCGCTTCGTAAGCCAATATGTTCACCCATACTGGACTTGCAATTCAACTTTGATTTCAGATACAAACAATGGAGAAGTTGACAGATGATAGATTACTAGTTAAAGACAAACACCAGCTGGACATAAACAGCGCACTACTTGTCAGGAATAGATCCTGGCTCTCTTTTTTCATCTGCGTGTCTTCTCGCTTTTTTTACTACAGGAAGAAAGCGAAAAAAATCCATCTACCAAAACAAATTTTTTCGTTGGCCTCTTATGGAAATGCTGATATCGACATGCAGACCATCCATCTCTTGACACCTTTCTTTAATGATTAGCCATTCTTGAGGAAAGGGAAAAGAAGTGAATCAATGTGCATAGATTCTTCTGTATTGACCAAAGTTGACTTATATTCTTCTGAAAATGTGGTATTCTTCCGGAAATAAGGGAACTGAGACGTTTTATACTATCAAAAAATAAATTTTAAAATTTTATCCTTATAAAGTAGTGGATGCTTAACCGATTTCAGAAGTTTCTAAAATGTATAAGTTTGAAAAACCAAAATCTCATAAATTAAGCTTTGAAACAGCAGGAGCCATATAATATCAATATTCAGAATTTTGTATTTTTTTCAAAACACGTACTTTTTCACAAGCTTGGGTATGAATAACAAAGATATGAATTTTAACGCTGTAAAATTTAATTAATTGTAATTTTTGCTCTGCAATCTTTTCTAAAGTACGCTTTTGTATATAAACATTACTCATTGGTTAAACAAATTTTTATTATTTTCTGATCAGTATTATATTTTTAAAACGCTGTTAATAATAAAATTTATCTACTACTTTTCGGATTTTTATAGTTTAATAACATGGTAATAAGGACATTATAATTAGTCAACTTTTACGTACTTAATTTGTTAATTTTTGGGTGATTTTTTTCAGAATGTTTTTTCTGATTGAACCGATTTCTGATAATAAAATTTCAGATTATGACATTACAACATATTTTAAATTTGCTATTGAAAACAAATATTTTAAGAAACAAATATTTTTAGGATATTTTATAATGTATTCAACCTTTTTTCTCTGTGCATATTATATTTTACATTAGATATAACTTATACTTGGAAAATACCTTTAATTTATTACATAAATTTCGACGACTTTTGTTACAGAGAATGTCCCTGTAGCTAAATACATAGAACTGAAATATATGGAATAAGAAAGAGAATTACTGACTTATCCTAGAAGTTCACTAGTTGAACTTCATTAATATTTACAAACCATTAACATAGCAATGTCTTTACCTTGCTCTGCAATCTTTTCTAAAGAACGCTTTTGTGTAATAGAATGCATCATTGAGAATATAACTGTTTCGGCATTCAGTTCAAAAACAATACATATTTCTGCCATGAGTATCCGGCACAAAGCATTACGATTTATTACTATGTGTAGCAACGATTGTTTATACAGCAAAACTTGGAATCAAGGTAAAAACCTAAGTTTTTTCACAGATTTGCTTTAGCTCCTTCGACGAAGCTTTGAATAACTTAATTTGATTTATGATGGGGATGAATAATCAATAAAGAAAGTTATACGGCTAAAAACGCAGCTCCGAAATGTCAACTCAACGTTCAAACATTTCATCACGCAGGAAACATTCATCACTTATGACCTATGGTAAAATTAGATGAATGAGGAAAACTGCATCCTATTACTCCATAGGACGCTGATTATGCTATAGCATGAAGCGAAACTATTAGAAAATTTAAATCTGAAGGATGAAAACCTTTAGAAAAATTAATCCTGATACATATTGTAAAAACGATTTGATTTTAATTCTTTGAAATTAAATTTTTTATTTAATGTTGCGTAGTTGAAAATTAATAACAGTTTCAAGTTAGTATATCTTATAATTTCTATAAAAATAAATTCATAATTTCCCCTATATTTACTACATATTTATAAACTTTTATTTAACTTGAACTAATTCATATTTGTAAAGATGGAATTTTGTGGTTGATTTTTAATTTGCTTCCCTATATACTTGAGTTTTCAAATTTTGAGAACTTGTGAGTTTACCATGACGAGACATTTTCTTCATATTTCAGAACTGAATTAGTTAGACGATTATGTAAATTCAATTTTGTCGGATTCAATTCGTACAAATGGCGCCACTTGATCGTGAATTTCAAATGAAAAAAAGTAGAAAATAACTTTTTAAAAAATTCTACATTTTAGCACATTAATAAAAGTGTGTTTTTGAAAAAAGTTTTATTAAATTTATTTGTAAAAAAATATTCATATAATGAAAAGACTAGCTATTATAGTAAGGAGTTAAATTTATCGTCAGGGTTGAGATGTTTCTAATTAAAAATTCATTGCAAACTACAAGTTGGCTCAAATATCACCGGGACTGATTTTAAAAAAGAATTACCAAACATTAACTTGCACTTGTCGAACTTCAACATTCTCCCCTCCGGAATCAATACGGTTTATCTAACGGTCTGGAAGTAACCTGATGCTCTTTTCTAAAAAGTCTTGTAAATGGCGGCGTATCCACTCCCGAAAAGTCTTAATGACATCGTTGTGTGCAAATCGTATGTCTTTCAATATGTAATAGCTCACAGAAGTACTTACACCATTCAAACACACGGAACTGTGAGAGATATTCTTCCCCAAATTGTTGTGAGCATCAGCGTTGGATTTCAAATCACAGAATATGTTCCCCAACGAGGAAATAGGTCACAATGCTTTGTGCGAAGCTTCGCGGTACCTTATCTTTGGTCATCACTCTAGCAACTCGCACACAGGACTGAACAGGTTCTAACCCGAGATGATTGTAAGTTGTGACTCCACTATTTAAAGGTCACACAGCTGATGTGCAGTGGGGCTTGTTTACAAACAAATCAATCCCGAACATATTTTAGCCCCCTTGTTTTTTAGTGTTCATGAAACGAACTTTGCGTTAAGTTTCGAAACGTTACAAAAATTATTATCTCGATTACTCGTTTCGGGATCAGAAGATCAGAATTAATTAGTCCTGGTCCTCGGTAATTAATTACAGATTGAGTTTATCTGAGGTTCAATAGGACCATTCCATCCATTTAGGACCATTCCATTGATTTTCCATCTTATCATTTTCTTAAATAAATTAATTACAAAGAGAGTAACTGGTATTAATACTGAAATGGACACATTTGTGATACGCATTCTGTTTAATATGGATTAACAGTGCTGAGGAAATTTTAAAAGTCATTTCATTTGCTTAATTAATTTTTTCTTTATATTAATGAAAATCGAAGAAAAATTCTACAATAATTTCTTTTGAATAATTGAAACTGGGTTTTTGAATAAAGCATTTTTAAATTTTGATGACAGGAAAATCAATAAATTTGGGAAATGCAATTATTGCATTTCCCAAATTTATTGATTAAAATCTCATACTTAACACAAAATGAAAAATTTTAAGAATTCAACTAAATTCGAGAGAATTCTATTTCACAAAAAAATATCATGCAATAAAAAATTGTTACAGAAAAAGATTCTTCTACGCAAAGTGACCTTTTCAATAATATTTTTTGAGTACACGTAGTTGTTTCTATAATTAAGAGTAAATTCTTAAAAACAATGTAAATCTTAAGTTTTCTTTAGTTATATTTATATCCCGTTTTAAAGCAAGACGAGGGCTATTTTGGGAAGGACCTCACAATTTTGAACCGCAATCAAATGACGAGGATGACGCCTCCCTCTCCAAACCTCCGCGCCACACCGGCGGGAGGGCGTTTGGAGCGGACGTATGTAGCGTGCACCCGGCTCGCTTACACGGTTGTACTTCGGCAGAATCGGATTTCGAACCTGGTTCCCTCCGGCCCCGACGTAGAGACCTTACTACCAGGCCACAAAGGCCACGAGATAGAGCTCAAAGTAAAAAAGAAAGATATTCCAAACTCTAGTATTATACATAGTAACGAAATAATGTTTCAGGCTTGGATCATCTGTCTTCGTTTGGCTTGATTGTATCAGCCGTTGCATTCTGTTCAAAACGAATTTCACATCACGTAAATTACAAAGAGGATGAAAGCATAGAAACATTTATTATTATAAAACATTTTACTAAAATTACAACAATAAACTGGAATTTTTATATAAGCTGCCTTAGGTATCTTGCTTCAACGTTATGAAACAAATATTACTGTTTGTGTCGCGCATGTGCAGTTAAAATCTATTTAACATTATCATGTTAATAAAACAGCCAATGTTTTGAAATATCTTGGCCATAAACCGAAAAATAAAACTATTTTTGTTGCTTAGTCGCTGTTGCTTAGTTGATTCATCTGTTTTTGTCGTTTCGTTAATAAAGTCTTCAGTTTTCAAAGAAAAAATCAATAATATTAATTAGTCGTAGTCATTGCAGTGATCCCGATTTTCCTATTCCCCAGTTACTGACCTCATTTCTCATTTCTTTCAAGAGAAATCTTTAGATACAAAAAAGTCTAAGAAATATGAAAGGAGAATTAGACTGCAAACATTGTACATCTACACAGCGTTTTCATATGAAATTTTAAATACGAGACAATTAATTTACTTAGCAGACTGTTTTTAATTTATGCATAGTATTGGTCAATGAAAATGTACCACCCTAAATTTGGACATATATTATACAGGAGGCAGACGCAATCGCTTAAATGACGGCAAGAACGATGAGGCAATCATAGCCTCCTATTTCCAAATAATCAAAATTGCCTTCCTTTCAAAAATATTATTTGTCGAATCTAAATTTATAATGACACAGTTACAAAATAAATGTAAGTGGCATACTTTCATTGCCCACTACTGTACATGAAAATATTTTTCATAGGGTTTTTTTTAAATATTAAGAAAGGAAACCATAAAGCTTATGGATATATAAATATTATGAATTAAAACTTATTCTGTTGCATGCGAAAGAAAATATTGTTATCATCAGAAATACCGAAATCGAAATTTTGATGTATATCGATGTTTGAAACCCCACTATGTAAAAAGACGAAAAAGAAACTATTTATTTTGAAATTTGTCGACTCGCATCTGAATCTGTCTGCGTTTTTTCGAGTGAACTCGATAAATCAAATTCGAACTAGATGGATGAAATTTAACATGTGTTTCTTATACCAAAATTACTTTAGCTATGTGAAGTTCAAATATGAAGAACGATTTTACTAAAACGGAAGTAAAGAAAAAAACAGTGTTCTTCAACGTTATTTTGATTCATTACAATGCTTTTTTTGTTTGATTTGTCGGGAAAACTGGAAAACCGTCCTCCTTCCCGTTTCCCTGATTACAAATTTTTAAAAATTTAAAAAATTCAAGCGTATTTAATTTCTTTTCTAGTTTTCAAAACCGTCTGTTTTTTTTGTTTCAGTTTTTTTGTGATTAATAAATGCTAAAGAAGTATTGAACTTGAACATTTGAATCAAAATGCAAGTGTATTCTTTTTTTCTGATAAGTTATCTAAATATAGTGATCCAAGAAAAAATAAATGTTGCCGAAGATTTTTTATGACTGTGTCATTCCTTTCTGCCCATGTAAACTAGTGGAATTTCTTTTGAGTTCAAGATATTAAATTTCAGAAGAAACGCACAGAATCATTTACTCATCCATAACGAAATGAATATTTTCTTTCTTTAATAAACTTTTTCTCGTGTCTGGTACAAAAGAAAGAAGAGCCTTGAAAAGCCACTTGAGACTCTTCGGGTGAATATCGAGCAGCAATGTTAAACTCTTCCTTTTTGAGAGTTTCTCTGCACGTTTTTCTTCATTCTTCCATAGGCAGGTAAACCTGAAAGCAGTGTAAAGTTAATACATACATGTATTTAAAAGTCTTTGTTCGAGAGAGCCAGCCGAATGAATGATTTCCAGTTTAATAATTTTCGTAATACTTCGGAGTTTTATTTTTGAAAATGCTCTCAGCAAAATAAAAAAAAAAATTCAGAACATCTATAAGAATAAATAATAATGTAGGAAAGGATAAATAAAACTTTCTTATGTGTGTGGTTTTTAATTCCATTCCCTAAAAATTCCTATTTTTACTACTTCTGTTTTGTATTTCGAATATAGATGGCGCCATGGTACTAGTGTTTCTTTTTAAAAAATTGCTGATTCCTTTTTTAAAAAGAAAGTTGTGTAGGATTGTGATAGCGTGAGGACATTTTTTCTCTATTCTGGGCATAGGGCAAGTTTATTTTTATGATGGCTGTTATTATTAAAAGCCAGAAAGGCTAATATTTTTAAATCAATCTTATTAGCGCTTTTATGTTTGTGTTTGGTTTTCCTCCTTCTTTTATAATAATGCTTTTTGATGTGCAGATGTCCTTTTGTTGGGAAATTTCGGGCTAAGAGAAGCTATATTTGGCGCAATGCGTACAGAAAAATTCCCAATTATTATTTTGAATCCATTTCGAATAAAGTCCTTAGCCCTTGAAAAAATGGACTAGAATGGATTCCTTGCTTGTTTTTTTCGATTCCCTCTGAGTTTATCTTTGTTTTTTGGCTTTCTTTGAATGATATTGATTTCCATTGTTCTTTGTTTTTTGTTTGCAGCTGCAATTGCTCGCCACTTAAACATTGTTTAGATTTTATCTAAATTTTATAAGTTAAAATTTTTTATTCTTTAAATTTATTCTAATTTTTCTAGTTGATTGTTTTTAAGCTCTATAATTTGTAAATGTGCTGGAAAAATATTTAGGTTTCGAATATCATTTCTAGTATTCGAATCATTATTCGATTTTCTTCTGGACTAAGCAATATTTGTAGTGATTTTGCCTCAAAAGGAACTAGAATAAAACAGTTTAAGAACTATTAATATTATCTTTGAATTCCAAAAGCATGTATAACTTATAGAAGGGCTGGAAAAATATTTAGATTTCGGATATCCTTTCTAGTATTTGAATAATTATTCGATTTTCTTCTAGATTAATGCAATATCTTTAGTGATATTGACTCGAAAGGAACTAGAATAAAACAGTTTAAGAACTATTAATATGTCAGTCAACGGTTCAAGCCAGCTTTTTTGACAGACAGCACACATTATTTTATCACTGAATTGTGTTAACTCTAAAATGTCTTCCCAAATCTTCTTTCTTTAGTTGCAAATAATTTCCTATCTGCAGGATAACTCTTCTACTCATACATTGCTATGCATTGTATCATTTTTAATTAAAAATAATAATTAAAAGTGAAAAATTCGTCTGCGCTAGGCGAAAGCGAATTCCTTTTGTCCGGAGATATAAGGAAAAGAAAATTTCAGGTCTTCCCCCTATTTCCTCCTCTGATTTCCTAAGAGTATGAACAATGAGGATGAAAGAGGGTGGAAGAAGAGGAAACTAATGAGAGCTTTCACATCTGCCGACGAGCGTCAAACATCCACCTGCTGATATGAAACGGAAGCTAAGAGAGTGCGATGTCTTCTCAAATGTCGTTCTTCTCACTTGATCACTGCAGTCAAAATAGTCCTCGTGTTGCTTCTAAATGGAACGCTGATATAACAAAACTAACCAAACAAATCAAATAATCGCATGAACTGTCGCATTCCTCAAAAAAATAAATTGTTTATCATTATGCATCAAAATAAATTTTCTAAAGACGTTAACTTCCATCTTATGCTTCCACTTCGCATTATGGCATAACCATCGCCGCGAAACAATTGTAAAAGAATACGATTTACATCTATTAAATTATTTTATCAGAAATTTTGAATGATAAGTTATTTCTTTCATGATACAATTCTTGCGTGATGAATGGAAAAACGTGACGTTTCGGGAATGTATTTATAGCCATAGAACTTTCTATAAAGATTTTAGTCCCCGTCATAAATCAAATTAACTTACTCTAATTTTGTTTAAGAAAGGTAAAGAAAAGTTTTCGATATGTTCAGGGATTTTACACTGATTTAAATTATTTATGCATGAGAAAACTTGTAAGTATACAGGTCATCATTTTGTACTCCTTAAAACCAGTCATTGAGGACAGCAGGGTCGGATTTAGCCTTTGAACCGCTTCGTTCAGAAGTAAAAAAATTGCGCCTCTATGGAACTACAAACGTAAGTATTCTAAAAAAATTATATGGTCTTTTTATATTTTTTAGCGAACGTCCAAAAAACAACGGTGTAACTCAGTAACACATAAACTTATAATAACTTTTCACTTAAAATACTTCATTTAAAAAAATAGTTAACATCGTATGATTCAGGCGAATAATTTTTTTACGAACTTTTAGTTCAGAGAATTCTCTAATTAATTCAGAAACATTTAAACTGTTACTCAGTTCATACTCATTTCCTAATATAGCAAGGTCTGAAAATCTTGTTTGAAATGTTGATGTTCTCAAATTGTTCTTGGTTATTTTTTGTTTGGCAAAATTACGTTCCTCGGATGGATTATTGGAAGAGTTAGTAAAATTCTTACAGCAATGCTCAAGTTTGGAGCAAAATTCACACAGATGTGTATAGATTACTGGAGTAGTGACTTGAAAGTTTTCTCTTCAGTAGTACGTAAAATTATATTGTTTTATTGTTTTTTAAAAAAATTTTCTGAAACTTTTCTAATTAATTCAGGAACTCCTTTGAGATGTTTTATATTTTTTTCTCACAATTTTGTGCCCCTCGAGTTTTTTACTCCGTGCCGGGACACAGACTAATAGAGTGTTCGTCCGGCCCTGAGGACAGCAATATCTGCATTTTTTCCGGCTTCCCTGCAAAAGCTTTGTTTCATTCATGCATTCCGTTCTACTACAGCGATCTTTAAACAGAGGAAGTTTATAAGAAGAAAATCGAATAAGAGCAGTTTTGACTGGAAAAAAGTGATGATTAGGTTTAGCCTACACTGTTAGGCATAAAAGACAATTTACGAATCATCTATAATTGGAACTACCCTATTAGCACAAGATATTCTACGATGTCTCCACGATGTTGCAACGATAATCTGAATTCCACAGCACATCGTAAAGATATCGTATGAGTATTGTAGGGCATCTTGTGCTAATAGGGAATGACAGAAATAAAACCGCATATGTGGCAACTTGGGTCACAGTAATCCCTAAAAAGGGAAATTATTAGCATACACCTTCCCTATCCTACCCTATCTTCCTAACCTATCTATTAATATAGACGTATGATGTATCTCTCAATATTTCCTTCCTATGTAATAACTCTCTTTCAATTCAACGATTACTTCATTAATTTCATGATTGTCATTACTATTTTTTATTCTGTGTTGTTTTATATATATCTATGTTTCTATAAAAATTGAAGGTTTTTTTTCGCCCGATTTAAACTTTGACTTTGTTTATTGGGCACGTGCTAGAATTTGAGTTCTACGCCCTTGACGCGCATTTCTTAAAAGAAATATCGTAGTTTATTCCTCCTCTGTGCATGTGCAACAAAAAAAATGAACCGTGATTTCCAGTGTTCATTCCATATACTCATATTTTTATCCATATTAAGTTGACTCGTAATTAAAACGTCTTTAAAACTTTGTAACTTTCATTAGTTTTTATTATTTTCGTTTTATTTGCCTACCAGCTGTGATAAAATTCTTCAAGTTAAAAGACTTTACAGACATTTTGAATGGGAAATGTGTAAGCACAATAAAAAGAAGAAATATGCAAAACCGTTTTCTGCTTGTTTTATTGAATATCAAAGTGTTCATACATTTGTTGTGGTTAAAAATACTCGAAGATGATAACGCTGGAAAACTTATTTAGTGGACTGTTTTCAAAGGATTTAGAGTTTAGAAAATAAGGACTTGTAGCTTGATTTATCGATTCGGACCCAGAAAAATCCTGGGAGTGCTTATCATGAATTCCAAGCAGGAATTTCCTTATTCGCATAATTGAAATTCCAGATTCAATTCGAAGCCATAAAACACACTTATACAGAAAAATAGAAGCCATAAACCGTTAATGTTTTAATGAGGTATTTTTTTTTTGCTGACTCGAATTTATCTAAAGTTGAATAATTATGAAAAAGAAATATCGCTGAATAACACTGGGTTGAATTCAAAGTCAAAACTAATTCTCCGAAAAATCTTCAATAATAAATATAAAGGATAAATATATTATAGGACTAAAAATTGTGCGTATCGATATTGAAGCTGAAAGCTAAAGCGCATATTCTGTTATGCTAGTAAAAACTTTTATCTTTCACATCATTGACTCATGCTAATAAATGAGCGTAGATTTAATTGAATTATATTATATTATAATAAGAAGCATTCAAAATTATGAATATGATTAAGTGAACCCCAGTTCCAGAAACATCTGATAAATTCGAAAAAAACAAGTCTGTTATCTATTAAGGAATTCATTTCTAAAGAACTCGCAAAGAAAGCATTGGAACTTTGAAATGCTTGTTTATTAATTTTCGGTAGATCCAAAGCTTTCCATCCAATTTAGAAGCCGGATCAATTAGCAGTGGTCTATAAATTCTCGGAAAAGTTTAGCAACTTCCGGTTTCTGAGGAAGATGCTACAATGTATCTATTTCGGATTATTAATTTATCTCCGTGAAATTCGAGTATTGCGGGTACTGATGTGATTTCCGGTAACATTTCATTGCTATTTCTAATTTTATGATAGCTAGAATCAATTCTAAAAGTACGTTGTCATTAGTTGTGATAGGTTATATGCAGACAGGGTTTGTAGTATTTATTTAAAAAATATACTGTCTATAATTTTAAAAAAATGTAATTTTGAAATAAATATGGAAAATTTAAAAAGCTTATATGCCACTTTCAAGTTCATTTATTTGAAGGTGATCATTTTCATGATAAAGGAACAATGTAGTTTGAATTAATAACATTTTCGAAATAATTTATTTCGATATTTTTGAAAAGAAAGAATATCTTGTATTTTTATTTGTTTTAAAAGTACTCTTATGAAACAAAATTCGATGAATGCAAGACAAAGGACTAGTAAAAACTATTTCAATTATTTGAATTTCCTCCCTTTAAATAATCATGCATTCTTTTTTCCCTTGTTTTTATTATTTTTCGTACCTAGAGAATGTGTTTCATAGATCATTTGAAAAAATTTCTGATAATGAAAAAGGAGAATGTGTGTTTGTCTATGCGTTTGTGTGTATTCTGGAGCTCTACAAGGCAGCCCGCTGGCCTAGATACCCAACATTTGGCACAAATGTTGTTTGGAGGGTGGGAATGTGCCCCTCTGAGCATATTTTTGAGAAATTTTCATTAGAAAGATAATTAATTAAAGATTAAACAAGATTTTTGCGTTCCGATAACTTTCGAAATTATTATGGCACAAAAATTATTCTTTCAACGCCTTAAAATATAAAACATTATCTTTTCAATGATAGCATTGTAATTGTCAAACAAATTTCACCTAATTCTTCCATTTTTGAAAGTTAAGGAACGAATATTTTGCTTATTTTTCCATATTCTTTGGTAATTTTGTATTGAAAATTTTACGCATCAGTTTACTTTTATGAAATATATGAATGAAGTCCTCAAAGATATCAAGTAAATTAGGAAGTAGATCCGATAAATTTAAAGATTATGGTTGGTAATCTTTTATTCTTTACATCGGCATGTTTTAATTAAAGTAAGATACTGTTGGACATAAAATGCGCCTCGCCATTTTAATATTGGAATCAAAGGCACATTTTTTTCAGGAATAAGAAAGTAAAATTGGCGCCAATAACGTGCCATTAGATGTCAAATAACCTGTATAGGTCCCTTGCCATTGGTGACGTTCATACAGACAATGAACTGATAAAAATAATAAAGATAAATTGATATCACAGTTTGAAGTTTAAAATTACTTTATCTAAGGAATCATGAATATAAATTTAAGGATAAGATATTCTTATGAAATTAAACTCAACCAATTTTCGCTGCGTGCAAGCTGGTCGCCGAAGGTAGCTAGAGAAATAATAAACTATTATTTCATGCGACAATTAACTCTCGTAAGAATGTCAATTGCCAAAATCAAAGCAAAAAACATTTACATAAGGATTTTTTATGCTTAATATTGCTCTTCCATAAATAAATTTTATTCGTAAGTTTTTTAAATAATAATTAAATTTTTGTCGTTTTATAAAGAAATATTCTCTACCATTGGTTTTCCGACAATTTTCAGAATGCTGTTGCAATTACCTTAATTTTCCATATATTTGATGTTTTACTTCAGTTTAATTTTCAGGTATGCATAAACCATTCTCAGGCTATTAGGAGAAATTTTCTTACATTTTTGTTCCCTTCATGGTTAATTCAAGCATTAGATCCCTTGGGGTGCATGTATTCTAAATGTCATAAAGCAAAAGGAAAAGCAGGATTTGGAATAAAATTTTAATGAAAACACTGTTAAAAAATGAAAAAAATATAGTTGCATGTTGTCACAAAATGCTGTATGTTTTACTGTGAATGATATTTAACAAAGAACATTTTTATATAGCAGCAACGATTGGCGTCTACATTTAGTTAAACTGTCGGCTACAGATTAACATACTTTAATTTCAATTTATAATGCTTTACTTATGTGATACACAGAGCAACAAGGCAGTGATGGCCTCTATTAATGTAAATTAACATTTATTTTAATCTTGTCTTAACATAAATATAAAAGAAGTAATCGACAGTAGTAACCTAAGAAGAAAACATTATTAGAGGTAATACCGTGAAATGGCCAAAACTGAAAGCTATAGTTTGCGCATCCTCTCTTGATTTTGAATAGTATTAAATCATAGTAATAGTAATAGTGAGGAAGTATTTATGCGAATTAGATAATCGTAGGCATTTGATTTCAACAAATTCTCTATTGTATAATTCTGATCTATATTTTTATACACTACCTAAGACAAAATGTTGAATCATTATGGTTATTATTTCATACAAACTGTGAGCTGCATCAAACTCATTTTAATGAAATATCTGATGTACAGCAACGATAAATTGACCATTCTGCTTTGCTTTGTTAAGATTAATTTTAAATCATTCCGAAAAACGTTCTCTCTAAAAGGGGCAAGTAAACACTGATATCAATAGAACATAATAATAAATCCAGAGCATACGTCTTTGGATATCGATCGAAGAATCATAACTTTTCCACCGTGCAATCTATTGTTCCAGAGTTTTACTTTGAAATAGATCATTTTATTTTAAAACTTCGGAAAGTGAAATGTTCATCGATTCACAAAAGCATTGTTTATAGCAATGATTGTTTATTGCTGTGCTTATTTCGGAGCTATAAGGGCTTGTTTTCTTCTCTGTATTCTCAGAAGTATCATTTGTAGTAAACTGGAGGAGATTTTCTTTCAGTGAATGGGGAGTATTGATTAAGTGTTTCACGAATGCGTTTGAATGTCAGATGCATGTGTGGCAGCTGAATACATATCCTGCTTCCACAAATGCGAAAGCAATAACTAGGGGAAAACGATTCAACGACGTGCCTTGTCGAACAATACTTTCTGAATCATGCGATTTGATTGAGTGGTACCCAGGAAAAAGTTAGTAGTTCTGAAAAGATCTGTAAAATTTCTCAAAATGCCCCGTGTTTTGCTTTATAATATCTGTAAAAAATTTATTTGTTGAATTTCCCTTATTTAAAATGTAAATAAAATATAAATGTATACTAAGAAAATATTAAATTTTTGTCTTTATTTCTGACCTTTTTAATATGAAATATTATTCATAATTTAAATTAAAAACTAATTACCATTTCTGATTGCAAAAAATGCTGTAGTTCACAAAGCTAAGAATTTCAAACTGTTCAGAAAACAGGTATCAAAAAAGAAGAAGAAAATGAATGAAGATTTTATTCATTCAAAAGTTGCTCGATATATATCGAAATTCGGAATTAAATCATGCAGTTGTTACCTTACTAAACAACACATATTTTATTAAGAAATTATAATTATCCACCTAAAACTGATTTCTCAAATTTTGTGTATCAAAGAAGGAATGTATAATAAGGAAAAACATTAATAATCTCCTTACGAAAAATCAGTGAATGCATATACTTTAATAATCAATGAATTATTCATACATGAATGCTGGTACATGTTTATAAATAAGAAACTCAAATTACTAACACTTTAAAAAATACACTGATATTTTTTCGATTATTTCCACTAAATGCTTACAAAATAGGCCTATTAAATGGATCCCTGAAAGGACTAAATGAATGTTCATTAAATATTAACAATGTGTTTCGTGCCGGTTCAATTTTTGAATGTATTGATTTACTTTAGTTTTGTTAACATCCTGTTTTCAAGACACATGAGGGCTAGTTTTGGACGGATTTCCTAATTTTGAACTGTGGTCGGATGACGAGGACGACACCTGAGCCGCCACCCTCTTTTCCACATTTCCATATCAAACTAGCAGTAGGAGTGGAATGCATAAACAGAACATATTAAGAAAACGTGGAATTAGATGATATGCTTAATCATCTAATCGGAAAATAAAGTTTATTACAGTAGAACACTATTTCTGAGCCGACTGGGACCCTAAACACATCAGATGAGCGAAAACTCCGTTAAAAGAGATTACATTTAAATTCATAAATTCCTTTCTTCGCCAAGGTTATCCAAAATTAAAATAACTCCACAAGTCCAATCTCGTATTAAGATTTTCTGTTCAATTTAATATCTTGTGCTCTCCGTCTTCCCACATAGCAGTATCACGTTACTCAATAGGT
>BGPR01000313.1:555393-576544 GCA_013235015.1 Araneus ventricosus | reverse complement strand
CACAACATAATATTTGGTTTTGAGTACTAATGATATGACAATATGTATTAATAGGGGAAAATAATGCCTGAAATATAGATATTAAGAAGATAGAAATAGAGGCCACAAACCTATAGTTTAAAAAAACGCAAAGGTTTCCTTTTTTGTCCGTTGATAGGTTTTAGAGAGTCTGATTTTGAAGGATGTAAGAGAACATTGGCAATGACATAAAAGCATAAAAACTTATGAGTGAACTATAATCTTATTTAATAAGATAAAGTAAAAAACACCCATTCGATTAAAAGACGGGTAAGCATTGAGAATTTAAAAGTGATAAAATCTGAGACAAAATTAAGGCAAACTATAGAAGTTGCAATTATTTTAGAAACCTGTGATTAAATGTAATTTATCGCACGCGCATATTAAAAGCTACGAAATTCCGCGTGTGAAAGTGAAAATGTTTAAAGAAAGCAATTTAACATTGGCAAAAGCACGCGAGTGGCAGATGTGATTAGGTTTAATATTGCAACAAACGAAAGAATTCTTGCAAACTGTGTTTAAATTAATTTTTAAAATGGATTATAAATGAGAAAAAAAAATCAAACAGAAATGGAACAGGTGTCAATAAGAAGCTAATTTTTTTAATTTTAAGAAGGTGTAAAAATAGTTTCTGTGTGTTGATATGTTACAAAGTTATGGCAGAAAAACTCTAAACCTTTTATCTCCCCTTTAGGTGGAGTTAGAAACTTTTTAATTGCATTGTTAATATTTCTAGGCAATAACACTTACGCCGAATTTCGCTGTAATCCGTCCAGAGGTGTGGAATTGTGTAAGGTTCAAACTCACAAACAAACAGATATTGAATTTTATATAGAGAGATGATCACAGCATAAGTTACACTGTATTTCAATCCTTTTCAGACATAGACAATATTAGGAACAAATAGTGAGCGATATTAGGAACACTGCTTTTAGTAGAAAAAGTACCGTAGTCACACAAACAAAAAAAAAAATTGGAGTGTCTGTGTTAAACTTATGTGTTAGAGTTGTAAATCAGCATATTTTAGGATAACTGTCCAGGTAATAGATTTGACCAATTTTCAGACAAAGTGCACATAAATTAATCCTCTGAATAAAATAATGGCTGAAGTGGGCGAGATTTGGGCCTCCTACCTTCAGAAATTATAACTATTTTTGATTAAAAGCGAAATTTACGGACACTCAGTGTATCCGGACATTCATTCTAACCTATTTAATTAATTGTTGTCACCAACTATTTGTGTATATAGAGAATTAGCCTTATTCATTCTTAGCAGACTAACTAATTATTGACATGGTTGATGTTTCTCGTAGAACATAAATACCTGTTTTCCTGGTACATCATAGTTTTCAAATTGAGGTTGAAATTATATGCATGTCTCATCGGATTTAATTGTTAACAGGCGAAACGATACAAAAGATCATTTATTTATACACACTTTTGATATTTGAAAACGGTGGGAATATTTCGCCTACAGTTAGAATTTCTCCCAGGGATGAGAGATGAATCTAGTTATCTAGACCTTTGAGCCACAATTAATCAGAATAAGTTGCTCCAACTCATTTCGCATTTCAGTTGATTGTAGTGACATAGAGTGTGCTTCAGTTCCTTTGATCTTCAAGGAATACGTTCAACTGAAGAGAATCTTACTACAAGCATGTCTTCGCATATTGGAGATCCAAGACTTATCTAGCTGATCACGAGATAGACTAATGAATGTAAGCAGAAACTGTTTTATATACAAGTGTCTAGTTTATCTGAACTGTGGGGTTGACTGGATGAGATGTAGTGATTTATTTAGCAACAGAGCGCGTGAGAGATACACTCAAAGTAAGTGTGCAACTGAAACGCTTCTATGAGATGTTGAAAAAGAAGTCAACTCTGGCAACATCTCGCATCGAAAGAAGAATAGAGAAAGAGATATAGCAATCTACTATTATATATTCCACTTTTGAAATTGATTCTTCAGTTTTCGATTAAAGTACTAATATATTTTCATGTTCTTGTCTTCTCAACTGATTCTTTTACAAATAGCATGTGAAAAACTCCAAGCTGTTTTTGGTACAATGTAAACTTACAGAAGGTTAACTTGATTTTTTTTTAAATTTTTCTCTATTGACTAGTTCGCTTCACTATTGACTACACCACTTCTCTCAAAAAATTATTTAATTTTCATTTGTAAAAATGTCATCGTGATCACTTTAATGAACACTAATGCCACGTAACCCTTTCTTTAGCCGTGGTATGTATACTTACCACCACACACATCAATTTTTAAATGCAATTCTTAAGGTTGGCGTAAGCTTTCGCAAAATGTTTCGATGATACACAAACCTAGATGTTCCGATTTCTGATCTTGAATCATAATGGAGTCTATTGAATTGCTAATTAATTAATAATTTATAAAATTAATTTTCAAAAAATTAATGTCATCCAGTAAGATAAATGGGTTTCTTTTCTTAAATAAATTCCAATCCCAAAGTTATTTTATTATATCACTGTTAGAAAAAATAGCCCTTTAAAGGGTTAAAGAAAACTGAAGAATATGTGCAAACGGAAGAAGAAAGGCAAATATGTAAAAGTATTATTCTATTTCTCTTATTAATTCTCTTTTGTAATTTTCTCTTATAACCGATCTATTTTAAATTAAATTATCGATACGCGATTGGAGACACTTTTTGACTTTTGAGAACGACATTCAAAACATAGCTTTAAAATGGTTTCACTTAATTCGATTAGAACAAATGAACTTCATGATGCAAAATTAAACTCGTTTATTTTTGTAGTAAATGAAAACTCTAATCGCATTTTTGCTGCATTGTAATACAAGATGAATTTTTTTGTGTAAAAAAATATAAGCAAAAGAAAAAAATCATTCAAATAAGCTTTATAAAAAAATTATAATTAAACTTTCTCCTTTATTACGATAGGATTTCTTTATGTTTAAAATGGTAATTACTAGTTGTATAATAATTTTAATATTATCTTATCGCAGCAGCAAATCAAATCAGCAATGTTTTCGCTTCAGATATAATGGTATCAAAGGAATTCCTTTAATGATGAGAATTATTCGATTGTTTCCAAGTTAAATTGTTTTGAAAAGTCAGAACGCTAAAATGAATAATTTAATTTATTTGGAGTAATTCACAAATAATCTTTACGAAGAGTTCTGTCATTTGAGGAAAGAGGGGAAACTGGCTGACTCTCAGATATTATTTTATTGTTTCTAGTTTCAGACTATTAATTTATTTATTATTTTTACCCTGAAAAACTAAACTTTCGAAAAATTTCATAGCTCGTCATCAGGATGTATTTCAAAAATCCATAAACTCTGTGTTCGTTCGAAAAATAACTTTCTTGTTTATTATTATATATTTCAATACTTCTGTGAATAGTTTTGCTTTATAAAAGGTATCCGAATCATCGTTCGATTCTTTAAATTTCTTTGGTTATGTCAAAGGAAGTGACAACATATTTTTAAGCGTAGAAAAAAATTCACTCTGTTCAAAATTCTATTGTGAATTTTTGATTTTTCTTTACATTGCATTCATAAACTTTTATATGGTGATTAATTCGAAAAACTCTAGCCAACACTGAGAGAAATTCAGAATTTTTCTTTGAAATAATTCTCAGTGTCGTTTTTTTTAAATTTTTTCTGTTTTTCACCTTTGTGCAAAGAGGAAAACAAATTATCTTCGCTCTTAATTTAGTTGAAACAAAAATAAAAATTATAACAAGATATTTTTCAAATAACTTTCAACTTTTTAAAGAATTTTCTTAAAAAACTTCGATAAATGTCAACCCGTAATTACGACCCGTATTAACCCTTAATTAATCTTTAAGTCTGTTTATGATATTGAACAAATAAAATTTTAATGAATTACGGTTTTATAAAATAAACTAATCAAAATAAAGCACTGGTTTTATTAAATGAACTGGCTAGCACTGGTTTTATTAAATGAACTGGCTAGCACTGGTTTACACAAATATGTTATGAAAAAAATTTCAATTTGGGAATGAAATAAGAAACACGTGTTTAAATGCAAAGCTATTCTTTATGTTCATTAGCAGCAATATTTTTTCCTTTTACTGATTTTTTTTTTATAATTGAAGCCTTCCGAATATTTTTCAGAGCAAAATAGCTCTCATATGCCATATAACAAAGCTTCATTTTCATCATTGTTTAGTAAATATTTCCATTTCTTATCGCATGAAACATAATTTCCAGGTACACTTTATTGATTTGAAGATGCTTTTGTCAGGGACACTTCTGTAAATTGTACAAAGATTTGTTCGTTTATAGATGATATAAATTTGAATATTTTTCATCTGAAACATACTTTTAGGTGAATTAAATCTAAAGAACTTTAATGTACTTTTCTAGGAACATACGAAAAGTAATATTCCGTACTACAGTTGTTCATTTGAAAATTTCTCATGGCAAATAATGAGCGTATGGAGCATTGTGCATTTTATAAATGATTATAGGAATTTTATTTCAGAAGTGGTTTAAAAAACTTCACCTTTCGCCACAAATAGGGAGATGTCGATCCATTTTATGACAAGATCAGAGAAAAAGAGCAACAACTCGACTAAGAAAGTTACGCTAAGGATGAATGAATACATCGCCGGCAGCTGACAAAGTTACATTATCAGGGAAAAAGTGCTAAAAAAAGTGCCGAGTTCAGATGACATCCAGAAAAAAGAAATTGCATGATTTACCAGTCCATTTTATTCTCCTCTCGATGTAAGGAACATTCTACCAATTCATTAAAGGAAAGAATACAAAAAAGTAAATAAAATATGGCTAAATTTTTGAAAGGAGAAAAGTTTATCTTGAATGAATTGCAACGCTATTGATAAAGAAAATAAACTCGTGAAAAAAGGAATTATTTTCACTGCCTTCGAAAAAATATTACAATTTCAGGAAAAGTTTTTTGAAAAGTATATTTTTGTTTTTTTTAATGAAAAATATTAATTAATCCAAGGGTAATCATATTTTTCTGTTTTCTTTGAGATTTTTTTAGTTTTTAAATTAGTAGTTAAACACTTATATAACTTATTTAACAGAAATAGTTCATACTTCGTCTACCAGATTTGGTGGGTGAAGCAAATATTTTTAGCAAGGAGGCTATTCGCTATTTTTGCGTGCATTTAACAATTTCAACTTTGTTCTCATATTGAGTCACTTTTCGTTCAGATTGAAACATTATTTCTATTCATGTCCATCTTTGTCATGTTCTTCTTGTTTCAACGACTTCGGTGTTAAAAAAACTTCTCCAATACCTAGGTATTTTATTTTAATCAAAAGCTTAACGCATCTTAGCCAGAAATGGTTCTTTTGCCCCAAAACTAAAACAAGCAATCTTCCTTCTTGTGGTTGGTGCAGATTTTGAAACCGCATACCATTAGAGATACTCTTAGTTCACTGAATTTGACTATCTTTTAATCACCCTATTGCCTTATCAATCTTTTTATTGCACTAATATCACAACCTACAATACATCATCTTCGAATTAAAATAGAAATCAAGCTTATCAATAACTCACAAGTAATAGAATCGATGGGCAAGTAATTATTTCTTTAAGAAAAAAAATATTTAGTCGGAAGAAAGAATATTTTTAAGTGCAAGAATTACTTATAAGATATCTTGACTATATTTTTACAACATATTCGTGGAAAAAATTTCAGGGGAAAATTACATAGATATAGTAAGTTTTAAATATGTTGTTAGTCAACTATCAGTGGAAGAAAATTCACCTGAACAAGAAATCATTCAATATAGATTTCTAACGAAAATTCTTCATCAAACAAATGTAGAAATATTTTTCATCAAGTATTTAAAGAGTATTTTAAGTGGAACAATTTTATCATTAACAAATACTTTTCAAAACATAATATTCTCTCAGAGGAGTTGCTAATGGCCTCTCAATGCAGTCAGATTTATAAATGTTCTTCAATTAATTACTTTGACAGTAAAATTAAATTAATCCGGAAAGCTGGTATAATTTTTACTTCTAAATCTATTGGGTAGTGAAATTTTGAAGTTAACCATTTATGATCTGTGGTCCTGGTAATTCATTGCTCTTGAGGATTCTCTCGGAATGTGGTTCTTGTTATTTCATAATGACGTTAAACTCTTATACGAGACAGACAATGCAATTTAAAAAACCATCGAGAGTGGTCTCCCTTTTTCTTTCTCGTTCACTTCCTAAAAAAGTTGTCAACCCCGGTCCCCGGCATAAAAATTGCATACCTACGGGAAGAAACATTACGAAATCGGATTATTTATATTACCCTCATAGACAGTAGCAACACGTAAAGACAACAAAACAAGCAGAAATAAAATACGCCAAGAGAGAAATGCGCTAATACGCAGCTGGCATTGCGTCATGATATGATGAAAAAACCTAATATGCAAATTCAACGCCTTTTTCGAACCGACTGAAATGAAAATTGGGCGCAGATCTACAATGAAGGTTAGAAGACCTCATACCAATTTTTATTTATCTAAGTCATTCCGTTTAGTAGTTATCCTGTTCCCATACATGCGAATATGCAGACCGGCAGACTGTCAACCCTTTGGCGGATTTGGTCCAAAATTTGATATGGATCTACATTTGTGATGATAAAACTGTGTAACAAATTTTATCCTTTTAGCTATTTAGATTTTTGAGTTATCGTGTTCACATGAACACAGAAAGCCAGACTTCCGGTGGAAAGATTTTGTGCAGATTTGATAGAAACCTACAACTTTTGTGTAAAGCCCATATGCAAAATTTCATCCTTCTAGTTCTAACCATTTTTGAGTTATCGTGTTTACAGACATAATTCCGAAATTGTGTTTATCGGACTCAAGGGAGTCTAAAACTTGAAGATTCATCAATATTTCGAGTTAGAATTACAATACTTTCTATTTGTATACTTCGTATACGAGAAAGTAAAAAGATGCTGAAGTTTTAAGCCTGATTAATTTATTTAGTGTTTGACAAACTTACGGTAATTTATGGCATCATAACCACTTTGATTGCGTAAATTGGAGAGAAGTTTACAAACAAATTAAACCAATAATATCAAATTTAATTTGTTCATAAAATGTAATCCCAGAAATGATGTCTGTTAAGTATGCAAAGACAGTATAAATGGTGAGTGCAAACTAAATACCTAAACCTTCTTCCATGAAGATGATTTTTTTCATTTCTTACTTATGAGATGAAATACAATGGCATACAGAAGTTAAGGAACATTTCGTAAAATGCAAGAAATTTGCAATTAATACGAAAATTATGTTTTGAAATCAGTTCTGGAGAATCGTGTGGCATTCAATAGAGTATCATATAAGTATTACAGTGAAGATCCGGTCGCGAGGGCAATTAGGGGGACCACTAGAAGGGGATGAAGGCGAAAATGGAGTTTCTCCCCTCCTGTTTCACAGATAGCTGATAACGAGATGTAACTTTTACCAATGGTTATGATTTAATGTACATAATATTTACATACATTTTCGTAAGCATAGCACAAATATTCGGGAAGATATAAATGTTTCTTTAAAAAGTCCCAAATTTTTCCGCATGTGTTTTGCTTATAACATGCAGAGTTTTCATTCAAATTACTCGAAATTTGCAGAACACTTGACAATATGTTACAGAAGGATTTATTCATCTTTGAAGTAAATACGTTGAATATTACAGGAAATATGAGTGTTTGTACTAAATAATTTTTTACTGCGCATGCGCGAGACGCAGCCGAATCTTTCTTTTATAACTTCAAAGCCAGTTATATAGAGCAACTTTAAAAAGAATTCCAGTTGCATGCCTTCAAAATTCAGAAAGCTGTCGGCATTTCAGTGAGGTGAATTTCAATTTCTCTTTAAGAGAAGCTAAATGATGACGGTTCTTGCACAAACTGATATTTTTTAAACTTTAATCTTCGAATGGTATTCGAGAGAATGCAATTTAAATAATGTATTTAATTTATAAGTGTTCATAGTATTCAGGATATTCAATTTTACTAAAATTCAATGTTACTGTTCGAAGATTCCTGGTTCCGATCTAACCTGGGTGACAAAATCGTGCTGTTTTAAGGAGGTTTTCACAATTTTTGTTATTTATTTTTCTTAAAAAAACGTTCGGGTGCGTGCCGGTTCCACTACAGTCCTCTTTGAAAAATTGTGATAGTTGCCTCCTTGCATATGACATTTTCCACCTGCAATATCACACCATCTGGAAGAAACATCACATCTGTTCTTCATGGTTCCTCTTGTTGAATGTATTTCAAAGCTGTTTCAAGAGCATTTAGTCCATCCTTAGGAGCTATTTAAACATCACTCACCATAAATAATTGTTTTTTAAACGCGATCACTTGAAAACAACTTCTTTTCCTTTAATCGCATAATAAAAGAATCTTAGGGGAAAATATTACAACACTCAGATTCACTGATTCAAAAAAGAAATTAAGAGATTCGAATCTCCACTCCGAAACATCACAGCATATTAGTGTTTTAGGATTGATTCGTCTTGTTTGATTACATCAGGCATTGCAATCCCAACGTAACATTTTTACATCGTGTAATTTACGGAATGAGCGCCAGCCGAAAGATTTTAGCGGGTTAAAAAAAGATCCAACGTTATGAAATATGTTGAATAATTTTTATAAATAAAGTAAAAAATTTAAAGGATGTAATTATCCATCATATGGCTCTACCTTCTTCCCTCGATGCAGATTACTCTCTGACAGTGAGTGTGTGAGGCACGCGAAGAGATCCGTTGTTGTTGAACCGGAAAAATGTATTTTTTTTCTTTTCTTTGTAAAATGTAAATAATTGTAAATAATCATTTAGCCTTAATCAAACTAAATTAATAAACTTTCATAGAACCCTCTTCATTTCAATCTGAAATGCCTTTTCTGTGGATTAAGTTAATGGCCCCCTCAGTAGCCCTTAAAATGGAGTAGGGCCGTTAGGAAACCTAATTACCTCTATTTAACGAACCTCTATTTTTCGAATTTCTCTATTTTGCGAACTTTTCTTGGAACCAAGAACATTTTGAGAATTTCTTCGTAAAATAACCTCCAAATAGCGAAGTGTATTCTCTATTTAACGAAATTTTTCTTGTGATCCAATATTTTTTTCTCACTATTTCTCAAAATATTTCTAAACATTTCAAAGTTATTCGTTCTTTTAACACATTTTATGGTGATCAATGACCTTGAAGCTGGAAAATGTCAAAACGAAAATGCTTGAGCATCAAAGAAAAAAATTTTATTCTTCATGAGGTGGATAAAGGCTTGATAAAAAAGTATATTGCTTTAAAATTTGGTATTCCTCCAAACAGCTTATCAACCATAATAAAAAAAATCGTGATAAGATACAAAATTATGATTCATCGAATTCTTGTTCAAAACGTTTAAATGCATGTGTATATGCAGATGTGGATGAGGCAGTTTTGAAGTGGACAGTGCGGAAAATAAAAACAATACAGCAATGGATTGCGATGAAGACGAAGCTGATGAAGATGGAAATGATCATGATGCAGAAATCAACAAACCTTCGAATGATGAAATGCTAAAATTCATTAATTTTAATACAAAATAATTTTTAATTGAAAATACAGTGTATTCCCGGACAATGTTTCGTTTTATTCTTGTTTTCCTTGCAGATTTCTTTCTTTTTTGTAAAATATATAAAACAAATATGTTAATTTAGAAAATAAAGGTGTGATTAATTACTTTTTTAATAATATTTAGTGTTTTTGAATTTTAAAATTTGTTTTGTGTAGTTTAAAGTATTTTAAAAGGTGAATCTCTATTTAACGAATTTTTCGTATAACGAACTTTTTTTCGGGAGTTAGCGACTTCGTTAAATAGAGGTTCGACTGTATTAATTTTTGCTTAGTCGCAGGAGAGATATTAAATTATTCACATAGATTTTTCCCAATATTTTAATCTTGTTCCAAAAATTTATATAACGATATGCGTTGTTGTAAAATTCTGTTTAACAATAATTTTAAAATTTAAAAAAACACGAGTAACTAAAACGCTAATTTATCAAATTTTTACAATGTTGGAACCATCTTTTTCCACGAAAGTATGCTGAGAAGTTATTGAGAAAAACCTTTAAAATTTGAATTAATTCATAAATAATTAAAATTTCGAGTCCCTTTTCTAAGATAGAACCTACTACCAAAAAGTAACTGCGTGCCGTAATCAGTAGCCGCAGATACAATAGTTTGCCCTGTGAGCATTTTGAAAGATTTTCGGTTCACGTATGACGCATCACATAATTTATAGATTGTATGTTAGCAATAAACATTTTCATGTTAACACGCACACAAAATTGGCGAGACAAACTACGACATAGACATTTGATAAAGAAATAGTGGCTTAGTTTCCTTTCAAAGACTTCAAAGCTCGAAGTAAAAAAGTCAACTAACATAATGAATTACGAAAATAAATTGTAACAAATTTTTGTTTGTGGATTGTAAGATTGGAAAAGGATAACAAATCTTCGTTTCTCTAGTATTGATTCAAATTTGCAAATTTATTTTTTAAAAAAAGCTTTTCAAAGAGTTTCTGACTTCAGAAGTTTTTGAAATTCATCCGAATTATATGGAGTAACAACGATTGATTTAATAAAGCTAAAAGGCACAGTTAAGAAATTGTTCTTAGATATTATAAAGGGGATCATATACTCGTCATAAACACAAAATTTTCTCAATACTGAAATTTCGTTTATCTGGACAAAAAAGTATATAAATTCTAAAAATTTTAAAGTGATTCTGCTTTGCTTAATATATCATATTTTTCTGCCTTTATGGAGTCAAACGAAAATAGTAAATATTACGTTCTGGCTGGCAGTAGAATTCATTTTCGCTATACTTAAACAACTATTAGCTGTGTCAGTAAAAGGATAATTTCATCAGTCTGTCTCAAAATGTCGAAACATTGGATAAAAGATGCCTCCAGGCCTGTTCTTTTCTTTCTTTACCTTTCAGGATTTAAAAAATTGAAATGCCCACGATATTTCCGTGGATATAAATTATGCCGTCTAGCAAGCCATATACCAAGGATATTATTTCGAATTTTTCTAATATTTGGTAAAATAATGGAAACCACAACTTTAGGATTCTTTAGAGATATAAAATCACAGTTGGTTGTATTTATAGTGTCAGTACTTCAAATGTCAACATATTTGTCTTTGTTTCGATCAGGACGTAATATACAATTGTTACTAACAAAGCTATCCAACATCCCCCAAAAAATACACTCAACTGGAAGAGTGAAGAATTTTGTCATCTTATATTGCTGTATTATCCTTTGTTTGAACTTAATTCTAGAAACCGCACGTTTCAATTCCAATATACAAGCTTCGTATAACAAGAAAGTATTCGAGTTCGTCGAGTTTGATACCTGAAGAATTTAAATCACACGTTTCATATGCAATTAATATTTCATTTGTATTAACCAGTGTATTTTTGTATCTTCCTTTGATTTGTTTTTCCAATTATTATTTTTTCGTGTGTCTCTGTATTAAAAGGATTTTCTCAGAATTCGTTTCAAAATATCAGATTTTAGCTTTACGACATGGACATCAGAGCATGCTGAATATCTCCGAAGAAGTAACAGAAGTCATGTCTTACGCGGATGATTTCCTGTCTCCTTATGCATTCTTCTTTGTACTAATAGGTTTATCCGGAGTCTTCTGGTTTTCTTACATTTTGGCCTTTTTACAGCAGAGCGATTACTCTTCGCACATATTCATCGTTTCTGGAATAATATACTACATGCTATTACCCTTGTCAATAATGCTATCAGCCGCTGCTGCAAACGAAGCAGCAGAAATGGTGAAAAGCACAGTGAAGCTTATGGGAAGCTGGATTCCAAAACCCTACAGAGATTCAGACATGTATTTACGACAGCGACTCAAACCAAGGGTTGAGATGACCTTGTGGAAGATGTACAAAGTTGATAAATCTCTTTTTATCAATTCACTTGGAACCCTTTTGACGTATGGGATGCTTTTGGGAACTTTAGGAAGTGCTCAAAACCAAAATGATATGCCTCGACATGGATGCATGAAGTAAAAAGTGCGTATAACTTTAATAAAGGAATTTAAAACTTTTTAGTATTTCATTATTTTTACAGACACTTAAAATGAAAGATCAAACTTTCTCTGTCTAACACTGTTCAAAAACATGTCCTTCCTAAAAATTCCTTCTGTCACACTGCACTCATGAATCCATTTGTTTATCTCTTTCTATCTTTTAATCAGCGGGTTATTGACGCTGGATCTTCTTTAATGTTGACGCTGGATCTTCTTTAATGTTGACGCTGGATCTCTTTTAATCAGCATTAGTTGGGTTATTGACGCTGGATCTCTTTTAATCAGCATTAGTTGGGTTATTGACGCTGGATCTTCTTTAATCCTGCGCGGTAATCATTTAAGCCACTTCGTAAAAGATTCTTGTAGGCATGACTTGTAATATAAATATGTCACAAGGATAGCATAGAGCAGTTTATATTGATTGGACTGGCTCTCAATTCTCTTTTGGAACTCAAAGGCTTTTATGACTTTTATCTATACAGAGATATGGAGACTTTATATTCTTGAAGTTCTTTTCTTATTCTTGATAAAATCATGAACTATTGTTACGAGGGCAGTTCAAAAATTAAGATAACAAGCCCTCTTAGGTGAAAGCTTTATTCCTGAATTCAAAGAGATATTCACATTAGTAAGTCAATCTATATATATAATTATCTCACGTAGCGACAAGAAAGGGTCGAATTTCTTAATTGCCGTTTGGCAACAACTCGCAAGTTTGTTTTCCTTACCTCGGCGGAAAGCCCGAGACAACGATTTTTTTAAAGTTAAATTAGTTTGAAGAAAATAAGTTTATGTCTTGCAGTTTCGATTAGGGAAATGAATGAATGCCTCCTTAATATGGCCATTTTAGATAAACGTTAGAGGAATGGGCTATTTCATCTTTCGATTACTCACATTTTCTGAGTTTTAAAAACATAAGTGGCACCCAGAGAAAAATATTGTACCTTTCTTGATTAAATTGTAACTGGAGTGAGTCTTTATACATGTGGGGAAGCTTTCTGAGCAACATAACATGAGTAAACTTAGAATCTTATCAATTTTAAAAAGCTAAAAATACATAATCATTATAGTTTCCAGTTTGAATAGCTAATATGAGTATATTTCACCACTTTTCTCTTTTAAAGGTCCTTTTTCAAGTAAAAGGTTGTAAAATGGGTTATATCGTCTATAATAATTATAAAAGTTATAATCATAAAATTTAACACATAAATAACTGCAAAGAGAGAAAAGTTATATCTTTCTTAGTTAAATAATAATTGGAGTGAATGTGAATACATGTGGGGAAGCTTTTCTCAGCAACATTTCATTGAAAATAGGACATATTTAAAATTTTGGTGGAATGAAGTAAGGGCAAATAAAACTGTTGAAGATATTGTCAATTGTATATAGAAAAAAGTTTTAAATGACTAATTTCTGATTGATGTAAAAAATTTTGATTTTTAAACATCTTAGAATTATATATATTAGCATTGAGATTTCTTTCTAACATTTACATATGTATCTCTGTGCTACCAGAAGATTTTAATTTTAGTAATTTATGAAAAATTAATTTTAGGAGTTCATGCAATTTCCGATAATTTAAATTTAATTTCAGTAATAAATCTATTTATAATTAGAAATTGCTAGAAGAAATGAATAACTGTATGGCGAGAGAGCGAAGCGAGCTGGGATCATGTAGTGATCCCTAAAGAATCACGACGTGATTCTTGGAGGTTGGGAAGCTGTACGAGCAGGGAGTGTATCCCCTAGTAGTGCATATTACTTCTCCACATAGTCATAATGGTTGCCGAAGCATTTCTTCCAACAGTGCATCAACATATCTAAACCAATAGAAAACTTCTTTAATGAATATTAATTTAAATCCTATAAATGTCAACGCTTAGTTACAAAACAATTCTTTTAAGCTATTTATGATGCGAAAATGATAAAAATTGCGTTAAACATTGCGTTTAAATTTTTTCATAAAAAGTTGTCATGATCCAAATTTTCAAACTGATAATGAAATAAGAAAATTATAGTAATATGAAAATTTTTTCTTTAAGTTATTAAGCACTAGCGTTTTCTTCCTTTTTCTCAATTTTGCTTACAATTGACGCCTTCCGAATATTTTCAGGGGAAAATAACTTTTTTTAAAAACTGTATAGCTTTATTTTCATGAATGTTCAATAAGCACTTACTTTACTTTATAAAAGGAAATATATATTACGAGTACATTTTATTGATTTGAATTTCATTTTGTCAGGAATTCTTACGCAAATGATAGAAAGAATCGTTCGATTACAATCGATGTAAGTTTGACTATTTAACATCTAATATATAAATTTTAAAGAATAAAACCTATAGAAATTTATGCTCTATATTAGTAACATTTCAAAACTGGTAATACATATTACACTTGTTTATTTAAGAATTTTTCATGGAAAATAATGAGTCTGTGGATCATGGTGATTTTTATAAATGATTAGAAGGATTTTATTTCAGAAGTGCCTAAAAATATTTCACTTTTCCCCACAAATTGGGAGTTATCGTTTCAGTTTTCTGAAAAATCAACAAAAAGAGCAGAAACTCGACTAAGAAAGTTACGAAAGTATGAATACATACCTCATCGGCAGCTGGCAAAGTTGCTTTATGAGGAAAAATACTGAAAAAAGATGTACAGAGTTGAGTTGACATCCAGAAAAAAGAGATTCCGTGATTTACCGGTTGATTTTATTCTCCGACGGAAGTTAAGAACATCCGGCTAATTCATTATCGCAAAGAAAAAGTAAATAAATTATGTCGAAATTTGTGAAGCGGTGGAAAAGTTTAGTTTGAATGAAAAACAACTCTATTGACATAAAAAAAAAACTGATGGAAAAGGATATTTTATTCTCTGCCTTAGAAAAAAAATATTTAAACTTCAGGAAAATATTTTTGAATTTATGAAAAGTTTGTTTATGGAGATTTTTTCTCCAATCGAAAACATAAATTAACCCATGTGTGATAATAATTTCCTATTTACTTTAAGATTCTTTTAGTCTTTGAAATAGTATTCACAATTCATTAATTTAATTAGCATCTGTATTTCATCTTTGGGCTGGTGATAATTTTAAAACCACATACCATTAGACATGTAATCCGTTCGCAGAATTTGAATATCTTTTCATTTACCTGGTCTTTATCACCCTTTTCATTGTGCTTAATATCACATCAGAAACCTGCAATGCATCTTCTTTAAATTAAAATAGAAATCAAACTTATCAATAACTCACAAGTAATACAAGCAAAGGATAAGTATTTATTTCTTTAAACAATAAATAATTCTGGTAATCGCCTGGATTGTGTTAGGAAGG
This sequence comes from Araneus ventricosus, assembly GCA_013235015.1. Lineage (NCBI taxonomy): Eukaryota > Metazoa > Arthropoda > Arachnida > Araneae > Araneidae > Araneus > Araneus ventricosus. The sequence goes on along the minus strand of BGPR01000313.1, from coordinate 561,094 downwards.
GAATCCACAAAATTCTGCAGGTACGTCTCATCCAGTTTAGGCCCCTCGTTGCGACTAAAGCAAATAAAGAGGACGCTGATTTCACCGTTTCACCGGCAGTTCCAGAAGTTCCTACAGATTTTCATTGTCAGACGATTTTGCAGGTCAGTCGAGGTGTGATAGGCTCATCACACAGTCATATTATAAGTCCATCCGTGTGAACACTGCTGTTGTTATCTTGAAAAAAGGGGGCGTCACCAGCATACACATCATGAAGATGTTTACTGAAGGGACTGATGCTCACCTGATCATCGAGAATTTTGAAATTGTAGCGGCTCACGGAATTTTTGACGTTTCTTGTAAATATCTTTTTATTATCATGTATTTATCATGATTTTTTTTACTTTGATTATGAGGATTTCCGGCATGCGTCAAGTCTAAAAGAATAAACGCCATTGAAAATTTGAATTAGCATTTTTATTTCGATGCCAGACAAACATTTTTTTTTGCTTTATCCACTATTAGAATAAAAAAGAGGCCTTAAAATAAACCTGCTGATTCATGTTAGTGGTCACCTCAATGAGAGGGCTCAATCGAAAATCACCAAAACATCATACACATCACAGATGCTTCATTTGGCCTTCTATGCACTCGACGCCATGCTTCACTTAAATAAAAAGCAAAAACGTCATTTGATGGACCACATTACACACAGCCAGTCAGCTCTCGTCTATATTCGGTGATTTCTGGCCCATTAAAGACGTGCACATTTATGTGCCCGTGTGAGCGATGGCCTCTTACTAGGTACTCCAAATGTCTATTTCATGCAGTTCCCGTGGCAATGTTCTCTCGCAAGCAGGTTTATAAGGACCTTCATTCACTGTCTGCAATAATTCCTGACGGGTTTGGACGCGATTTTGATTCAGAAGCTGTAAAAGTCGTCTCCGGTGACTTTCGGTTAGGATCTTCTACCGACCACAGTTCTGACGTGTTTATCATAGCCATGCTTTCGACCAGCGGTTCCTAAACTATGGACCGCTGCCTACTTGTGTGCCTTGAATGACGTATTAGTATGCCGCGGAACGCTCGTCCCCGAAGCATCAAGAGTCGTCACTTGTTTTTTTTCTTGCTTATAAACAATATATTTTTAATCCTTTTACTGTAATCTTCACTATTAGTTTACATATACGTGCATATGATATATAAATGAAATGTATGTGTTTGTATTTTTTACTTGTATATTTAGTTGGTGGGCCGCAAAATATTTTTTATACAGCAGGTGGCCCGCACAACCAAAATGTTTGGGAACCGCTGTTTTAAACCATTGCTTTTAGAAATATTAAATATTTATCTGCAAAACATCAGCACCCAGCCACTTCACTCATCGTATGGCCATTTGCACGTTTGCCTCTTTTTGCCACTCTTTATCAACTCTTTGTAAAAGTCTCATCTTGCATTTACCCACAATTCCCGCTTGAACCAAAAAATATTTCACTCAACGTTACTGCTTTATGTTAACGCTGAGGCACTGCAGACACAGTCAGAGACGTTGACGTCAGAGCGTTACCGAGAGATTTGGGCTATTATATTAGTAATAATAGCCCAGATCTGTCTCTCGGTAATGCTCTGACGTCACCAACAATAAAACTCGCGCCATCGCACTGTGATATGTTCATCGACTTCAGTTGTGTTGCTGGGTAAATCTAGAGTTTCACGTGCAATCAATATTTCTTTCTATTAACAAGTGTATTGTTGTATCTTCTCCATTTGTTTCTAATTATTTTTTCGTTTGCATATGCCTGAAGAAAATTTTCTGGGAATTCGTTTCTAAAATGTCAGAATTTAGCTTCACGACATGGGTCAGGGCATTCTTGAATATCTATGAAGAAACTATGAAGTAATGTACACATGGATTTCCTTCTCTTTGCATTCTATTTGTACTAAAAGTTTATCTGGACTCTTCTGGTTTTCATATTTTTTGCATTTTTGAAGCGATTACTATTCTTACATATTCTCCTTCCCTAATAACCACATGTACTACTCTTGTCAATAATGGCCGCTGCCAAAATGAAGCATGAAAGGCTAGAATCACGATCAAGCTTATGAGAAGTTGGATTCCACAACCTTGCAGAGATTCGAAGTATCATACGTCATATCTAACCAGGATCGAGACCTAAAGGAAGATTTACAAATGATGAAATCTCTTCTTCAATTCACTTGGTACTTTTTTGACGTAATAGATGCTTTTGGGACCTTTAAGAGATTTACACAACAAAAAATACATCCTCATGAATGTGTGAATGAGTGCTACAAAAATAGGGAATTAAAGTTGTTTAGTATTTCTCTCAGACTACTGATAGATCAAAACTTTTCCTTCTCTGCAGCTAGCTCGGTTGAGAGCATTCTGTGCCAGCATATACACCCAATTTTTACCTTTTTCTGTCCTTTAGTCAACATTTGATATGTTATGTGAAGCAATCCTTAATCCTGTATCAATTACGCTCTTCAGAAGAGATTCTCATAGACAGTTGTATTTAAATACCAGAAGAAATAGCAAACATTGATTTCTTGAGGTTCAACATTCACTTTTGGCAGTCTTTTTTGCGTTGACCATACTAAAATCCACATGTTTTATACTGATTAATATTAACATAACAAAGACAATTCTGAAGCAGAGTACAAACACAGAGGGAGTTTTTTTATTCATGTAAAGAGATGTAAAACGTGGTAAGATCAGTAGGTTTTTGAAATGCAGATTTCATGGTGCTTCTTTGGTCCGAATCAGATGAAAATCTCTTTATTCGATATGTCTTGACTGAAGGAAGTGTGTTACAATACTTTGATTGAAACCAAATCATTCTAATTAAAGACATATGGGTCAGGGCGTTGTCGGTGGAATGAAAGATATATAGAGAGAGAATCCGATTGTCTCAGAGGCAAGAATCTACAAATGTTCACAATCACTTGCGTTATGAAGATGAGTATTAAAGCCCAATATTTCGAATATTTCTAATCTACATCAATTCACTGTTCTTCACAACTTTCCGATTAATTGTATTAGACAGAAGATGAAAATAAAGTTATTCAATGGCTCATCTCGACATTTAGAGTGAATAAATGTCTGAACAAAATAAAATTTAAATTTCTGAGCATTGAAGACACCCATGAAAATTCCAGATGTTTGCATTTGTTTAGATTATTTTAGCATTTACGATAAAAGTTAACAAGAAATATATAGAAAAGAATAAAATCAAACTATTTAAGAATTCTTTTCAGCAGATTCAACATCAAAAATAAAATATGTGTTATGATATTAATAAGAATATTAGAAAAACACTACTTCTATATTAATGTATTTTCTCTCTCGTCAGACAATTTAATTTAAAAATAACAACATGGTCCTAAGTTATCACATGATCTTTTTTATTTATGGTAATGATGTATAATAAGTATTAGTTTTAAACTTGTTTTGTTTAATTTCATGTTATTTTAATTAATTTTTTCATCTGAAGGAAAAATATTCTTAAATACTTTGAAACAAATAGAATGATTAATCGCATTTTATTATGAAAATATTGCTTTATATTCATTTTTTTGTATAAAAAATAAAATTAAGTATTAACTTATTGCAAATAAGCTTTATAGAAAAAATAAAATGGTTAAAATATATCTTTGTATTAATAAATCTGTGTTTTGCTAAAGTATTATATATGTGATAGTGTTAGTAATATTATCATATACAATTCAAAACAAAAGTTGCTAAACAGTGTCATCGAATAGCACTCCTCAATTACTGCAATTATCAGAGTTTTCTTCCAGATTAATTTTGTTTCAAAACTAGGATGCTAAAATGAATTCATAATTTACTGGAACAATTACGCGAATAATTATCCCTGGGGATTTGTTTTCCAAGGAATTGTGAGTGTCAGTAGTGTTTTATTTTATCTTTCAAGTTCTAAAATTAAAATGTTTTATTATTGAATTTCAAAAAAAAAAAAAATGCTCAGGAATTTACATAATGCATTGATTGTTCGAAGATAGTTTTGAAAGAAATCAAGGAGATCAATAAGTTTGAAATATACTTTCTATATAATTTCTGTTCCTTTTGAACAGAGAAATAATATTTATATCAAAGAAATCATACACATAAAATTATAATGATAAATAATTTTAATATATTTTTGTTTAAAAATCTGTAATTAAATAATAAAAAATATGTAATTTTGTGAACTAATTTTAAATGTTACAAACTTAAATTCTGTGTTAGTTTCTTATTTCCCAATTTCGAAAGAGAAGAATAAGTCTTGTCTAGTTTTTTAAGGTATTAATTACGTCACAAATTAGGAATCGTCGTTCCATTTTTGACATTATCAGAAAAATAGCAACTGTTATAGGAAAGTTGCACCGGATGAGATGTATACCAGTTGAAGTGTATATAGTTTATACAAATCTGATAGTTGAAAAGAGAATTTAATAAAATAGTCAAATTTAATAAATGAAATCAAATTTAATAAATGAAATCAAATTTAATTTGGGCATAGTATTATCACAAGTAAAGAAAAGATATGAGTAGGTGACAATCAATATCTTTTTTACTTAATTTCTATCAAGATCTAATTATAAGCATCATCAAATAGAAAAATCTTCTTCCATAGCTTCTACGTCCTTGCTTCTCGTAGTTTCAAAAAGTGAACAGTAAAACATTATTATCGAGATCATCAAAATCAGGAATGCATTATTGGCGTCGTCTTATAAATGCTCTTTCTCATTGGGTTTTGTTAGTTTGTCAAATTCTTTATATTTCAAAGCAAATGGTATTATCGTAAGATAATGAAATAATAGATATACTAAAAAAATTAGTGGTAGATAAAAGAAAAATTATAGATAATAAACAGCAGATTTAGACGCAAACGATGACAATACATCTTTAAGCGTACAACACCCAACAGCCTCAAGTGATTGCATCAACAGAAGTTTAAAACGATATGTAAAACACATAAGATAATTAAGAAAGGAATTACTCAAAAGGAAAAGGAAATGAGAGGATCGAATGGCGAACTTTATCGAAACACTCACCATAAAGGTTACAAAAGGCAAGATTTTCTGTCCAAGGGTAAGATTAACAAGTATGCACTTTATTTGCCTGAATCACATCCAATATCAAATGTAGAAACATTTTGACAGATCAAAATGCAAATCATAAAAGAATAATCAAAAGCTCTAGAGATATGTTAAACCTAACACTCTCTGCCGAATAAGATGTAAAGCCAGGCAGACTCTACACAGGAAGCAACAAAGAATTAGAAACAGCACCTAGCTCCATCTATGAGAGAAAAATTTTAACTAATTAATCAGAATAAAATCATTAATTAATTTAATCAATTTTTTTTAAATTGAGTCAATTTATATTGTAGATATTGAAAACATACTTGTTGGAATCTCGTATAACAAAAGCATTCAAGAAAGCATTGTCATTGTAGAAAATTTAACCCTCCAGAAGTGGATGAAATTTCGAGATTTAGTCTCTTTGGTTCAAAAAAGATAGTTTTAGATATAAGGTCTCTGGTTCTATCTCTCAATGTGTGTGTATGTGTGAAAGAATAACTAAAAATAACCGATCTATATAAATGCAACTTGGCATTGCCGGTTACCTTTTCTCATATTTGCGTCAGATTTGCAGATTGATGTGTGACAAAATGTAATTCGCATAATTTAAAAAGAA
>BGPR01000313.1:495370-531462 GCA_013235015.1 Araneus ventricosus | reverse complement strand
TAAACAGCATTATTTCCTTTAGAGAACCTAAATTACAGTAATTTTAAATTTAAAAAGTAATTGTCGTTCTAAATCAAATTTAATAGCTCTAAAATAGTGAAATACATTTTTCTATCGATTGATATATAATTTGTCTTCAGATCAATAGTTCCCGAAATATTAAATTATATTAATCATATATTTCAAATTAATTTCCGTTTCTTAATAGAAAGTATTAAATTTCGTCAATGGTATATCTTGCGCGTGATATAGTTTGGACGCCACGATGGACGATGGATTTCACGGATGGATACCACGATGCATTTTTGAATAAAGACATATGTAAATGATATGTAAATAAAAAAATATTTCCTGCCATAAAACATGTTTATTTTATTTGTTTTCAATCAATGTTAAACATTTCTCTCACATATACACCTATTTAAACGGGCAATCTCTCGATTGAAGAGGGATTTGACCTGTCATACCACAGGTGATTTTCTAGTACGAAATAATAGTGTACATTTCTGTGTGTATATAGTGTAAATATCTGGTTTTTTCTGTCTTTTGTATTATTTTTGTCTAAATAAAATTCCCTTGTCTTGCACATCAAACTGTCAGTGACCGGACTAGCCACGGAATGGGGATAAAAGACGGCGTTCTATTCTTTTTCTTGTTTCGGCTTACATAATCAGCCACTGATCAGATCTTACATCACCGCGGAGAGTTATAAAATATCCACACTGATTATTCCCAATTTCTTTATTTTGTTTCAAGAGCTTATATAAAATATAGCATTGTTTATTCTGTTTAGCTCTAATTTTAAGAATTTTTAAAATTAAAGAAACACTGCACGGAAATCACTCAGATCACTGAAAGATAATATTTCTAATTTAAATAACGTAACATATATTTTGCACGATAATATACTCCAAGTTTTTGAGATAAAACTTCGTATAAACTTTAATTAATTAAAATTTCGAAACCCTTTTGAATCAGCTCCTACTACCCAAAAAATAACCACGTGCAGATTTGCAAATCTAGGTCCAATGATCTTCCAGTAAACACTTTAACGATTTTTGCTCCAATCAATACAATTGATTGTTTTATTTATAGATTACAGATTGTTTGCTAATTACTATTATATGTTGACATGGAAACAAAATCTGCGCAACAAACAACGACATAGACATTTGACATAGAAACCGAGAGTTCAATGAGGTTTCTCTCAAAGACTTCAAAACATGTAGTAAACAATTTGCCTCTTCAGAAGCGAACCCAGGCAAAGGAATATCAATTAAGAAATTTTGTTTTACTTTTATTTCGACAACATATCGAAAAGGATAAAAAATGTTTCAGTATTGATTCAAACATGAAATTCATTTTTTAGAATTGAAGAGTTTTTCAAATAGATTGTAATTTCAGAAGTTTTTGAAATTTATCGAAATGATATCGAGAAACAGCGTTTGATTTAATCGTGAAAGGCAAATTTAGCAACTGAACTAAGAATATCATAAAAAGAACTAACATATACCTCATAAGCACTGAACTTCAATAACTTGGATGTACAAAACGCTGAAATTTTATTTATATTAATGAAAAAGAAAATAATTTCTAAAAAAATATAATGAGGTTTTCAATTTCCTAATCTGACGTATTTTCTGTCCCATGGAATCAAACGAAAATCGTAACGATTACCATTTGTATCCAGTAAGTATCATTTTTTGCTTATACATAAACAACCATTCCTAGGTCAGTAAAATGAGAATTTTATCATTCTGTTTCAAAATGTCGAAAGATTGGCTAAAGAAGCCTCCAGGCCTGTTATTCTTTCTTTTTTTACCTCTCGGGTTTCAAAAAATTGAATGCCCAATGATATTTCGCGATATAAATTATGCCGCCTAGCTTGGAATATACCAAGAATACTATTTCTAATTCTTCTTATTTTGGTAAAATAGTGGAAACTACGACTTTAGCATTCGTTAGCGATATTAAAACACAATCGGTTCTCTGAAGCAATACGTAACTGAACGAAGTATTACCAGGGGAAATGAGACGGCAGACAAACAAGCACAGGGCGCCAACTCTTCGGGAAAATTTTGAAGATGGTGAGAAACAAAATTGCCAGATTACTATTGGTGAGATCCTAATCGAAAAAGAACGGGGATTTTGGGTTTGAGGGCAGTTAAAATCAGGCTGCACTCAGGAGAGGGTCAGATTTGTTTTGGAGATCGAGTCTCGCAGTGTTTCCGTAAGGAGATTTTAATGTATTTGCGGACAGTCCGGACCTCGGGCTGATCTTGCGGGAGTTCGCAGAATCTCCGGAAAACTGTTTAATTATCTCCGTGGAGTATAGGTTAGGTAAAGAGAAGGTTAATTAATCACTTCTGTTTCCTCAACCCGAGTTGCAGTTCCTCCCTTCAAGATTATTTTGACTTGATTATTGGAATGTAGGAGGCTTCTAACAAAAAAAAATGTATATTTAAATGTTGTGTAAATAAGTATGCTGTAAAAAATCTGAAAGGCCAAAAATGGACTGCATTTGCTTCCAACTGATCAGCCTAAAACCGCGGTCATCGGCTGCGACGTCACAATATGAACTTTTTCTAAACCTTACTCAATTTTCTTCACTACGCTGTGAGACTAAGTCACAGATTGCAGTACTTACAAAGATTTTTTACTCATGTACAGTCCTCCACAACAGGAGGCCACGAGTACGTGGACAAGAACCCACCGGATAAGTAAGTGGTGTCTCTCTTCCCTGGTGGGAATAGTAATGGTGTGGGTCGAGTTACCCCTCACCGATGACGGCACGTACCTCCTTCAGGAGGGCACAGGCCGTGACTGGTGATGGGTAATAGAACTCCCACCGCAGCATCCGAGCTGTTACAGCGATCATTTTTCAATTGTCCCGGACGCTACTGAAGGGCGGGGGTAACACAATTTAATGTTACTGATATACATGGTATGTAAGTAAGGTCATTATTATTCTAAACACTGATAACAAAAATACGAAAAGGTGAAATGAAATACCGTTTGTGGTAAAGGAGTGAAATTATCTAACAGATTTGCTTTTTTGTACAGTACATTTAGTGTAGCTCTCTGTGAGCTCATATAGTAGAACGAAAAATGCCTAGGTTTTACTCAATTTCTCACCAAGTGGTTTTTAAAAATTCTGTGTTTTTAAACTTCTGCATCCATGCGTAAATTGAAGGCAAACTGACTGGACTTCTATGGTAAATAAATTGAAACTTTTTTTGATGATTTGCTTTCATTTTGTTTCCGTTAAAACAATACACTCTGCTCTTTCTCCCGAGAACGGTCACCATTTTCTTTTCTTATTATAGTTATCAAGTAAATAGCGCCATCTATTTCAAACAATTGATACTAGAAAAGAACTTTTAGATTTCTTTATTCTTTTGAAATAAAATCTGTTTAATTTCTCCTTTTCTTATTATTGTTACTTATTCTTAGAATAATAAATATATTTCTCAGACACCCTATATTTTACCATTCTCATTGAATGAAAATATTAAGAATAATTTTTTTATTTACCAGCCCATTCCCTATTACGGCGAAGGAAAAATATACGATTTTATTTATTGCGTTCAATTAACTTCACGTTGCCATTCTACCGATGAAAATTTACAGTGTTATTCGCCATGCATATATGACCCTTACTAAAATTTCATTTTCCAATTTACTTTTCCTTTAATTTTCAATTTAATTATTAATTTATAAATTTGTTCTTACAATTTAAGAACTATATTTCAGAAGTTTACAATTAAATATGAACTCGAAATCTTCTAAATTTCTACTGGGGATATAATGTACTTGTGGAAGAGTCTCGGCTTTGCTTCCTTCGGTTTATGAGACGGGATTCCACCGAGTCTACGGCCGAAGAAAGCGGTGGTGACTTCGTTGCACGATCTCGGCTTTGTAAAACGAGGGTCGCGGATCCATCTCACAAATAGCTCCATGTAGCTTCCAAACGGGGCATTAACATAACTAATCCAAACTCCAGTGAAGATCAGCTCAGTTTACTGGCTCAGTTAATTAGGGCTCGTTAAATACTTCGAGATGGTGTAGTGTGGATGTTTAGATAGTTGAGGCCAGCTAAAATGACCTGCACGACATTTTATCTCGGCCTGTTCCAAAATAGTACTCACTCATTAATAGTGTAGAAACGGTACGTAAATCTTATAAGATCAATCTAAGAGTATTCTCCTAAAAATTGTATTCGCGAATTTTTAAATATTAAAAATGAATAAATTCACAATTTTGTAAGTATCGAGAATATTAATTATCTAATTTCATACAGATAATAATATCAGAATTCCGTTACAATTAATTTAAATATTTACATTGAAGCACCTTGGATATAAAAATTTGTGACTCAGTTCAGAAGCCGGAACTTTCTGCCGTTTATAAGCATTGTAAAAAGCAAACATGATTACATTAACTCTATTCAAGCAAATCTTTGAAAATGGAGAGCATTCGAGTTTCTGAAGAATTAACAAAATATTTAAATTGAATTAATTTCCATACACATTATTTTTTGAATCTCTCTGTCACTTAATGTGCTTCTACAATGGTAATAAACCATTAGCATTCATCCATTAGTACTGAAGAAAACGAATTCAAGCACTCTTTCGTCGTCTCTTATTCAGAGGATGGTGAATTTTAAAGCCATTAGCATTTCAGAAGTTTTCACATCGATTATCATGCAATTACAAACTATATTTGAAAATTTTCTGGAAACAATTAATATATTGGAAGTCGTTCTGAAAAAATATTATGATATAAATCATACATATGATCAGATTAACAGTGTTTTCCTCAACCAATTTGTACTATATTGACGATGAAAGAAAATCCTTTTCATCCAGGAATGCATAAAAATTTTAATTAATTTCATATAAATTTTTTTTCTCTTTCCCTGTTTTGAAATTTCTTTACTGACCTTGGATTATAAATTATTGTGCTTTTAGATATATAATACTCGCCCTTGGCGACCAGCTTGTTTCCCTAGAATAAAACATAACTATTGAAATAAGCTACGTAAAAGGAATAATAAAATAACGATATTTATAATAATAAATTTAAATTATAAATGATTAATAAATTTAAATATTAAGTAATTCCTTAAAATAATAAATTTATTTTATTAAATCTCAAATAAAGCAAATATGTGCATAGTGAAATTTGAAATTTCTTCGAAAATGGTTTACCTATTTCTAAATTAAGCTTTCGAAATAATAAACTTATTGCAAAGGTATTGACATAATTGTCTGCGATAATGAAGTTCAACAATACATTTATCTAGAAAAGTCGTCATTTTTCTATTTACATGCACACACATAAATGGAAAGAATAACTGGAGGTTTTGTAATAACATTTTTTAACCCTTATAAAATATTGGAGCAAATCTTATTTTCCTAGATTTCAGTCTTACATCTTAGTTTCTTATCTTATATTTCACTTTAACATATAATTACCTTTCTTCATAAGATCTAGCATTGTAAAAAAATCAATGTCATCTTCGTTATTTGTAATTTTTCGTTTGTTAATTCCAACAGGGTCAAAAAACACAATTTTTTGTGCATAGAACCAAAATTGTAGCTTATTTTAATTTAGTTTTTGAAAAAATGCTTTCAGTTTCATAATTTAAGTGAATGTCAAAATGTTATTGAACACTTGATGCGAATCAAAAATCAAGTGTTCACATTATTATTCGAGAAATGATCTAAATATAATGACAAAGAGTTTTTTTCCTCCCGTGACATCTCGTTCTATTCAAATAATTATGTATTCATCGCAGCTTCTTTTGAGTTCAAGATATTAAATGCCAGAAGAAATTAAAAGAATCATTTACTCATCCATCACTGAATACTTATTTTCCTTCTTTATTAAACTTTTCTCGTGACTGGCACAAAGAAAGAAGAGCCACGAATAGGGCCACTTCAGATGCTAGGATGCATATCGAACAGGCAAACTTAAACTTTTTTAGAAATTTATGTGCCCTTTTTTTCCTACATTTTTTTCAAGAAAAGCAAATACAGAAGTAGTGTAAAGTTAAGACACGCGTAAGTCCTTGATAGATCGAGTAAAAGAGACGGAAGATGATTTCCAGTTTAATCATTTTCGATGCACTTCTTTTGCCTTTATATAAAAGGTGGTTAGAATGATATTGGTGTAAGTCAAAAAATATTAAACATGCGTTAAACATGGATTGGGTTCCTTTTTAGTTCCTCTTTTTAATGGGATAATGGCATAAATCAACAGTACAATGATTGACCATTAGGATCAGCATGGAATTTGTCTACTGACCTGAACTACTGCTAGGGTGATAATAGCAGTGATATAAATTTGTTTCCAGGTAACTGATGGTTATTTACAAGCCACTGTAGTTACAGTAATCTTTGTTTTCAAGCTTTTATATGTTTTGATTCACTACATCTCGTTTATTGACATTATTATACCCACAAATACTAGTTTCCCTCGTTTAAATTTGTTTCGAAATGTTGAGTATGCGTTGTACTGTGGATTGTGCAAGTTTGCATTAACATTTTTTTATCTTTTAAGTTATGTTTGAAGTATTAAAGGAATCTAATCATTATAAAAATGGAATTTACACTTCTAAGTACCAAAAAAAGTCACATGCAAAAGGTATGACATTTTTAAGCTTAAATATTGTAATCCTAAATTGAGCGATACTGAAAGGCTAATTTGAAATATAATCATGAAAAATGATACAATATTTGCAAAAAGTAATCTAGACACTTATGTTTGCTCAATAGACCTATAAAAAGCTCTCCTGTGTTCAATATCAACTGTAAGTGATGCATTTTACAAAGTGAATTATTATTGCTATAATTTCAGTGCCCTCGAATCCATGCCATCGCTCCATCGTTTCAGTCACCGATTGACATTTAATGTTCTTGAATGGCATGATCGGCTTAAAAGTAAGGGTTTCTCTGTTCTATTTTGCTGGGTTCCCTCTCACGTACGTGTATCTTCCAATGAACTTGCAGACAATTTAGCGAAATCCGCCACAAATAGTTTAAATTCTCCTGTCTCTCTCAATGATATCAAAAAGTATGTAAAAATCATCCTTCACTCAAAATGGCAAGCTCAGTGGAACTTTAACCCTCTCACACCGAGCGAGGCGGTCCCGGAAGGTCTAAACATTTCCCCTTTACAGCGAGGAAGGCCGGTCTGAGGCGGTTGGCTTCGTTTGAGGGGAGGTGAGGTTCTGAGATCGCTTAGGAGATGAGCGAGGAAGGGGGTCCAGATATCCATGCCAACCACAGCCCATTTCTCTGAGCCTGAAGGGAAGGTTATAGCAGGAGGTGGGGTGGGGGTAAATGACCACCCAGGTTGGGAGAGTCCAATTCTTGTAGCTTTCTCCCAAAAAAACTGCCAGTTTTAAAGGGCTAGAAGAAAAAAGTCGCCACGGGATTAAAGAGTTGAAGAGGCAAATAAGCTTCATTCTATCAAACAATCTGATTGCCTGTTGGCCTAGTTTGCCCAACAGAAAACTTGATACAGTCTTCACTCGATAAAGAATTGGCCACACTGGATTCACGCATAGGCATCTGTTATTCGGAGAACCCATCCCTCTTTGCACAGTGTGCCAATGTCAAATAACTGTAGACCACATTCCTCAACGAATGCCACAATTTAAACATCAACGCATCCGCTGCTTTGATTCTTCCTCAATCACTCTTAAAAATATTCTTCCTGAAGTTCATCACCCACAACTTTTTACTTTCTTAAAACTGATTTGTTTTTACCATTCTATCTGAATATTTTTTACCATACTTTAAAGTCGTTTTATCCCTATGCCTTGCATTTTGCAGACTTCTCAATTTGACAAATCATAATGTGTGTCACAGATCTTTTTTAAATTAACTCTTAAACTAAGCCTTTATCTCGCACCATATGTTTGGCGCAGCATAATCAATAATGGTTTTTTGCGATAGTAAACTCAATCAAATCGAGAAAAGAATTCGGTTACTTTTATGTTTCCGGATGAAACAGTAGCATCTAGTGGATCTCAAGATTTAGCTTCATGTTTAATAAAACATTTAAAATTAAATGTTCGATCAAAGAAAAAGTGATTATCTACATGTATCACATGTACGGGGTAAAATCGTAATAAAAACACAACCTTTACTATCCTTCAACTACATTAGATTCCTACAAAGTGAAGAAATGAACATTGAAGTCATTAACCAAAAGTTTTTTGTACTGGGACATTCTTTTCGTCCAAACGACTGGGACTTAAGGTCAGTGGAATTATTTGCGGAAGGCAAAACTGTACATCTGCCTGAGAATTGGCTTAGTATTACGAAGACATGCCTTCGCATCAAGAAGTTTATTGTCTACCTAATAAATCGTCAAGAATTTTACTCTACAAATAATTTAGAAAGGAATATTAGTAGAAGACAAAAGAACTGAAGGAAAATAGAAGTAAATTGGCTTAAAATACAGTGGATATGTCTTGAAAAATATAACCCTTACAGCATCAAGAAGAAAGGAACTCTTCAAGACTTTATAGACTTAGAAACAATAGGCCTTACTACTACAGGCAGAAAAGGGAGATCAGCGCTTTTCAAAAATCGACGAAAGGAAATGTTGTTTCCAAACGCAAGATCAGTATTAGTAAAAAAGACATACATTATATATCTGTTACCATTCATAAATCAGTTGCTTAAATTTTCTGATCCTGTGATGAGAATGTATTTTTGTTTGAACATAATTTGATGGCTCATTTTTTCTCATTTTCTTGTAATTTGAAGTTTTGAATTAATCTTCTTTTTTTCTATAAAAGAAATTAATAAATATTCAGCTCGTTTATTTAATCATTTGAGAGCACAAGAGTAACTGGCATTTGGGTTAAAAATCAAATTGAGCACACTTAAAGAGAAAGATTTTAATAGTGGAGCATGATTCATAATACAGAGTCTGTTCGAAAACTTTTTAGACGATTTTGTTTCGCTGTTCGAAATCTTTGTCTCCATGAGAAAATTTATTTTCAATTACATTTTTGAAATTATACGTTATCATCACCGACCTAAAATTTTTGTATTTCATGCAAATGAGACTTTTAAAGAAGCAATGGATGGAAGGCTATGTCTTTGCATTTTTCGAAGAGCGTTGTTCTTATTCAGATATTGGATGATGCTGTGAAAGCCACGGTTTTTCAATATTTTAAGTTGTGATAAGGTAATACTTTTAATAAAAGAGGAAAAAATTGCACAAGTCTGGCTTCAATTGGTAAAATTGTTCCAAATACGTATCCAAGGGGTAAAAAAACCTAACATTTCGAGTATTGCAAAGATAAGATATTTAAAATTAAAAAAAATCTCCCAGTCAAAGGTTTGTTGCAAAATCATCTCAATATCAACTGTGAAAAAATTATTAACAATGGTTTGATTCTTAAAAATACCAAAAAAAAAACACAATGTTCATCATTTTTCTCCATGTCATATCGCTGATGCAAAATACTCTGCAGAATTCTTTATGAAAAAGCACTTATGAGGAGAAAAATTGTCAAAGGTGAAGTTTGGGTCAATTTGAATGATTGCAAGAATAAAGGATCAATTTATTATCATCAAAGTGGAAAAAAATCCTTAAAACTTGGTTTAATGAATATACATATAGTTTTCATATATATATAGTTTTTCTAAGGGATATGTGATTCTTTCTGGTTTCTCATGTAATGGCAAAAAAAGAGAGTCGGGAAAAATGTCAAAATCAACTCCACATACTACCAGGAATATATTTTAAACCAAATCTTTATATATGAAATATCTCTTTATACATAATGCCATCAATCAGTAGAACTGTATCAAGACAGAGCAAGCAGCCACAAATTACAATCCACTGTTAATTTACTGGAAAAATAAAACAAGGAATGGCTATTAAGACTATGTCCTTCAATGCTTTTCCTGCTAAATCCACCCCACCTATCAATGTTTGTATCACCCATGAATTTTTGGGCGTTTAAAAAAAACACATTATCCAAACGTCGACCTACCTTTACAAGCTTTGAAAAGCTGTTCAAAAGGAATGCAGTAAAATACTTCTTCCGATACTGAAAACGACATTATAATGGAAGTTATAATGTAAAAGGATTGATAAAAATAAGGGTTATCAAATTTACCATTTAAAATACAAAAAATATATTAGTTCTGTAATTACATTTTAAAGAACCAAAAGAATGTGTCAACAGTCTCTGTAGATACAAAGTCTTTATGATACTATATAGTCTTTGAACAGTCAATAAATACAACTTTTTAAAATTACAAAAAGGAAGTATTATTTATCTTATAAAATTAGCTGGTGTAATGAAATTTAAAAAGTCATTTTTATTATATATATATATTCTTTTTCTGCTCAGCTGTGCTGTTAAAAAATATTACATTTGCAATTATTTTCTTTCCAACGTGATTTTGAAACCTTTGCTTTCACAGAATAAAAAAGTAAATAATTTTGAATTGCTTTCACAGAATAAAACGTTAATAATTTTGAATATGCATTCTCATCCACCATAACGGACAAAAACATTTTTTGTAATTTTAATTTTAAAAAACATTTTCTTGAAAGTTTCTACATACAGAAATCTTATGTTAAATA
Source organism: Araneus ventricosus (assembly GCA_013235015.1). Taxonomy (NCBI): domain Eukaryota; kingdom Metazoa; phylum Arthropoda; class Arachnida; order Araneae; family Araneidae; genus Araneus; species Araneus ventricosus. The sequence goes on along the minus strand of BGPR01000313.1, from coordinate 520,839 downwards.
GCCATTGTATTAGGTTAAAGAAATAACAAGCACACTTTAATAACTTTCATATTTTTTTAGAAAATATATTTTTAAAAACTTAAGCTAACCAAAGGCAACCAGATTGGGCACTTAAATCAATCATTTTACCTAATTGAATGCAAGACATCTTATTAAAATCACAGTTTGATGTAGGATTTATTCATATAGCCGAGGACAATCGTTTACTCATTCGTCAATGTTATACTCATAGAGCTATAAATAAACAGGAGATGGCATGCGCTGAAACTCGTGAGGTCTTATCCGCAACTGCGACGCCATATTGCTGGAACCAAAACAAATCAAAGCATGACGTGTTTTGTCATAGAGCTATTATGACTCTATGTGTTTTGTCGTTCTTAAAACTGTTTAATGGTGACTTTATTTCAGCAATTAAGCTATTATTTACAGATTAATTTACGATAAAAAGCGCTACGTAATTGGTTCCTGTTTTGCATTCAACTGTACGAATAGGAAATCTAAGAAAATTCCCGGCGTAACTTTTCACAGGTAAGATTTTGTTTTGTAAAGTTGCAAGTTTAGCAGTACTGAATTCACATTTTTTGCTTCAAATTTATCCTAAAATTTCATTGAGAAAATGCTATAAATAGACTTAAAATTTCTAGATAACATATAAACAAACTTGAAACAACTTATGTTTTATGAAATAATAATTTTTAACCCTATAGTTGATGTTTTCTACATAATATATACAAATATTAATGAATTGTTTTCAAAATATGGATGTGAAAGTTATTTCAAGATAATATCACATTCGAAGCACCTATATATGCATTTCTTCTCACCAAATGAAATATGAAAATTATAATTGGAAAAATATTTATTCAAAAATTATTTTACAAACAACAATATTTTCTTTTTAAAAATACTTTTTTATATCATATATGTGTCCATAGAGAAGTTTAATTCAAATAAAAAGTCAAAGCAGATAAAAAAAAACCCTGCTGCTTATGTAATTTCTTCATATTTTGTTTTAGTCTGTATAAGATAAAAACATACATAAAACAACTTATATTTGTGAAATAATCATTTCTTGATATCACTTTAATATCAATAAAAATCCTTAATATCAAGAGAAAAATAAAGATATCAAAATAATTCTTTTTGGAAACGATTGCTGGTAATTTGCTTCTTTATAATAGATCAAAACAAAAAAGTCAAATTTTTGGTCGATTGTTTACATTTTCAACATCCATTGTACCCTTAACTGAAGTTCAGAACTTTTTTAATTGTTTTGACTCTACAAAAGCAATTTATTTTATTACTTTTTTCTATTTAGTTTTCCAAAAGATGAAACAAGACGGGTTTCCTGGATCAATGCTGTCCGCCGAGGGAATTAGGTGCCATCCTTTGCTAACAGAATTTGCTCGGATCATTTTCCCGAACACATGATGGACAGAATATCCTCAGCACGTGTTAGATTAAGAGAGGGAGCAGTTACATCAATTTTCAAATTTCAATCTCATCTTCAGAAAGTATTGTAAAAAACACATTGGCTATTAAAACTATCCTCATATGACATTACAAACAACAAATCAAACAGTGTTTTTCATTACATTTTATATGTTTGCTTTATTTTTTTATTAGCATCTAATTTGATATAATATTTTTTGTCTAATAAATTTTTCAGGTTATTGAAGAAAGAAAACCCCCATTTCAAAGAGATAACGACTCAACCTTCGGCATCATCTACCTCTCAGATGGAATTTCAAGAAATTCTAGATCCACCAGCAGACAACATAACAGAGTCTCCCACTAAGTTGTTTTATAAAAGAAAAGTTGAAGAACTGGATGACATGGTGCAGGTCAAAAACAAAAAAATGAAGTTTTGCAACAAAAAGTGCGTCGATATAAAACAAAAATCAACACTTTGCAAGATTTAATTTCAGATCTTAAAAATAAGAACTTCATGGATGAGGATTTCATTCAGGTTCTTACAACAATATTGGAAGTCAAGAAGGAATTCCGGAATTAGACTTCTCCGTTTATAAGGGGACTTGGCACCCTAAGAATTCCGGAAAATCAATGAAACTATCGATTTTCAAATTTTGAGTGGAAAATGATTCTTGAACCTTTGACTTAATAATCTGAAAGTTTCAAAACAGTGAGACAAATATTTTGTGAGATATGAAGTTATTTTGTCTAACATTTCATCACGTGCCACGCCCACTTCCAATGTTTAAATCATGCATATTTCATGTGTAAGTTGCAAAACCACCTAATATTTTCCATAAAAGCAAAGCAAGATAGTTGTTTCAAACAGTAGTCGTTTAATCTTTGTGTGTTTTACCGCTTTCGCTTCTTTATTATTTATGAAGCATATCGTCGTCATCATCATCATCACTGCTTTCGCTTCTCATTTTGTTTGAATTTCTCACTGTCAATAAAATTTTAATAAAATGGTTTTAAATTTTTTCTCTGTTATAATGGATATTTGGTAAATAGTACTGCAGATCATTTATTAAATATTTTGACTAAAAAATTTGAAAAAAGTGAAGTTTTTCGCATTTTTTTACAAAAATTGTAATTATCCCTATAAATGAAGATGCTAATTAATAATTATAGTAATAATAAATATTAATAAAATTGATAACTTAGGACTCTCAAATGTCAGGTTATTGCTCTGAAAAAAAACTAGCTTGATATAAGTTGTTTTTATTACAATTTTATTGTTTTTAAAACTTTAAAGCTGTTTTTCTCAGTTTGCTTTTCTCCAAAATTGTGTCTTCTACAAAATAAAAAAAGTCGATCTCTTTTTATTCTAATTATTTGAAATTTTTTCTGTTCACTCGCAAATGCATGCTTAATAGAATTAGAGATGGATTTGTAAAAATTTTGATTAGAAATTTTTTTTTTAAAATGTACAAAGTGAAAAATTCTGATATTTTCCAAAAATTTTCACAAAATTTTGAACAAAATTTTTTTCTCTGAAACTAATGTAGATATAAAAATCCGATTCCTGTTTCTGTTAAGTACATTGAGTACATTGTACCCTTTAAAAAAATTTGGAGAAAAAATATTAAAAATTGTATGAGAAGAAGCATTTTAAAAAAAGGATTATTTTTTTTAAAAAAATTAAAATTTTTAAATTTGTAATTTTTCAAAATGAAAAATATTTTAGAAATTTCAGTTTCTGCACAGTTTACATATATCTACTACAAAATTGAATAAGTTTGATCAAAATTGTAGAAAAAAAAATTTTGAGGTGCCAAGTCCCCTTTTAATAAGCAGTAGGTTATGGGCTATGTTTATTACCCGTGGGTTTGTTCAAATTTCTTAATGTTGATTATTGCTATTCTTTTAGCAGATAACAATATTTTTGCTTCGAATATCCTAACTTTAAAAAAAAACATGTGCATTTGATAATATTGTTTTGTTTGTATTGAAAATAATGTGAGGTTTTTAATTGATGTTCTTCGATTAAAATTTTTAATTGGAAATCTGCCTCCTTAAATAACAGTAACATATTACTTTTAATGTCTTGATAAAATATAAAGGAACCTAAGTTCCCGAAAATTGCTGTGAAGTTCTTTTTTTAATTCAGTTGTGAAATTGAGCTATATTAAAACGTTATTTTTGGAGAGAAAAAAAAAACTCTATAAGTTATGAAACAAAATTAATGTTGAAAAAATGAATAAAAAAAGCTGTTATATGTTAACAATAAAACTATTTCAAATTTCAATCTTGTTTTCGGAATTTTCCGTCATAAGAGAAAAGGTCCAAGAACAGCCTGCTCCTTCTTCCGCTCCACGAAGTTTCTGGTTCCACCACGATGGCCGCCACTCCTCTGACAGTTCCTATGCTCGCGCCTATAGGGAAGGATAGGAATGCCTACTCCTTCTTATTCATACCTCTATTGTCATTCTTATTATATTACATAAAAGCTAAAAAATTGTCAATTTATAATTGTATCAACTACCAGTCAGACGCTTTATTTTACCTATTGTTGTTGCAACCTCTCTCTTTTAGGCATATATTGATGGAATTCCAATGCAAAAAAAATCTCAAACTCAGCTCAATAAATGGAATTCCTACTCATAAAAGAAAACTCAACTGCAACTATTAATAAAAAAATCTAGTATATTATGTACAATAGTTTACAGAAAAATATTTCAGGATATTCTGACTAACAAATCTAGCTGTAAATAGTCATGACACACTATAATCATATTTATAAAAATGACAACAGGTTCAAGATACAAGAGTATAAAAAAAACGGCCATTTTATTTTTATAAATTAAAGCCTTCCTATACACCAATACTTTTAAAACAATTTTACCAATCAAGAATATAAATTATCACAAAATATTTTTACAAAATTGATCTAATTTAAATAAAAATTCTATAAAACAACTACCAAAACTTTTAATCAGATGTAATACTATTTTATTATTTTTAACCGTAGAAAAAGCTTGATCTTGTCCTTTTTAAATATTTACAAAATCTGCAATTTTTTCAAATATACTTTCTAATTTTAGTGCAAGATTTAATACAATTCAATAAAATAAAGGTATTAAACTATTTAAATTTAATTTGAAGTGTCTCTCTAAAAAGACTTGGTAATATTTAGATCTGCAATGTATTTGTTTTCAGATATCTCAACTTTTACAGCTCTTTAAGACTATTTTGTCAAGAATCTAATCACTTACTTTATAAAACATAAATTAACACTTTCAGTGTCTTTCAAATTCATTTAAATTAGAATTCTAATCAAGGTGATTATCCTAAATATTTTCCACTAGATGCTATTTATTAAATTAGTGATATCAGTGACATTGAAGATATAATTGAAATCTTTACTGCTACTCATATAACATTGTAAATTAACCAAGAGACAGTTCTAGAATGAAAAAAATATTTGGCTGTAAAATTATTTATAAAATTCTTTAGTTTTTAGATATGAATTAAAAAACACAGAACTTTGCTTAAATTTTTTTGTGGCTGCATAGTTAAAATATACAGAATCACATAAATAATTTACAAACTTCATGAATTGTCAAAAAATATAAAATATTTTTATTATATACAAACAATGTTTACAAATTTTTCAACAGATGACAAATTCAGCTTTAAACTCATATATATATATATATATATATATATATATATATATATATATATATATATATATATATATATATATATATATATATATATATATATATATAAAATATAAAACTTGTCAATGCATTTAATTTACTGCAAACCAGAGACTTAACTCTGGATGCAGGGGTGTGTCGTAGCGTAAAGTGCATTTCATTTCAAAATACTAGTAAATCACATGCGAAAAAACCATATGCTGAAATTTTTAAAAAATCTGTCATGAAATAAAATAAGTAGTTTGTGTTCTCTTTGTTTCTTTTTTTCCTTCTGAGAGAACTGGTGGTCTTGCTTTCGCTGAAGATTTCCAATATCTACTTCATCGTAGTTTTGGAGCCCTTTTGTTTCTCATGTTGAATTTTGCGATAATTATTAAGCAACATATTAGCAACTGATTTCATTATTTTAACTTATTTTTCAAAAATATATCCTCAGCTACAAACTGAAAAACCCACATTTCTTTTAAAATTAACAGCTATTCAACCAAATTCATCATTAACGAACGGATTTCGAACTTTTAAAAATTCAAGCTCCTACTTTTCACTGAATGTCCAGGCACAGTTCGTGTATCCAGTTCAAACAGAATATAGTTGAAATCTGTAAATGAAGAATAACAACTCATTAAAATGACATAATAAAATTTCATTACTTAAAAACTACAAAAATAATACCCATATGTCATATATTAAATTTTACAGAAATTTAAACTTACAATGAGACAAAACTAAATACACTGCTTCCTAAATATACTATGTGAATTTTGCGCCCAATGAATTACGATAAGTGGATAATATTTTAAAAGATAAAATACATTAAATATACTAAGCAACATTATAACTATTCTCCAACATATATTCATACACACTTTAAAAGTATAAATAAAACTCTTTTACTCACATTTATAAAAAAGATAATAAATTTCAATTTATATCAAAAGTTACAGCTTGTGCAAGAAACATTTTATAACAGGAAATACCTTTTAGCAATGTCTTTAAGAATATTTAAGAATTGCCATCTTTTGAATTTATCATAATAGAAGTAATAAAGTAAGAGATGGTTTAGAAACAATCTTAGAAGAATTCAAATTTAACATATAAATTTCTTGTGTCTATTATTAAAAATGAATATAATCTTCGGAGACTCAGCATTCAAAAAGAAAACAATTTGTCCATACTTTGATCTTTTAACCCTCTGAGTGGTTCGGTCTTCTTTGTAAAGCGATTCCAAAAGCGAGCGATTGAAGAACCTTTATCTATTTTAAAAGTGTGCCTTCCTCCCAACAGAAAATGTTCCGAAAGCGCTGCAGATCGAGTCTCTTCCCCCCCCCCTCTGAACTAGGAACGATTAGCACCCCCCCATGGAGGGGATAACCGCAAGAATCTGTTCTATTCATCTTGGAACCTATTCAAACTACAGTGCCAGGGGAATTCTGGGGTATTTCTCTGGCCCGGGGTTTATTGCTTTCGGAAGACACCATCTGTGGCCTGACTGAATTACACTTCATGTCTTCAAGATGCCCTCATTCTGCATATTGCCCGTGTCCATAACACCAGATGACAAAAATAAACGCCGTTACACCAGACAAATGCCAGACCGTTGGGCCAAAAAAATGAACTCTATATTACTTATTTTTTATGTTGTGAGTTTCTAAAAATATGAACATCATTGAAGTTGCATGAAAGCTGATATTCTTTAGATGTCTGTGACTTCAATTTATTTGTTGTTTATTAATAGTTGTATTTTAGATATTGGCTGTACTTCATATTATTAGTTGTATTTTTTATATTCTTGTCTTCAATTTATTTTCAGTCTACACGTCAGTATATTAGTCTACGAATGTAAAAATAATTTCCCTAATTTTAAAGATCAACAATAATGCCATTTATATATATATATTTTACTAATCTCTATTGGCACTATAAAACTTTTCATATTGTTTCTTGATTTAGTATTCGGTAAAAGGTAGAAAATTTAGAGCCGATCACAAATATAAACAGCGCTTAACTGGATTAATCCGTTTTGTATGCACATAAACACTTATTATATAGATAGTCACATAATAATCTATATTCCAAAATAGCCAACGATAATCAATATATATGAAGGATTATAAATAACCTTCTTAACCCTGAATAATGTTTTAAATAAAATAATATGCTACAAGCCTTTTGTAATGAAACTCGTTACATATACGTTTTAAGAGAACGAGTTAATAATTCTCAAACTAAAGGTTACATTTTGAAAACTAATGCGCTAAATATTGGAGGAAATAGCTTATTCATATACCTTTATTTAGTACGCAAGAGATTATCTTCTATTATAATAAACGGAAATTTAATTCACCTGAAATTTGAAACTTTGATACTATTGTCCAGGTACTAGAGCATCCAGTCGCAAATTTTTCAAAATTAAATTTGGGGACGTTCAAATATTACGTAAGCACCCAAGGGGGGGGGGAGGGGATATGCGATTTGCTTATTTTTGCTGACAAGGGAGGAAGGGGAGTATGAGTGATGCTTACGTAAGATATTAAAATCACTTTATTTCCGAAAATCTCTTGTAACTTGCACAAATAATTTAATTTAAAAAAATTAAATTTGAAAAAACAAAGATAAATTTGGCAAAAGAAAATTGATTTTTGTAAGCTTAAACTTGAAATTGTAAGGAAATAAAACTTACTTTTTTTTTCATTTTAAGCCGAGTTAGAGTTTTTACTTTCTCGTACACGAAGTATACAAAGAGAAAATTGTAATCGTCAAAAAATTCGAACTCGAGATTTTGACGAATCTCCATGTTTTAGACCTCCCTGAGTCCGAAAAACACAATTTTGGAATTATGTCTGTCTGTGTGTCTGTGAACACGGTAACTCGAAAACTATTAGAGCTACAGGGATGAAATTTAGTATGTGGTCTTTAAACATAAGTTTTAGGTTTCTGTCAAATTTTGGACAAAATCCGTCCACGGGAAGTCTGTCTGTCTGCGGTCATGTGAACACTATAACTGAAAAACTTGAATAGCTAGATGAATAAAATTTGGTACACAGTTTTATCATCATGAATGTAGGTCCGTATAAAGTTTTGGGCCAAATCCGTCAAAGGGTTGACTGTCTGTCGGTCTGTATAATCGCGTACTTGTAAAAATTACATCTCCTAAACCCTTTGGCTTAGATAAATAAAAATTGGTATGACGTTTGCTAATATTAATTATAGGTCTGTGCCCGAATTTCGTTTGAATCGGTAACGAAAAAGGCGTTCAAATTGCATAATTAATTTTTCTAATCCGATTCTCCATACGCATGCGTACTGGTAGCAATCTCTGTGCACGCGGAAGGATTACATCACTTTTCCCCTGTTTTACTTGCGTACTGGAAGCAATCACTGCGCATGCGCAAGCTAACGAACGAGGTCTTCTCCTGTTTTCTCCTCTGCACACGGAGCTTGTGCATTGGCTACAGTTTGATAGAAAATAAATATTGCTAACTTTTAATACATACGCATCTCTTTCAATATGATTTTTCACCTAAATATTTTACTATCACTATAATCTACAATGAAAAACCTTCTGATAGTCATTGAATTCTGGGTTACAGTAGGTTCGATTTTTTTATCCACGCAGAGGGAAGGGAAATGACAAATGTTTGAGAAGTATACGAGAAAGTTTAGGGGAGGTCACTCCCGCTGGTTTTATTTGAATTAAATCCTAAAATTTTTAAAATTAGATTATTATTGTTATACGTTTTGTAAAAAAAAAAGAACGGGGAGGTGCAGTTTGCTTACGTAATTATAAGAGGGGGGTTTGCGATTTGCTTATTTTTGCTGACAAGGGGGGAGGGGGTCAAAAAATACCAAAAAAATGCTTACGTAATATTTGAACGGCCCCTTTAATTCTTTATTTACAGTTTTTTTTTATCGAAATGTAATGGCATATTGAGTTTCAGGGGCATTAAAGTTTTTTTTTACCCGATTGAAACGAAAATTGGACAATTAGGGTTAAAAGACCACATACCAAATTTCATTTATCTAAGTCGTTGCGTTTAGGAATTATCGTGTTCACAAGCATGCGATTACAGAAACCAACAGACAGTTAACGCGTCGAGGGATTTCGTCCAAAATTTAATACGGACCTACATTCCTAATTTCTAAAACTGTGTACCAAATTTTATCTATCTAGCTTTTAAGTTCTGAAATTATCGTGTTGATATGAACCCTAACATACAAATTTTCCTTGGACGGACTTTATCCAAAAATTGATTGAAATATACTAATTTTGTATTAAGTCCATATAAAAGATTCCTTCTTTCTAACTCTAACCATTGTTGAGTTATTGTGTTCACAAACATAATTCCAAAATTGTGTTTTTCGGACTCGGGGAGGTCTAAAAACTGGAGATTCGTCAAAATCTCGTGTTGAAATTTACGATCAACGATTATAATTCTTTCTCTTTGTATACTTCGTTTACTAGAATGTAAAAACGATCAAACTTTTTTTTCCTATCAATTTTACGAAAATGCGCTAGCTACGAAGTAAAATATTATTGAATTTTTTTTTCTACAGACAATTTTTTGCAAACTTCGCAAAATCAAAGAATAAGGAGAAAAATTTAACACCTATTCGAAATTAATCAGGTGCCTTTTCACAATTTATAAATGTCTTGGACGTTATCGGTGTGATATTCAAAAACATTTTTGGGCCTTTTCATACCAAATATAAAGGAAATTTAACTAACATAAAACTGACACTTTAATGTTTTTCTTAAAAAATAAAATTATAGATCTAATTCAAATATATCATACAGCTTGGAAAATAAATAAGAGTCTCATTATTATCCATTAAAGTTCAGAATGAAAATAAAAACCTGTATATAAATCAGAATTTTATTTAAAAAAATTATACTTTACAAATCACAGCACACACACAAGATATTGTGATAAAACACACTGTCTAGCATGTGACGGTGGAGTTTGGAAATAATTCAATGCCTGAGACTACCATTATTATTAGAAGTACTGTCTTCAAACTCGTTAATAACGTGTCGGGATGCATTATAGGTTTGTAACACATATTAGTGGATTCTTGTCTCATAGCATCTATTAAAATTCAGCTCGCAATTGGCATAAGAGCTACCAAAAGCAATGTAATTCAGGCATTTAGATTTGATAACTTAATGAAGAATGCATATCAGCAAAACTATAACGCTCAAGGAACTTGTGCATAAATACAGTATCATTGAAGTAAGCATTGATATTTTCTTAGAAATGGTTTTGTGTTCATACATTTTAAAAAAGAAATAAACATTTTCACTGACTATTGAAATAAACTTAAACTGCAGATGTTATCAGACTCTTAATAAGATAACTAAAAGTCTGTTAAGATCACTGAAACGTTAAATTTAGTTGATATATTATTCTTTACGTTTCCATGTAAACCAAAATTTTCTCTAACAAAAATACAATATTTTAAAACATAAAAAATAAGATTTTCATCCCTTTTCTTTAACATTTGTTTCAATGTTTGTTCAGAGTGAGCAAAAAATAAATTGAATAATAATTATTTGAAAAAATAATTGTTTTTTTTCGGAATTTATTTCATTTTGATGAATTTAAAAGAAATTCTAAGTAGTGTAATATAGAAAACTCATCTAGAAAAAAAACTGCTATAGTTTTAAAAAATCACACCTAAACCTTAGTTATTTTTTTTCAATTCAATGTTATATAACGAAATAAACAACCCCCCTCTTTTCTTATCACCCCAGGCTTCTCAAATTTTTCTATGCTTGAATGGGGTATTGAAAGAGATTGGGCAACAAAATCTATTTTACTTAACAATTCGATTAAAACATTGATGCATTGAAATAAAATCTTATATAACATAAGTGTATTACAGGGAAAACACTTGAAACATAATACAATTTCAATCCAGGCTGACAAATATTAAACCGGACTTATACAGAATCCAAATTCGGACACACACAACTAGAAAAAGAAATCAAAAACTGACCTTCTTTCTGAAAGAAGACCTCAATGCAGATAGCGTTAAAATGCCCCAAGCTATAGGGGTGTGGGGTCTTGGATCCTGTGGTATCTCTAATTTGCAGTAAGTACATTCTTATCAGCACTCATTGTGTCGACCGCTACCCTACCCAGCTAATCAATCAAAATGTCAAACCACGGAAGGGGGAAGAAATTCGGAAAATTACGTTCATCCCGCTTTAGAGACAGTTCACAAGAGACGTATATTTCCGGGCTGACCGCTTTCGGCGTATCTCTGACCACACGTTGAAATGCGTGTTATCCGCTTATGGGATAGTCCAAGGTCGACGTAGAAATACGTGTGAAACGCTCAGAGGGTTAATAAATGCTTAAAAAACATTATATGGATGACATTTTAAAACATTAATGAATTTTAAAAGCAGTTTTTATTTTATGTGAAATGAAAGGTTAAATTTCTTTCAGAAACTCTTTTAAACATATACTTATGAAACATTTGTTTTTAAACAATAATACTCGTAGCATTCGATTCAATTTTCATACGATTCAACTTAGCTAACAATTAAAAACATTGCATTAATGTAATGATTGTATAGCAATTTTAAATAACCCCCTAAAGTAAGTAAAAGCATTCGAAATTAGTATTATCAAGTAGCTTTAATATCTGTATGAATCATTGAGTTAGGTTTATGAACATGCAGAGTTAGAATATATTCTAGTGATTTCAGGGAAGAATAAATAAATATTTCTACACTTACCTTTCTAAATACCTTTTCCGCAAGTTATAATCAGCAGTCTGGTGTGGAGACTTCGAAAATATTCTGCTGAAAATTCTGTCTGTTCCTGCTCCATACTTCATGGGACACACTTCAGTAGTTCTTTTTAAATAGATTAAATAAAAAATAAAATTCCAAGACAAATGCAAGATGACAATCGGCACGTAAATCTCTCTCTCGACACCAACAGCAGTTGAAATTATGGCGAGCCTTAACTTTTTCCCTTCTTTTCCCTCGGTGTAGAATTTTCGTTCCTGGCAAGCTCCGATCTCAGTCCAGACGGAAGTCCAAACATGACAAGCCGTTTGGCTCATTTCCATAGATTTTGATGGGTTTTTCCTTCTCGCATTCCAAAATCCGTGAAGTGAATGGCCGGTTTTAGACAGCAAGCTGTTAAGACACTGCCGATAGCAGTACGCGTACGGCGTTGCCCGTGGAGTCAGGACTTCTACAAAATAAAGAAAAGCCCACATAGAATTACATAAATGAAAGTTTTGAAAAAGAAATCAGAACAGAAATGTATATTATTGAGTTTGCCTGCTCCTTTTTCCTCTCAACAATGACGCGAATGTAATGACGTCACCGGAAAGAATCTGATTGTAAAAATGCATGCTGGGAAGGAAAGCATATTACGTCAGCTACTGCGAGGAGGGTCACGCACCAACCAATGAAATTGCAACAAAGCATTCTAGTTTCGTCCGGTGAAAATCTCGCTGTCAAATCTCGATAGCAGAAAAAACTGTTCGAACTGATCAGGGAAAAATTAATTAAAAATGACGGAATAAGATATTTTAACCGTTCTTGTTTTAAATCCGAAAGAAACATTTTAGTTATAATCTGGAAAAAAATTTATAGAGTTGTTAGAACGTCAGATGCGGAATTTAAAGAAATCTTTATCAAAAATTACCATAAAAGTGACTATTATTTAAAAAATTCTCAAAATTCAGTAAATTATGTTGGAAATTCAAAACAAACTTCATTAGAACGAAAATTGTTTGTTCTATCCGATGGTGCATTGATTGTTTTTCAACGATCATTAGAAAAGATACTACAACTGTAAACGTGCCAAAAATGATCCAAAAAACATACGCTGAAAAAGTAAAGAAAGGACCCCATAGGGTGCTGCTTTATCCGACGCAAAATACAGATGAACAAGGTGTGGAACGAAACAAAACATTTTCTGTCAAACATCTCCTTGAAAGCTCCATCCATCCTCTTAAAGCTAAAATTAAAATTAAAGACGTAAGAAAAATTAGAAATCAAGGCCTCGCGGTTGATTGTGAAGATTATTGTGATGTTCAGAAAATTCTCTTCAGCACCCAAAATCAAGAAGAGCTGAAGAAGAACATCACGCATGTACAGCCGAAAGTAAAACTTCCAAAGTTGATCTTCTATAACATTCCAAAGAACCTGAAATGACAGAGGTAATTAGATTGCGATTAGGTGTAACCGATGGAACTATTAAAGTCAAGTTTAAGCTCAAGGGGAGAAGGGAGGGCACCTCCCACTGGGTAGTTGAAACTTCCCCTTCCGCATTCCATATTCTCACGAAGAATAAAAAATATTCTTCTGAACTGGAAAGCCTATTCAGTTCGAGAATTTATAGGCATTAGGAGCTGTTTCAAGTGCCAGAATTTTGGACATACACAAAATAATTGCAACAACAACATTTTCTTCTGCGCTTTGTGTTCAGGAAGACGTGACTCTAGGCATTGCATTAGCGATCATATTAAATGCATCAACTGCTCACTTTCAACCATTACAAAAAGACCAATTATGACCCTAGGCATACAGTAGCAGATGGAAATTCTCCATGCTTCATAAATGAAGTAGAAGCCTATAGGAGAAGTACCACTTCTTAATGAATCACATTCCTTTCTTCACTCCATTGGCCTCTACACGAAAGGTAAAAAAGCACCTTCAGGTAATCCATATCAATCTTCAAAGAGCCAAGATAACCACAACAATGCTTTTAAAAGCAGCACGACAGCATCAGCCGGATTAATTCATCGCTCAAGAGCCTCACGTCAAAGATGGGAAAATAGCTGGCATTCCCAAGTGCTGGAAAAGTTGGCTTTCAAAAAGTAGGAAAGCAGGCATTATAGCTCTTCCAACATGCTCCACCCCAGTTGTGTTGTCAGCAAAGGAAAACACTATGGCTATTAAAATAACGAAAACTCGAAAGCTTTCACAATCATTTCATCGTATTCTTCCCCATATGCTAACTTCAGAAAAATCTTGGAAGAACTGACTTGAAACATACTTGATTTGTGGAGATTTCAATGCACACAGTCAACGGTGGGGTTATAGAGACGAAGACTCAAGAGGAAAGCAACTTCAAGAGTTTATTGCAGAAAAACACATCTTCCTTCTCAACAGCAGAGATTCCCCTCCGACTTTCGAACAAAACAATTGACAAGGCTGGCCCGACTTAACGAAGATCTCCAGCCACTCCTTAGCAGCAATCTGCGAATGGGATGTACTTGAGGAAGAAACCTATAGTGATCACAAATTTGTAAAGATATGCATAGACTCCAATATTTTCCCCTTTCTTTTGCAAGATTCAGAACGGCCCACGAAGGTCACTGTAAATTCGTAAATCTCTTCAAATCTAAAGTCCTGGATCTACGAAACCTTATTTCCAATAGTTTTGATGAAGAAGAGTTCAATGAAATAACCAGAACCATTCAACTTGAAATCCACAAAACTTGCAAACAAGTTTATAAAATTAAACGTAACCCCCTGATTCCAAATGTAACTTGGTGGAATACAGATCTCCAAATAAAGAAGCGAGAATTAAAATCCCTAGCGAGACGTCTCTATAAGAATAGAGAAGAAGATAGAATCTACTACAAAATTGTTCTGTAAAAAAAAGAGCTCTGTTCAAGAAAGCAGTCAAAAAAGCTCAACGTGGATCTTGGAGACTGCTATGCACCCAGACACAAACTCCCTATGGATTTCCATACCGGTCGACATTAAAAGACTACAACATCTTTCAAATAATGGAAAACAGTGAGAGAGTAACTCCCACAGAATTCGGGCTAAAAATACTACAAAAACTGTATCCAAACATTGCACCAAGGGCAGCACCGATGCAACCTCATCAAACCCTCCTTGAAGAAGAAAAGTTTTCTCAACAAGAAATAGATGATATCCTCAAGAACATTCCTAACGGTAAAGCCCCTGGAGATGATGGCATTGATAATATCATTGTAAAAGTAATTTTTAATTCCTTTCTCTCTCTTTTGTTAGACTTTTTCAATAAGTTTTTAGAACTTAAATGCTTCCCGGATCCTATGGAAATTAGACTTGTTATCCTGTTTCACAAGACGGGCAAAGACGAACAGAATAATAAATCTTACAGACCAATATCTTTGCTGCCCACACTTGGAAAATTGCTAGAGAAACTCCTTCTTCAAAGATTTAACTTCCGATTAAAGAAAAAAAAACTCCAACATGCACTGCAGTACGGATTTAGAGAAGGGAAGTCAGCTGACGACGTACTCCTGCATGTCACATCTCTCCTAGAACAAGCTCGAAGGCAAAAAAAACACACTGTGTTGATATCTTTAGACATCGCGGGTGCATTTAACAGTCTGCTATACTCTTCCATCAGAGATAGATTTGCTTCCATATCTCTCTTCTCCAACATTAGCGAAACGCTTCTTGACACATTAAGAAACAGAAAAGTTGCGATGCAAACCAGCGAAGGCCGGTCCTCTGGGAACACTCGGGGATGTCCACAGGGTTAATGTAGCGGGCTAGCATTTTGGAACATCGTGGCAGGCGAAATCCTATCGGTGCAGTGGCTTCAAGGAGTTCATCTACAAGTATTTGCCGATGATCTTGTGTTCGTCGTTAGAGACAACACCAGAGAAGGTCTCAGAAAGCTCAGCAAATTAGCACTGAACAAGTTTTAGACTGGGCAGATATAAAGAAACTACACATCTCAATGGCAAAATCAAGCTATGTCCTTTTCAGCAAGCTTGTCAGAGGACCAACGATTAAATGGGGGAATCAATCAATTAGCCGCAAAAACCATTTAAAATACCTTGGCGTTACAATAGATCATAAATTAAGCTGGTTACCACACGTAATAGAGCAGGGCAAAAGAGCCATGGATGAATACCAGCAACTCTGCAGAATCTCAGGAAAAAGTTGGCGTATCAACAAGAATATCAGAAGGCTATTGTATAAAACAGTTATAGAAAGAACACTATGCCATGGAGCTGCCTGGGGACATAATATGACATCCCGACTCCAAGAAAAAAAAAAAACTGGACTCCATTCAATGTCTGTTTCTTCTTTATATAACTGGTGCATACAGGACAACCCCAACCGCTTCTCTCTAAATGGTCACCGGTCTTCAAACCCTCCACCTACAAATCCAACAAGAAGCAACTTATGCCCGAGTTGTTCTAGCTAGATCTTCATCCAACTTTTTCACCGTTATATTCAACCCAATAGATTACGAGAACAAAGCAATGGAATTCATATTCACCCCCTTAATTTTCTGCTCCACAATCAAATTTCATTTGCAGAAAATCGCACAAGCTCAGGAGTCAAGGCAATATATACAGATGGATCTAAAATAATCGATAATACAGATAATCGGTATTTTGAGAATGCGCATAGTGCAATCTCGAAAACTATGGAATTAATACCCTTATGGCAAGGTAAACTTGATCACAGCAATTCGGTTTTCCGAACTATGCATTTTAGTGTAATCAGAAAAATTATTTTTTACTTTTGAGTTTATTTTGATGAAATTATAATGTGCAAGCACATTTTCTCATTTAAAGTGCATTTTGAATAAAAGCTTATAATTTAATTTTTTTTAATTTATTTTATGTTCTACTTTTTCGTGAAGGCTGACACGAATAAACATGACATGTTAGGCATAGTAAACCAAATTCAGTTATTGAATTCTCCAACATAAAACACATATTAAAATTATTATGTACATATGTACAATTACATTTTTAAAATGATTTAATGACATTAAATTTCTGAAATATAAATCCGTAATATATTACAGGATAACTTACAATTATTATTAACAATGTAATAGGAAAAAAGCGAATCGATTTACACAACTTCCTCTTTTTGCTTTGAGTGCGAAACGGTTGGCGCACACGAAGTAAAAAAAAATTTGAATGTTGGAGAATTCTAATAGAAAGTAAACCCAAGATGTGTAGAAACACGAACTATTACGTCGTTCATCGGTGCAGCGACGGAAGTATAGCATATTCTCTGTTATCTTCGTGGTGTTGTAACAACTCTACGTAACATGAGATTACCACCTTCCATCTTCCTAAAATTTTAATATCATTTTATTAGGTTTAAAATAAGTATAGATTGCAAATTTTTTGCATAATATTGTATTGGCACCGGAAACCCATCACTGTGCTAAATTTCAAAGCTGTATCTCGATTGGAAGTTGGTAAGAAATCAATCTCAAGATTTGAGGACACGACAGTCAAATTGAATAAAAGCTTATAAAAATCAAAAATATTGACTCTATCCCTTACCAAGCAACAACCAAAAATCTTATAGAAACAACTAAAAAACACATTATCACGTACTGTGAATCACAGTAATAACGGTGTGAAATATTTTGGTGTGACACGGGTAGCTAGTCGCTAGAGGTCTCTGATGATGCAGGATCGGGGCTGCTATCTAGTGTAATTTTCGAAAAAATTCCAAAACCTCATCTTCGATTCTTCGTTGTCTTACCCGACTTTCCCCTACATACTACCATTTAAAAACAACAAAAAAATATGTCCAGGTTAATCTTTTGTTTATATTTCTCTAACGTAATTTAACTGAAAGTAAGATCATTATTCTCTAAAAAAATTTAATCAAGCAGAAAAAAGAATTACTAGAGTAATTTCCGAAATAAAAGTTTATATTAATAAATTTTAAAGTAACAAATTTGAATCCTATGTAAGAGATAAATTGAGGCATATTTTTGAATTTTTATTCCAAAAGCACTCGACTATCTCCAAAACAGACAATGTAGAAGGTTGACATTACTCTTTTCTTTCAATTTCAGTAGCAAATAATGAAGCGACTAATGAGTATTTGTTAGCTCGGAGTGCGAGAGATATGTTATTTTTCAGATTTCGCTCATTTTATTTTATTTAGTTCGCAGAATGACTTAGTTTCGGATAAAAAAACCACTATTTTGTTGAGATTAATTAGATTCAGAAAAAGAACTCAATATCATTCTTTTGAGTTAAAAAATAAAAATATTTATACTTTCCTTCGATTACGTCAGACATCCAGATGCTTTAGTTGAAAAATTACTTTTTATTTCTTAATAAGGCAGTATAATTAAGTCTGGAATGTTTTCCAACTTTATAATTACCGAAAGTAAACAATCTTGACTAATAAAGAATTTGCAATTTTGTTTATTTATTTTTGTTTTCGATGATCCGAAAGAATTTCAGAAATGATTGATACTATTTTTCTAGATTTTTCTGCTCAAAGCAATTTATTATTGCAACATATTTTTTAATCTTTTTATATATAGATTAAATCTAAAATATTTGTTATGCATAACAAACGTATCATGCAACCAACAATTTTAACCATACGTATTTTGAAATATTTTATGCTAAATTAATTAGAGAATTGGTAATAGAACAAAGTAACGAATGAAACAAAGTATATAAATATGTGTCCATAAATATATAAACAGAAGAAAATAGATGGGTTTATCGGTTTCTCTATCACAACTCTTCCGAAAGGTGAGTATTAGCGTTATGAAATTTGCATATGGCATTCTGGAATCCAAGTCTAGGTCAACTGCACTAATTTTTACATTCAAAATTAAATATTTAATATATTTATTTAAAAATAAAAAAGATTAGGCTAATATTTGCGTTTCTATTCAGTTTTTCATCATTAACTTTCAAATAATTATCGCACGAATATTATTTATGTACTATCTTGAAAACAGGTATGAATGTTTTTAATTATTTGAAATCATTTTTTCAATTCTAATAAATTTATCAAAATTCATTTTAAAAAATTACAACAATGTGTTCTATTTTTGTAATTAAATTCATGCCAGTTTTATTGATTCATTAAATTGTTCTCTCTTGTGTTTTTGTCACTTTTAAATTTATAAAAAAATAGTGACTTGGTGACAATTTTGTGAATTGGCATAACATAACATAACACCACTCCCCATGCCCCTCCAACTATAACCATAAGGTTATTTAAGCAGTGTCGCGGTCATGAAAGAAAATGCAAGAATTATGGCATTATCTCTCTCTCTTTCTGGAGAATCTTCTAGAGAACGCCATGTGACATCTAACCCTGTCGGAAAGCTATATATACTCGAACTGTTTTACTTTATTAAAATAAGATCCTTAAATTTAACTTAGAAATGTTCTTAAAAACTGAATTCTTAAACTAACCATACACTTTAAACAGTTTGATGAGAAACAGTGATCAGGCAGATATTAGCAAATACTAATTAAACTAGTGGGAGTGGCCTCCCCTAAATTTCTCGTATACTGCTCAAAAATTTGTCATTTCCCCTCCCTTTGCGTGGATAAAAAAAATCGAACGTACTGTAATCCAGAATGCAACGAATATCAGAAGGTTTTTGAATTGCAGATTATAGTGATTGTAAAATATTTAAGTGAAGAATCATATTAAAAGAGATGCCTATGTATTGAAACTTAGCAATATTTATTTTCCATCACACTCCAGCAAGATCCGCTATTATACGAGCGAGCGAAAACAAAACAGGAGATAAAACATATCTATCACAAACTCCGTCTCAAGGACAAAGTGACGCAATCCTCCCGCTTGGTACCAGAGATTGCTAAGTACGCATACGCATGGAGATCAGTTTTGAAACGAATGCTTAACAAGTATGCGATTATACAGACCGACAGACAGTCAACCCTTTGACGGATTTGGCCCAAAATTTTATACGGACCTATATTCATGACGATAAAACTGTGTACCAAATTTTATCCATCTAGCTATTCAAGTTTTTGAGTTATAGTGTTCGCATGACTTCGGACATACAGACAGACAGACTTCCCGTTCACAGATTTTGTCCAAAATTTGACAGAAGAATTATGTTTACTATGTTAGAATTATGTTACAAATTATGTTTAAAGACCACATACCAAATTTCATCCCCTTAGCTCTAATAGTTTTCGAGTTATCGTGTTCACAAACAGACATAATTCCAAAATTGTGATTTTCGGACTCAGGGAGGTCTAAAACGTGGAGATTCGTCAAAATCTCGAGTTCAAAGTTTTTGACGATTACAATACTTTCTCTTTGTATATTTCGTATACGAGAAAGTAAAAAGCAAGACAGTTATAAGATTTTATTTAGCTCCTTGATACAAAAAATAAGTTTAAATTGATTTATTGCATGTAATCTGGTATGTCGTAAAATAAAAATAATAATATTGAAATTCATCACACAATTTTCATTTGGGGTAAATTTTAAATATAAGTATAATCCATATTTCAACACTATATTCAACACTTTTGTGTAGTTGAAATATAATACAGATATATTATACAATAAAAGTAGTGTATAATATCTAACAAAACACATATTATCTTATTAAAAGGTTTTCGCAAATTTTTCTTAATGTAGAAACATGCAGTAATAATTTTTTTCGAAATAAATCTTGGAGTTTTAAATAGCTTTTTATTCTCAAGTCTTTTTATATGCGATTTCTTTTCGTATTGAAAACTAAGTATTACTTTTTTAAGTCATTCGTTAAACACTTAGAATCGAGGCTGCGAAATATTTTCTAGGAAGCTCGTAATTTAGTTGGTGGGAAGACGCGCATTATTTAAAATGAAATAATAATATATTTATGCTCTTTATCAGGGATAATAAAAAGCCACCGTGACTCCCATAATACTGTTGATACATTCATATTTCTCTGCATCTACAGCTGACTCTCAATGCAATCTCCTCTAAAAACATTTTTTTACTTTCTTGCTTTGTGCTTGTTATTTTCATTTCTCCTCCAATGCTTATAATAAATACTTTCCAGTTAAAAGATTTTTCAACCATTCCAATTTTAAAGGACGCCTGCGGTGAAAAGATGAAAAAAAATGCAAATTGGTTTTCTTTTCGTTTTATTGAATATCAGACAATTCACGCATTTGTTGTGGTTAAAAATACTCGAAGATAGACGACGCACGAAAACTTCTTAGTCGGATGTTTCTGAAGGATTTAGCTTTCTGAAAATTAGGATTTATAGTTTTATTTATAGTTCCCAAAGGAAGATATATTTTTGTTTCATTTATAATGAAATAAAAAAAGGATTCCCTGTTCATATTCAAAGATTTTGACTTTTACTTTTTAACGATAGAAGGATGTTTATTTCATTAACTCGAATTTAACTTTATTACATTATTGTGAAGAAACGATGTATCATTTTATCAGAGTGTGCTGAAACTGAAAGGAAAGCTTAAGGTTTCTTGACAATCTTTAATTGGGATAAATATTTCGTAACTAATGTGAAATATACACAACAGTCAAGTCTCTGAAAGCCGAAAGACATTTTAATCTGCTACTAAAATCTTTGCCTTTCTCTTTATTTTTTCAAGTCAATATATTATCTTGGATCTACTATAATTTTATAACAACATGAAGATTTTAATTTATGGATACGACTTTCAAAAAGCACTTTCTCAGATTTCTGGGAGCTTTGAATAAAGCAGGTCTCTTTTCTATAAAGTAATTTATTTTAAAAGATTCAGCATTGGATAGAGAAAATATATACAAGTATATTTATCAATCTTCGGTAGAATTCAAATCCTTCCATCTAATTTAGAAGCCGAATTAATTAGCAGTCACACTATGAATTCCCGGTAAAGTTTAGAAACTTCCGATTCCTGGGGCAGATGCTAGAGAGTATCTATTTCGGACGATTAATTTTCCTCAGCCATTTTCGAGTATTCCGGATATTGAATTGATTTTCGGTCGCATTTCACAGCTATTTATAATTCCATGACGTGTTAAGTATGTTTTATACTGATATCACTTCTAAAATATCTAAGATAAGAACTGTGATATGTGATACTACATCCGCTTAGTAACACATTATTGGGATCTTGTTTCTCATTGTTTTAATGTAAAATAATCGTGCATGTTTCAGAAAAGCTACGGACGATAACAATAAAAACATTGCTAGAAATTGTGTTTGAAAACACTTCAAAAATTAGTTAAAGACATTGTTGCATTGAAATGAAAGAGGTATTATTGAAAAGCTAATTTTTTGAACTTGAAGATAATGTTAAAATTGTTTTTGTGCGATAATATTCTTCGACGTTATTGTGGAAAAACGTTAAAAGTTAAGGTAATTTTTAATTAATTAAAATTATTATTAATATTTCGAAAAATCCTATCTTAGTGAGCCCCTACTACCCAAGAAGAAACCACCTGCCTAATTTCAAGTTTCTAATCCCAGTGGTTTGGGAGATTCGCTGATGTTCTAGTGAGTGACTTTCTCTTTTATATATATAGATGTGGACAGAATTTGTAATAAAAAAAACCAGCTAATTTTCTACAATATGAAAAAATGTACTATTGGAGAAGGTTTGAAGATTTCAGTTTGAATACCAACTATAGGCGAAGAAACTGATCTAGTTACCCTCATCCGACAAATAGTTAGGGAGGAGGTCCAACTTATAATAGTTCCAAATATCGGAAAACCTGAGACACGGCTGCAATCCATCGAAGCAATTGTTCGAGAGGAAGTTCAAGAAGCTCTATCGCCTTTCACGCGAACTCATGAACAGTGGACTGAAGTTCGCCCACAACCTAGACGCTTACAACAATTCTCCACAGTTGCAAAGAAGCGGAGTCCAGTTGCTGAATCCGAGCCAAGAGCAACTGACTTTCCATTGTGGCCGGCCAGGACACGTTGTTCGCTATTACCGAGAGCGGCGAGCCATCTTTGACGCTAATCGAACCCACAGAAGAAATATTGATGAATCAAGAATCGAAATGAGGGAACCTGAAAAGGGCGCCTTCACCCAGCCGACGTAATGAGGAAAACTAAGGATCGCAATCTCCCCGGGAGATGAAGCCGCAGCCGCGGAAAAATATCCTCCGCTTCAGGCGAAAATGTCCGGAAATAATCTTGAGGTTATTGTCGACAAACACTCAATCCATGCTCTTGTAAGCTTCGAGGGATCTTCATCCGGCATTTTGGAACCATACAGACTCCATCTTCGAAAGAGCATGTTTCCGGTCAAAGAAAAAGTCTTCCTGAAAGTTGCTGATGGAAATTATATAAAGCCGTTTGGATAATAAGTACTGTATCTTGAGATCAACGGCCGGATCGATCCAACCATTTGAGTTTACAGTGTTGCCCAATTGAATTCACGACATTATCCTTGGTTGGCATTTCCTTTAACCATCCCAAGCTGTCATAGACTGTGGAAAATATGAACTAACGTTTGAAGACCTTCCATGTTAAACCCTGAATCCTGAAATCTGGACCCTACATGTTATAGACGATTGCAAAGCTATCTGTCATCAGTCTCAAAGGAGATCAATATATCGACATAATGGTTGATGGAAATAAAATGCTATTCTTAGGGAAGGATTTTGTAATACCGGCTACAGTAACAACCTTTTGTAAAAGCAAAGGAGAATTATAGTTATCTAATGGGCAAGCTACTTCTCAAATTATTCCAAAAGGTATGCTTGTCGGCAATGAAGGAACCTTGGATGAAAACTATGTGAATACAATAACCATCACCGAACCCAATCACAAATTCCATATGATGCAGAGCGATAATCTTAAAGATTCTTCAAGCATGGTGACTCCTAATCTAACGCCGAAACAAAGAGAGAAGCTTCTTGAAGTACTTCAGAAATCAGCAGGCTTCTTCGAACAATCTCGAAAATCCAAAGATATAAAAGGAAAGTTAAGAAGTTTCTTTCTTTTTTCTATGTGGCATTTTAATTAAATGTATTATATGAACGAATTTAATTTTAGTGTTTGTCTATTTCTGTGAGCCTGTACGTGAAATCTACGACAATAAAGACTTGAAAGTCTTCGAAAAACCACAATCAAGAAAAGAAAATACGCGAATGTTCTTTTATTAAAAAAAATTGGATACAGAACAATCCCGACTTCAATTGCCTTGGCTATGATATTTGTTTCAGGAACATCACTCTTATACTTTTCCTCAACCTGAGTATTGTGAAACGACTAGTTCAAAGAGATTTCAAAGAAAAATTACAGAGCATACTAGCTATTCTTATTTCATTTTGGTCCTTTTTATGTTGCGAAAGAACACTTACTTAATTGATCAGTTTTCTAATTACTCACCGAAAATTTTATTTTCAGATATATTTGGTATCAAAGAAGATTTCTCGACTAATAATAAAGGATAACGTGTGTTTGTATGTGCGTGCGCGAATGCTCGCCCGTGTTTGTGTTGCCACTGTACAGGGAAGACCACTTGACCTACTGTTTAACAATTTGGGATAAACGTAACTGGGAGGGTGTGTGTTGCCAGTCTACAGGACAGACCGCTTGACCTACTGTTAAACAATTTAGCATAAACATAATTTGGAGGGTAGGAGTGTGCACCTCGGAGCGCTTTCGTTGAAAGTTTAATGAGAATTTTATTTAATTAAAAATTAAACGAAATTTTGGTGTTTTTCCTTAATAACTTCCGAAAATATTACAGCACAAAAAACATTCTTACACCATCTAAAAAGTTTAAAAATTATCTTTCCAATGATATCAATTAGATTGCTGCACATTTTTTTTTGTCTAATTTTAAAAAACTTTTTAAGAATAGTTTTACGCATAGATTATATTGGATAGAGTTGCTAAGAATATTATGAAACGTTATTGCAAGGTAGGTGCCCAATGTTAAAATTTATAGTTTAATATATATATATATATATATATATATATATATATATATATATATATATATATATATATATATATATATATATATATGCTATATATATATATATATATCTAACCTTTTAATATATATATATATGTATAACAGCAATAATAATATATGTATAATAATAACAACAACAATAACCAATAATAATAATAATAATAATAGCAATAATAACCATAATATACTCTTTCAATAATAACTTCTTTCATATATAATAATAATAATAATAATAATAATAATAATAACATATCAACAACCAACAACCTTAACCAACCAGCAATATCTATGTATATGTAATAACAACTCTTTCTTTCTCTAATATATATGTATATAATAACCATACATGTATGTCAATACTGGTGCTGAGATATAAGATACTGTGTATTCGGAGATTCTGGCTACTTCAATGAAAGAATAATATTACTATAAAATCACCTACTTATTTTGCCCGGACCTGAAAGAGCTTGCTTACTAAGAATTGAAATCGTTTGAGAGCATTGGTACATTTGCAGGCACGATCAAATTGAGAAATTAAAGAACGGAATCCAAGATATTTGATTTTGGTCTTTTGTTATGGAATGGTTTAGAATTAGATGTTTTAATCCACTGCCATGGGTTGGCAATAAT
>BGPR01000313.1:451911-495345 GCA_013235015.1 Araneus ventricosus | reverse complement strand
ATATATCAATACTGGGTACTGAAATATAAAATACAATAATATTCAATTCTAGCTACACTAATAAAATAATAATACTATAAATCACCTACCTTTGCAGACCTGAAAAACTTGCCACTAAATTAAATCATTTGAAAACATTAGTACATTGCAAACTGTGAAATCAAATTAGAGAAATTAAAACAGAATCAAAATATTTGAATTTAAGTCTTTTTATTATAGAATAGTTTAAATTAAATCATTTTAATCACTGCCATGAGTTATATATATATATACAAAAATGATGCACATAACTAAAAATGTAATAACCAAAATAAAACAAATGTAGCTACACATATTGCAAAGCACTGCAGGCTTAAAAAAATATAGTAATTAGGATACTAAGCAAAAACAACAAATTCAAGAAACATTTTTATGATTCTGCAGAGAAAAAATTGTGGTACGTTGACGATGCACACCGCAGTCTTTGTTTGCTTGTGAAAACTTATTAAAACACACGATGTCTGAAAAAATTCGAAGAAATGGCAATTTCGCAAAATTATGTATTCAGCACTCGGTTATTCAGTCGCATTATTGGTGCACTAACACGCTTCCTTGAGAACTTCCATCTAACCACTGTTAACGAAAAGAAATTTTGAAGGGTAGGCTGTTCAAGAATTGCAACCTGATCATTTCTAGTGCAGGGCTTGGTAGGTTGAGTATTCAGTTCACTCGAGCTACTGGTTTGGATAGCGCAAAATTCGCACCAAAAGCTGTCACAATAGCCTTCATTGCATACATGAACAAAAGAAGATGAAAACTTTGGATGACACCATTCAAAGCTTGAAGATTTCAAACTCGCAGAATCAAACATAACATCACCAAAAACTTGTTGGAGAATCGAACTCTTTCTTTTCAAATTCCAACGGAAATAGAAAAAATATAAAATGACAAGCTCCCTGAAGGCCCAAAGTCCTCCAGGAGCCCAACAGCCCTGGGGCCCGCAGCTGCAAAAACTCACTCCAACCGCTCGTCAGTCAAGCACAAAGGAAATTCAAATTTCATAACGGAAAACGCTTCCAGTGAAAGACGCCAAAACCTAATAACATATAATTTCATCCGCAACAAGATGGCGAGTAAATAGTCCCGTAGAAAATTTTGATTTAAAAATTAATAAAGTTGAAACATTAATGGAAAAGATATCAAAAGTTAAGACAAATAATATTTAAGTCGATTACAAAGTAAATAATTAAGAAAAATTTAGATATTTACTGAAACTGCTAAAAATTACCGTTTGAATTTCAAGTTGTCAAAGATGCCACAAGTGATGAAATAAACTTTGGTGGCGAAGAATTAAATAATTAAAAATACTGATAAAACCGAAAAATGATGTAGATGGAATTTTTGCAATCTAACAGATTACAACAATACTTTTCATGAAATTCAGACCATTTTCAATGTTTAAACAAATATTTAATTGTGTGTTTCTCTTCCATTGTTGAAAGCTAAGGATTTTACTTTCTTTTTTATTTCATCAATATTTCTGGGACATCTGTGAACAAAATCCTTTAAGATCGTAAGTATATTGAGAAATACGTCCAGTACGCTGGAAGATGTTTTAACTCTTTTTATCACCACGTCTTAATCCATTTAACATGCTGCCGGAGAGTGCAATTAGATGTTACATGGCACGGACAGATACTTGACTCCCAGTCATGTAGACAATGAACAAAACAAATAAAAGCCCACTAAAGCTGAAAGGGTTAAATGTCTATCACAATTTAAAAAGACTTTGTTAAAGGAACCATGAATATCAAATTATGCATCAGAGATTCAATTAAAGTTATATTCCCGACGAATAATCTGGTCGCATTAGGAGGCTTATATGGCATAAATGAAGAAAATAGCAGTTTCGTTCCGAGAGGACAATAAATAGTTATTTTTAGTTAATAGTGAATTATTCATATGAAAAGGCGACACTTGAATTAAAAAATCGAAATTATGACAATTTTGGGAATAAAAAATCTCTAACTTTTCGATAACTCTGTGATAAAAGAAATAAAGATTCATTATGAACATAGTAAAAATTGAATTTTCTGCTAAAATGGTTTATTCTATTTCTAAATTATGCTATTTTTTGTATTCTCTTGAGAGAAAAGTCCTTGTGCACCAACAAGTACAACACAAAATACTCAATAAAGGGTTGAAGGAAGTTACAAAGGAAATTACATAAATGCAGATTCAAAAACAAAGGGGAAAAATACGAAACAAATGTATAACAATTGGTCACATCCATACGAACACAAAAAGGGAATTAAGCAATGAAGTTAACAAGGGGAATAGATACAGAAGCATATTCAAATTTTCTTAAAAAATGGTATAAATGCAAAAAAACTGGTCACATCTACACAAAAAATGGATAATAACGAGAAATGAAGTAAAAGCTGTACAAGTCGAGGAGAAATGAAAAAAATCAAGAAACAAAAAAAGAACAAAAATATACAAAATATCACACAACACATAAATCACACAAATTACGTAAAAGTAACAAAGCAAAAGGGTCTGATCCAAATATACGCTTATAAAAATTGATTTTCAAATATTGAAAAGGAAGAAAAAAAAGAAATATGAAAATAAATGTAAATGCCAGCAAAACATATACAAAATGTTCAGTCTATATTATGTGGGGGGAAATGCTGTATGTAAATTCACAAAATGATACAAAATATGTTTTGTTCTGGGCAAAGGAAGATGGAGGCCACCTAAATTGTTCCTCTTTAGACTGTTGATGAGTAAACATCTTGCGGGAGTGAAAACAGAATTAAAAAAATATTGACCTAACAGTCTGCCGTTGTCAAGTTTAACAGTTCATCAATCTAGAAAAGTTGCCATATTTCCATTTGCATGTACAACACACAATAATCAATTAAACATCTAACCGTATGGCATAAATATTTATTACATATAGCCTTTTTGTAGAAAACATAGAATAATATTCATGAATTAGAAAAGTCTGGAAATTTAAAGAAAATTATAAGTTAATTTCATGAAAAATAAAACAGTCATGGCTCGTCTATTGTCAAGCTGTACTTATCCCAGTATATTTCTCTATATTTCTAACCAGCCGCCTTCGCCGACCAGCTTGTTCGACGGGAATATGATTTCAATTTAATATTGTACCATCTTATATTCATGGCTGCTTTGGCAACCTAATTTTAAACTCCAGATTGAGGTACATATTTAACCCATGTTCTTTTAGTGGCTTAATGCGCCTGTTCTGTTCATTGTCTATATAAATGTCCTTAATGGAGCCAAATAACTGGCCATGCTATGCAACATCTTATTGCACGTTATTGGAGCAATCTTCACTTTTTTATTTCTCTTGCATATTATGCATTTCAACATTAAAATGGCTCAGCACATTTTATGGCCAGCGGCATGTTACCTCAATTAAAACATTTTGAAAAAAACAACCATAATCATTCGGCTTATTGGATATATTTCTTAATATGCGTAATATCTTAGAGAGCTAGGTTTACAGCTTCCATAAAAATTTTGATGAACTAAAATATGTAAATAAAATGTTTTAAGATATTAACTCAACTTTCAACAATGAAAGAGAATCATGCAATTAAATATTTGTTTAAACAATGAAAACGGTTTGAATTTCGTTGCAGCAATGAACAGTTGTAAATTATGCCAAAAATATCTTTAAAAATGTATTAAAGTTATAGAAAAAATTGCACGGCAACTTAATTAAAATCATTGAAGAGGTAATGTTCTGTACTATCAGATGGTGTAAAAATGCATTTTGTGCTGTAATCTGTTCGGACGTTATTAAGGAAAAACTCAGAAATTTTGCTTAATTTAAAAAGGACTCCAAGGTGCACATTCCCACCCTCTAAATTAAGTTTGTACCAAATTTCATAGCTCTAGGTCCAGCGGTCTGCCCTGTAGAGCGTCAACACACTCACACACATACACATTCTCCTTTATTCTTACTAGAGATGACATCCTATATACACAATGCAGTTGAAAAATAATTATCTTCCTGCGAAATCTCAGCTAAAATCTAAAAGTCATTCGAGCCTTTTCTTGTTTCAGCTCAAAATATTTCGAATATGAGTTCGAATTCGCTTCGCTTAGGAAGCTAAATTATATTATAAGAAAAACTTTATTACTATGCTCCTATCAGTACTGAGAAGGTTACAGATAATCTCTGATCATAGGGAAAAATCAGAAAGTAGCAATCTTCCAATCTTTAAATCGCTTTAATTTTTTTTATTTCCAATTCTTTGAAGCTATTTTCTTGGTTTTTACTTTTAATCGTTCTGTGATTAATGGTCATTCTTTAGAAAGGATTTTAATTTCTATAAAGAAGTTATGAAAATTAATAGAAGGAGATTTAAATTTGAAAAATTTTAGATCCACCTAGTGTTTTTACATAACAATTTATTTTATTGAGTGTTATTAATTTATATTGCAATATATAAACACTTTACAATGAGATTTTTACATATATAAAGGAATACTTTAAATTCATGGGTATTAAAATATTAGTATGAATTAAATTTTATTTCTTTTCATATGACGAAAATATATTTTAAACGTCGAAAAATTTTAACTCGAGAATTTGATGGATGTCAATAATTTAGATTCCATTAAGCGAGGAAAAAAGTTTTGGAATCGAGTAAATGCTTCGGTCAATGCATAAGTAAAAGCTAAAGTCAACTAAATGGTTGAAATTCGGTATAAGTTTTACTTACTTAGATTTTAATCCTTATGAAATGTTGGACCAAGTCTTCGACTAAAAGAGAGATTTCACTTAAACATATGAATAATTTTCTTTATAAAATCCAGCATCGTTGAAAAAGAAAATAATTTCAAAATAATCTTCGTTATTTGTAATTTTATTGTTTCGCTTTTTTCAACGGGGACCGAAAACACAATTTTTTTGTGCATATTTCGAAATTGCAGTTTATTTTAACATTTTTATAAAGATTTGCAGTTTTCTAATTTAAAAAAATCCCGACATTTAATGTGAATCAAATATCGAGTGTGCACATTATTATTCTAGAACTGATATAAATATAATGCCGCAAAAAAAATTCAATAGGTTTTTTTCCTCCCATGACATCGCGTTCTATTCAAATAATTATGCATTAATCGCAACATCTTTTGAGTTCAAGATATTAAATGCCAAAAGAAAGACAGAGAATCATTTACTGATCCATCACTGAACAGTTATTTTCTTTCTTTATTAAACTTCGTTATTAAAGATCGTGACTGGCACAAAGAAAGAAAAGTTACGAATAGAGCCACTTCAGATGATCAGGATGCATATCGAACAGGCAAATTTAAACTGTTACATTTTAGGAATTTATGTGCACTTTTTTCCCCTGCATTCTTTCAATAGAAGCAAATAGAGAAGTAGTGTAAAGTTAAGACATGCTTTAAAAAGTCCTTTATCGATCGAGTAAAAGAGACAGCAGATGATTTCCTGTTTAATCACTTTCGTCGTACTTCTTTTCTCCTTTTATTGCTTAAAAATGTTCTCGAAAGAATAAATAAAACTTTCCAAAGTTGAAGTTATTAGTTTTGTTGCTAAATAATAGATGGCGCTTTTGTTTTGTATCCGTTTATGAATATTATTTTTAAACGATCATAACAGGTTTAATTTGAAGATACTATGAAAAACGTTCATGCATGTAAGAATATCTTTTCTTGATATTTTTAATTCGCTTTTGTATTTTCCAATGGGATTATGTAACGGCTTTAATGGAATCGGTATGAAAAGTGGCTAGAATAAAGAAAAAAACATTTGAATGCCAGTCTTTCATTGCTCCTTTTTCTTAATAATCTCTCTTAGAAATCTATCGCAGATATATATAAAACAAATCATTTACCTATCAGCGGTTCTTACTCTTTCTTAAAAACAGCGCACATTAATTTGTCATTGAATCTTCATTAAATTAAAAGTATTATCTCTATTTTTTCTGGACAATTCCTTTTTTATTTCCGAACTCGCTTGTTTATATATATTTAATTCGCCACCAAAGTTACTTCATTATAGCATCTTTAATTATAATAAGTAATGACTATAAAGACAAAAGTAGTCTGGGATAAAGGAATAACGTCATTCATGGGCGAACCTTGATAATCTCTTTATTTATGAACATATGTGATTTTATGTTAACTCAGAGCTGACAGATCAACAGATCGCGTTACTTTTTGCAATAATTTTATATTGACTACCGAAAATAACTTTCTATGACTGTTTATCTCTTTTGATCCACGACCCACTCAAAAATGGGAATCGAGGGCTGAGTGCGACTTATAGAACATTGCACTGAAATCTTTGATCCTGGATTAATTTTCTCGTTTTAAAGGAACAACTAATTACCCTTAATTTGAGTCATTATCAATGCCATGATGCTAATTATCGAAGATAGAATATTTGTTAAGATTAGGATTAAATTCCTGTTAAAAGTGATGAGGCGAACGATCTCATGGATCTGATCTGATTGAGATCAGAAGGTTTGGTTTGGTGGAGTTTACTGGCGCAAAAACCATTTTTGATTATGCTGCGCCAAACATATGGTCTAGGATAAAACCTTAGTATAGGAGTTTAGATAAAAGGAGGGTCATTCGGTATGAAGTGTCAATATATGAAGTCTATAAAAGCTTGCAACAAGTTAAGAATGACCTAAAAACAAGGTAAAAAATTTTTATATCAAAGAGTAAAAACCAATCATTCTTAAAAAAGTGAAGAGTTGTGGATGAGGATCTTTGTGAAGGATGTCTTTAAGAGTGATAGAGGATGAGTGGAAACAGCGGATGCGTTGACGATTAAATTGTTGACATTCAATAAGAATGTGCAGAACAGTCATTTGGCATTGGCATGCTGTACAAAGAGGTGCGGGTTCCCCCAAAAACAGATGCCTATGCGTGGATCGAATGTGTCCGATTCTTAATCTGGTAAGAATTGTGTCGAGCTTCCTGGTAGGTAAACTGGGCCAACAATCAATTAAAAGTTTAATTGAATGAAGTTTAATT
Source organism: Araneus ventricosus (assembly GCA_013235015.1). Classification (NCBI taxonomy): domain Eukaryota; kingdom Metazoa; phylum Arthropoda; class Arachnida; order Araneae; family Araneidae; genus Araneus; species Araneus ventricosus. Next base: position 488,313 of record BGPR01000313.1, on the reverse strand, counting down.
GTGTCTTTACGATCCCATTGAGCTTGCCATTTTGAGTGGAGGATAGATTTAATATAATTTTTCACATCGTTGACAGGGACTGGAGAGTTCAAATTGATGGTGGCAGACTTAGCAAGATTGTCAGCAAGTTCATTTCCGGGTATACCGACGTGTGAGGGAATCCAGCAGAAGAGAAAAGAAAAACCTTTACAAGTTAGATGATCGTGCAATTCAAGGATATTAAATGTCAATGGATGACTGAACCGATGAAGTGAGGTCATGGATTCTAGAGCACTTAATGAATTTGAATAAATGATGAAATTATCAGGTGGACCACTAGAAATTTCAGATAACGCATGTAGAATGGCAGTGATTTCTGCTGTAAAAATGGAGCTCGATGAGTGAATTTGGAATGAGAGAGTAGAATTAATAAAAACACAAGCGAATGAAGTGGAAAGAGAGCTTTTTGAGCCATCTGTAAAAATAGGAATAAAATTATGGTAGACATCTCGGTGATCTGCAAAGAGTTGTTGGTAAACTTCAGGGACCGTATTAGCTTTGTCAAAGGTCTTAAAAGGATTTAAAAAATTTAAACCATGCGATTTCCATGGAGTGAGGTGATGCTTTAAATTGGTCACAACTTGCAAATCCTCCAGATTTAGATTATTAAGTAATTCTGTTGCTCTAGTAAAAAATGAAGCAGATCAGAAGGATTAGAAAGAAGAAGAAAATTTGTTCTTCGAGAAAGTTGAACTACATAAGGTCTTCAAAAACAACGGTACTAATTTTCAGTTTCATTTTAGGTTGTGTGAAAGGGCAGTTGTTCTGATAATGTCATTAATCTATGTTTTGTGTAAATAAGTTTATGTCAAAGAATTATGTTATCTCTCCACACAGAACTTTGTAGATTTGTTTCAAAATAATTTTAATAATAGCATATTAAGGGTAAATAACCAACAGTGTTAAATAATATGTCGACTGTAGGCAGTGACAATTTAAGTAGTCAGTATAGAAAAAGTTACGTAGTGTATTATCACGACCAGACAAATTAAATTAAATATGCTCTAAATCTATATAAAATTAATTGATATCTTTGAAAAGAATTTAGTTAAAAACTGCAATAATCGATATGTTGCGTAGTGATACTCTATAATTAAGTTGAATGCTGGTTAATTGCATGGAGACACTTCATTAGCCCTAAGATACCTCGTAGCGTACACTTTGTTGTTAATCTTTGATTCGGCCTCATGCAGCTTTTTGTATACTGTCAAGGGCATGGAATCTATAAGTCCTGAAAACTAATTTCCAAGCTTGTTAAATGGTTGATGGCTCGGTAAGCCAGGAGGCATTTGTGAAAATTTCCTCTTCTTCTCCGATCTGAAAACATAGGAAATTGGATAATTTCTTTCCCTTTAGGATATCCCTAAACTGGACTCTTCGATCCTTTTCCCTTAAACTGGAAGAAAATATCATGGTAAGGGAAGGGAGTTGATTGATGGGATTCTTACTACAGAACATTGATCTTGCATCACAAAAAGCTGATTTTATGCTTATGTATAAATACTCAAAACTAATTCATTTGATTTTCTTCATGGAAGTTTCTTTTATTTTCAAACAAACTTAAGAATTAATTTCATGGAAAATATATACTTGAATATTTCAAAAGCGTATTTAAATTAAAAGGCGAATAAACTTTAATTATGTTTTAAACGTCATGCCAAAAGGTAAGTACGGTAAATAAGTATCGTGCAAAACATTCTGAATAATTCTAAGGTTGCCAATATATTATATAAACATAAAGCAATTATGTTTTCCTAATAAAACAAAGAGAATGAAGGAGATTTAAAACATTAGTGTTGAATCGATGAAATTAAATTAATGATGTTATGCAATACTTATTGTAATTCAAGTAGCATATCTAAAATAACTTACAAGAAAAAAAATATTAAAATATTTTGCCTTAATTTCTACATTCAAGTATTTAATAATAATTCTTTTTTTTGTTTAAAAATAATCCAAGCGATAAAAATATATTCTCAAAGTAAATGAAAAAGAAATCATTAAAAGAATCCCAATGTCTGTTGCTTTTACTGCTTTCTGCCAAAAGATGTTATTTTTCGAAAATAAAAATATCATATCTTTTTATATGGGATAAGAATACAATTGTCATTCTAAAAAAAATTCAATCTTTCTCTACAATTTGCATGATTAAGAAGTAGTTGGGAGAAGTTCTTGGTAATCTCATGCAATTTCTTTGTTGTTCGTCACGAAGACAAAATGAGTATTTGTTCACTTGGTAATCTCATGCAATTTCTTTGTTGTTCGTCACTTCGTGACTTCAACTCCTTAGTTGAAGTCACGAAGAACTAGAAGTAAGCCAAATTTAGTTTTTCTGCAAAGCATACTAACATTTAAAACTAACAAAATAATCAATTCATCTTAACCATTTATTTATATTTCTATAATTGTTATTTAACTTAAAGTAAGTTAAGTATTTTCTACTAGAATTAAATCGAGAACAGAAAGAGTATAACCTGCGTAATTTTCGAAAAATATGTTTATATTCATGATTTTTAAAATAACAAATTAGAATCCTACGTGAGAGATAAATTAAGGCACTTTTCTAATGTTTATTCATAAACATTCGAGCATTCGTTTTACTCCAAAATAGACAAATTGAAACGTTGGCATTATACTTTTCTTTTCTTTCAATTTCATCGTATATAATCAAGCGACTAATGAGTATTTGTTAGCTCGGAATGCGAGAGAAATTATTTTTCAGTTTACCGCTTATTTTATTCTGTTCGCAAAATAAATTAATTCCGAAAAAAATCCCACCAATTTGTTTAGATTCAGGAAACGAACTCAACTTCATTCTTCTGAGTTAAAAAGAAAAATATTCATATTTTCCGTCGATCACACATTCAGTTGCTTTAGTTGCAAAGTTACTTTTTACTTTTTAATAACGCAATACAATTAACTCTGAAATGTTCCCCAACTTTATAATTGCTGAAGATAAAGAATCGTGACTAATAAAGAATCATTGCAATTTTATTTATTTATCTTACGTTCAGATGAACCCGAAGAATTTGAGAAATAATTGATACTTTGTCTTTACAAAGCGATTTATTATTAAAAATGTTTTTGAATATGTCTATATATATAGCTCAAATCTAAAATATTTGACATGCATAATTAAGTTCTTATGTAACGTAAAATTTTAACTTTAAGTATTACGAAATATTTTATGCTAAATAGTTAGAGATTTGACAATGCGACGTGTAAAGTGAGTAGATATGTGTATATATGTAATACTCTGTACATATGTATATATATTTTACATTAACTTTAGAGATTTGATAAAAAAACAGAGCAATAGCTATATGAAATGCAATTGATGTCACTGAAAATGTTAAATTGGTGTAAATATTCTTAGTGCGTTGATAAGTTCAGAAGTAATTGTTGCAACTTGACTACAGTAATCCCCAGAAAGGGAAAAATAGAACTGTCATCCCCACTAGGGTGGATTGAAAATTCAAAGTGTGGATAAAATAATCGGCATAGGGTACAAAAGTTGTCTTTTACGTGTACTAGCATATATGCAAATTTTTTTCAACTTTGTTTAATATCTTCCGGTGCCCCAAAACGCTTAAATATTTGCAAAAAAAACGTTTTGCATGCAAATTTCGAATTAAAAATCAAAAATTAAAAATGTGTTAAAGAAACAATTTTACAAGGAGAAATGTAGAGGAGAGGGCGAGGGAATGATAAAAAATACCAACAAATATTGGAAAATTATCGTACTGAAAAAATATCGTGTTTGTTCGATATCACATTTTGTGAGTGTACAAATTTCGATACATGTAAATTTCAAAAAGACATGAACATTCCACTTGCTAAGTGATTGTTTATAAAATATCGAATATTAGAAAGGAAAATGGTTATTGGAGAAGGGAAGTAATTGCTACTGAAAAAAAGAAAAGGAAAAAAGAAAACAGATGGAAGACAAAAGAATAAAACGTAAAATGGTTAAAACTGATGCTGCTCATGCTCAATCAATGGAGCTACTTGAGCTGAACACTAGGTCTTCGTCCTTGTATACAGATGTAATTACCTTGGAATATCAATCATAAAATCGTTTAGATTTCCTTACCTTAGTAATGGTAATGTGATCGATACGGAGTTTCAGATAGAACAGCTACTTCATTTGCCAGTGCTGTTCTACAAGACATTGGAATTGCACGCGAAGGCGAGGCTTCGCATGTGGTAGATCGCAATAAAATTCGTAGACAGCGTAAAAAGCTTTAAAATGCAGTTGCAAAGTCTACTAAGTTAACAGTGTCTTGGTCTCTTTCAACCGGATTATATTTCGATGGGAGGAAAGACAACACAAAAGTGCTAATTAAGAAGGACACAAGGTACTACCCAAAGATCACGAAAGAGGAGCATTACACTCTTGTAAACGAACCTACCTGTGTATATCGGACATGTTACTGCTGCAACAGGAGGAGCTAAAGCCATAAAAGAAGCAATACTCATTTTTTCGGAACACATAATATGCGATTAAATGGGCTAACAGTAATTGGATGCGATGGAACAAATGTTAATACTGGGCACAAGGGAGGTATTATTCGCTTGATGGAACTTGCCTCAATAAACCATTACAATGGTGAATTTGTTTGCTTCAAACAAATGAGTTACCCCTCAGTCATCTACTAAATTCTTTGGATGGGCAACAGCTGGTCCTAAAGAATTTTTTCCACCACTTGGTAAAGCAATCAAAACATACGAGGAGCTACCTGTAGCTCCTTTTTCTTCAATAAAGGTGGAGAATATGAAACATAATATAGATAGAATGGTTCTCAGCAATATCTTTATGATATTTGCCTAGCGATATCACGCGGTGAATGTTATTCTGACCTGGCATAAAGAAAGCCTGGTCCAGTTGTGCACTCAAGGTACTAACAATTGCAGGTAGAATTTTTAGGTTGTATGTGGTCACAGAAAAAGCATCTGACAATCTTATTATTCTTGCAACATATATTATGAAGGTATATGCAACCTGTATGGTTCCATGTCAAAACAAAGCACTCCATAACAGAAGGAGTGCGGCATATTTGGAGACATCTCATTTTCTAGATATCTGGAACCTAATTTAAGAAATATAGTAGACACTTTTATTCAACGAAATAGCTCCTTTTGTAATCCTGAAAATTTGCTATTGTCAAAGCTCACAGATAACAGAGAGAATATAAGGTCTTTAGTACTACGAAAACTAATTTGTGCTAGTAATGAAAACAGAGGATCATCAGAATAAGAATTTTTCAAGTACCAAAAATAGACTTTAAAGCAAAGGATTTTTTTGCGCGTATTAACTGGCAACGAGTTGGACATTTGAACCACCTCTTTTGATGAATGTGCCTTTTAAATAAATAGAGGAAATGGTAAAAGTTAGACGGAGGAATGGTCAAAATATCCATGTCATACCCAAGCTGTAGAAAAGTGTTTTCTCATAGTGTTTGAAGCGTCGGAAAGTGTATATGGAGAAGAGAAGAGACACGGCTTCATATTGAATAGGATACAATCAAGAAGTCCTGTCAAGCTTTATAATACCAAAAAGGATTACATCCTTTAGAAATATGTAAATCTTCAAACTAATAGAATTAAAAAATCTATGATATAAGTACACTTTTTAAGTTTTGTGATTTATTGCTTTGATTATTAAATTTATACTTCATGTATTATTATAAAATTATAATTATTTATAAGTTTACACTTTAATACTTGAATAATCTGCCAATTTTTCAAATATTTTTCATTAATTCACAATTTTTAATAGATATTTGTAAAAATGTCAATTTTTAACTTTTTGGAGGCCTTCGGGCCACCAGAAGATATGAATGAATTTTAATAATAATAACAAAAACGCAAACTAATATACCCAACACAAAACTTTCTTAACCGGCGCTAAAGGAAATTTTAAAAATATTTTTTTTATAAATTTCCCCCCAAAAATGTCCTTTTTAACTATTTTTGGGGCACTTGGGGCACTGGAAGATATGAATGGATTTCAATAAAAAAATATATGTAAACTAATATACCTAAGACACAACTTTCCCACCCCATTCCAAAAATAATTTAAAAACAAAACAAAAAAAATGTAAATTTTCATAAAAAAATTCAATTTTTAACTATTTTTGAGGCGCTTGGGGCACCGGAAGATATAAATGAATTTCAGTAAAAAAGATTATATAAACCAATATACTTAAGACACAACTTTCCCGCCCCATGCCAAAAAGAATTTCGAAAAAAAAATTTTTTCCTATACTTTTCGATCCACCCTAATCCCCACCCCCGCAGGGATTCATTCTCAGATTCTTTCTGACCCTACCCCCGAGCGGGTGTAGATTTTGATCCGGCTATAAGTCATGTAATTTTTACTTGTATATATATGTGTCGTAGTGGTGTTGTGTGTGTAAATAAAACCATAAAAGACAAACTGGATCTATTTTGAATTTGGATATAAAACCACACATGAGAAATCCATTACAGTAATGACTGAAAAACTTTAAAAAATACCTTTTTCACACCGTTTAGGGGAGATAGCAATTTTTTAATAGATTAGTTAATCCTTTAAGGTGCTAAGGATCATATGTGCACAATTTTTTTCTAATACGTCAAAAAGTGTGAAATTTTATATTGTTTAAAAAACAAATAGACATAGAATTTTATATATATTGATTATAATAAGCAAGTAAAGGCTTATGTGGAAAAGTGATTTGTTGGAGTTTAAATAACTTGGACCATTTTTATAATTAACTTAATATACTGGAAGCGACTAATTATAATATAAAATACATTTTGACACCGAAAAAGATATAATAATTATATGTCTTTCGCGGGAATAACAAGGCATCATACCAATATGCTGTGATTGGATTAATATGATTCCATGAATGGGACGACGTCAAGAAGGACATATAATCATTAATTCATTCCTTTTACAAGCAAGCTCATTGTAAATTTAACCAACTCATCATTAAATATCTATGATTTTACTGCATCTTAAATTTTATTCAGTCCCAACATCTATAACTTTAACAGCTTGACTTATAGAGCTTGAAACGACTTCATATGAAATCCTTTTCTTGAAAAAACACACGAAAAAAGACTAGCTGAAAAAACAAATCGAAGGAAGGTGCATTAATAGACTGCTTAGTAAAATGGAAATATCTCCTACAGGTGACATGCATGATTTCAACTCTACAGATATAAAAATTGATACCAATATTCTATTTTTGTATGAATCTTTAATTTTGGAATTTATACGCGTGATATCTAGAACTAAGTTTAAAAGAACCATAATACAGCAATATATGATGATAAAATGCTTGTAATTTCCAGCTGAAGGAATCACATCATGAGAGATGTTAGACAGCATTGAAAGCAACAATTGTATCTTATGTCGAGATCGAAGCATAGATATATGTGCTGACATTAGAAACATTGAAACAATAAATACAACCAATTTGGATTTTATATCACTAAGGTATCATAATAATGCAATTTACATTATCACTGTAAGGGTCAGCAGAAGGAAAAAGAATATTCTTGGTATATACTAAGCTAGGTGACATAATTTATATCGACGGAAATATCTTGGACATTCCAGTGTTTGAAATCCTGTCCTGATAAAAAAAAGTACTACCCACGAAGTCTCTTTTAACCAATCTTTCGTCATGTTCAAAAAGAACGATTAAATTTTCATTTTACCGACACTTCCCAACATCTGCTTAATACAGCAAATCTGAATGCTACAGCTGATCAAAGGTTAGCATCAATTATTCTTTTCACGTCCATGGAGACTGAAAAATATCACATATTGAGCAATAGAAATTCGCGAATTGCATTTCTATTTATCAATACAAATGCAATTTCTGTAATATGATAGTAAAAGATTTGAGAGAAATTCGGGTTTTCTTACGATTATGATTTTAAGATCCTGTTGCCTACTTTCCACCTTAGCTAGATTAAATCAATAGCTTATAGCTGCATATCATACAAATGAATTCGAAAACTCAGGCAATTACAGAGGGTTGGAATAATGTTTATGGGGTAAACAAATTTGCAAGATTGAATCAATATTGTAAATACAGTTATTTCCTTGATCCATCTCCACAGAGATAAAATCTTCATAATTTAATTTCCTAGGAATGATGTCTTTCGTTATTTTCGAAATGTTTTCAGAAATTAAGGAACGGTTTGCTTAATCTTTTCCAGTTGTTTTATCGACACTGCGGATTCAATAGTCTATTCCAGCACTTTAGAACTTTTATTTCCTCCCGTACTCCTTGACCATTCTTCTTATTTTTGAGTACTTCCTACTGTCATATTCTAGGGGGCCCCCCCGGCGGCGGCGCTAACATTACTGAGAGTAAAGAAGTTTTTTTCATAATATTAAAAGCTGGGGTAAGCTTAACCTTGAAAGGCCAAGTGTTGTCATTAAACAACAGACCCAATGTCGTCTTCTAAATTCATGAGAATAAGACTAACGTTCTAACGTCTGTTGTCACTAATAGGATACATACTGAAAGCTTTATTAAAATTTTACAACGTATAGATGGCAGCATGAGTGCTGTTATAAAAATAATAATAAATTGATGTTTTTCACCTCAGGCTGCATCTTTTTAGCTTTGTTTGTACGCTTGAGAATACCATATTTTATTCTACAATGTTGAAATGAATTCCTTATCAATATTATATCTATTAAAATTCGTCTATGTTTGGCATTATAGAATTTTATCAAGGAATATTTTCTTTTTTCAAATAAAACCCAGTAATGTCGGTTGTTAGCAAATTGTTTTTCAGCCATAAACCATACTTAAAACAAAATGGGATTTTATAAAGTATTGTATTTTTCCCATGGTTTATACAAGAAATGAAAGTCAAAAAGATTTTTAACATCACTTTTTTTTAAATCGGGCTTTTAAGGATTAAGCGTCAAACGGCTCAAATTAATTCTATAATCTTTTAGGATGTATTTTGAGGGATATAACATTTTATTCTAAGTTATATAAAAGTATTGATTCTACATCATAGATATGGAATCAGTATTGAAATAATTTTGCATTAACTTATGATGAAAGCTAACAATTACAAATCATGATAATCAATCTTTCGAAAGGTAGACAAATACAGTGTAATAGATGACATTGTTTCATGACTAAACTTCACGGACTTTTGAATTTTACGAAATTAGGTTCAAATAGAGACAGATCTAATGTCACCTCTGGAGCTGCGTCAAGCTTACTTCGATATTTGTCATTCAAATACGCATAAGGCTAGTTTGGTCATTGCATAGGTTCAGTTTTCGTGAAAGGTAAGAAATAATTTCATGCTTTAGAACTTAGTTCTTCATACTCTTCTTTCACCTCTAACAGTAGGTTTTCGGATTTCCATAACTTTTAGTTTTCCCACGTTTTCCGTCATTAACAACTTATTGATCCGCCTGTATGACGTGTCCCACAGGTTGGGAATGTTTGGTCTATTCGATTCTGCATGATTCCATGAATTCACAAGAAATGTGAAAATAGTTCTGTTGTTGTTGTTGTTTCATGTCCCCCTGGTCCAAATACTAGACCAGGCCCATGATACCATGTCGCTCTAACAGTATCACAAGTCCATTTTCCCCCTCACTCCACAGCAGCCTCACAGAGGCGCCAATACAGTCAATGACATGAGCAGGAGAAGCAGGACAGGAACAGGGCAAGAGGAATAAGTTTTTTCTTTGCCGACGAATTTCACGCTTTTGATATGGCCACTACGAAGTCTGGCCAGTGCAGTCTGTGTGGATCTTGTACCTTCGGACTGTAGGACGTTTTCCAGCATACCATTCGTGTAAGAGAGGGACTTTCCAAGTAGAATTTGATTTAGCCCTGTGGATAGAAGATATTTCGGATCCGAAGAGTTCACCAGAGGCGGCAGAAGGAAGAGCACTTCCCTCTTTCGCAAGCAAGTCCGCCACCTCTTTGCCGAATACTCCAACATGGGAGGGAATCCACTGAATGCAAACTCTGCTTTTCTGTGAAAGTAAAACAATTTTGGAAATAATTTCTTGACCGGTTTTTTTCTGAAATTTTCTGCCAATTTTTTAAATAATTAGTCATGAAAATATTTCTGCAATAATAATCTGAACGTTATATATTCCTTTGCTTTTGTTGATCATATTTTATTCAAAATTGTAACTTTATTTGTCTGTGCTATTATTTCTTATTCATAATATTTTTTTTCATGAAATGTTTATCATCTTTTGGATAGTCGAAATTTTCATATTTTGAAATCTTAACTTGCTTCATAATGATTACTTCAAAAATTAAAAATCTTTCATGTATTCTTTAACTTCTTATTTAGGATGGGGTTCAAAACATTACTCGCTATGTTTTACAATCAAAAATAATATATTTTGACATGAAATCAACATTATATACGGGCATTAAACACATTACGAACAAGAGCAGAAATGAAAAAACGTTGCCAGACCAAATTAACAGAATTTTTGACTAACATAAAAAAAAGCTTAAAAGTAGACAATTCATACATATCAGGAACATGCCACCGCCTCGCTGGATACTTGTCCATTATTTTAGTCACCATAATAAAGAGTTTTGCATACGAATACTAATGACACCCTGACTCAGTGAATCAAGATCAATGAAGAAAGATTCGAAATTCTAGTCCGAAACATAGTAGCATGATCAAGTTTTAGACTTAATTCTTCTGTCTCGTCTTAGGTAACGCATCAGGCACGGGGGCATGGGGCGGAGTTCTGTCTCGTCTTAGGTTGTCTTCACTATATCAGCTAATGCATCCTCGGCGAAATGATTTTTACATCAGGTATTTTACAGAAAGAATGCCAGGCTAAACATTTTATTATGTTAAAGGAGCATCTAATATTTTGAAATATGCGAAATATTTTTTATTAATAAATTGAAAAATCGATTATTTTTTCGCTTAGTCGCGGGAGAGCTATTAAAATATTTACACTGATTATTCCCCTTTTCATTTTGTTACAAGAGCTTATATAAAGGAATAGAATTGTTACAAAATTCTTTTTAACTCTAATTTTAAGAATTTATTAAAATTTAAAAAACATTGCACGGAAATAAATTTGTTATTACTAAAAATATAATATCTTAGGCGGATGATTTCCTGTCTCCATATGCATTCATCTTTGAACTTAAAAGTTTATCCGAACTCTTCTGGTAATCTTATATTTTTTTTAATTTTTGAAGCAGAGCTTTAATTATTGTTACATATTCATCCTTTCTGTAATAATATACTACACGCTACTACTTTTGTGAATAATGTTATCAGTCGCTGCTTGAAACAAAGCAGCAGAAATGGCTAGAAGCATAGTGAAGCTTATGGGAAGCTGGATTCGAAACTCCTACAGAGATACAGACATGTATTTACTTCAACGTCTCAAACCAAGGGTTGAGATGACCTCGGAAGATCTAAATAGTCGATAAATCTCTTCTTATCATTTCACTTTGTAGACTTTTGACGTACGGAATGCATTTGGAACCTTTAGGAAGTGTTCATAACAAAATAATATATTCTCACATGAAAGTACAAATAAAGAGTGCATGCAGAAATGAAACCGGAATTTAAAGCTGTTTAGTATTTCATTACTCTGATAGATATTTAAAATGATAGATCAAAACTTCCTCTTTCTCTCTGCAGCTGTTCCGGAAGAATACCTTCTGTGACAAGTCACACATCCGTGGGTTATTGGGGAGCGATCTTCTTTAATCCTGCGTCGAATAGGCCTCTTCGTAAAGGATTCTCATAGACGTGATTGATTATATAAATATGTCTCAAAGAAATAGCAAATTACATTGATTTCTTGACAGGTTCGACATTTTTTTTTGGACAGTCTTGGGTGTTTATGACCTTTGACTACACAGAGATCTACATGTTTTATACTGATATACTAAGAGCGAATGTAACGAAGGCAATTCAGAAAGTAAATAACAAACCCTGAGAGAGAATTTTTTTATTAATGAATTCAAAGAGATGTAAAAAGTAGGAAGGCACTGGTACATATTGCGTCTCCACATGGTCATAATGGTTTTCCAAGCATTTGGTCCATCGGTACACCAAATAATCGAAATCTGCGTGGAAGACCTGAGCGTCAAGGTCGTAAAACCGAATCAAAATTGCGTGCTAAACTTCAACATCGGTTTTGAAATGCCGACAACCCAGGTGCTTCTTCAACGGTTCGAGTTGATGAAAATCGCTTTATTCGATGTCTTGACTGAAGGAAATGCGTTACAATAACTCCTGTTGGAAACAATGCACCAAATCATTCATAATTAAGACATATGAGGTCGGGCGTTATCGTGGAATGATAAGACATATATATAGAGCATTACCGGTCGTCTAGAGGAAAGAATCTACAGAAGTCCACAATCTAACGTGTTACGAAAACGACTATTAAGGCCCAAAATATTCCTCGATTATTTTCTAATCGGAACATTAATCTCACTGTTCTTCACAACTTTTCCGAATAATTAAATTAAAACAGAATATGAAAAACGAAGTTTAATCAAAAACAGCTCATCTTCTGTCAATATTAAGTGAATAAATATGCTTAACTAAATAATTTTTAAATTTCCTGAGATGATGAGCACTGAAGACACCACAAGAAAATTCTGATGTTTGCATTTGTATATAATAAAATTTAACACAAAGATATAGAAAAGAATAAAATCAGATTATTTCATTCTTTTCTACGAATTTCAGTATCCAAAACGATATATGGTGTTATGATGTTGATAAAACTTTTTTAAAAAATACCACTATTGTAATAATTGAATTTTCTCTCATTATCGAAAATTTTAATCTAAAATACCAAAGCGTAATTGAAGTTAATTCTAAGGTATCACAGGATCTTCCTATTCATGGGAAATGACGTAGAATAAGTATTAGTTTTAAACTTATTTTTTTTAATTCCATGATATTTAATTCATTTTTTTATTTAAAGGAAAAACTTTCTGACATACTTTGAGACAATAGTCTAATCGCATTTATTTTTATTATGAAAAATATTGCTTTATATTCAATTTCTTTTATAGAAAATAAAATTAAAGTAGTAAATGATTCCAAATATGCTTCATAGAAAAAACAAACTCATTAAAATTTATCTTTGCTAATAATCTGTTTATTTGCCTTTAAAATAGTAATTACCTAAAAGATTTTGTTGGGTATATCTTATCACAGCAACAATTCAAATGAAATAAATTTCCACTTCAGATGCAATGGTATCGAATAACTTCCTCTAATTACTACAATTATCGAATTCTTCTTCCGCAGTTAATTTGTTTTGAAAAGCTAGGATGCTAAAATGAATGCTATAATCCGTGTGGAACAATTCGGGAATAATTCTTTTCGGAGCGTTCGCTATTTTGGTAATAGTGAGTGTCTCTAGAGTTTTATTTTATCTTTTCAAGTTCGAAAACTACTTCATTTTCATCTTTAGAATTTCAAAAAAAGTCTCTGAATTTACATAATTTGTTGATTATTGCCAAAAATTGTTTGAAAAGTCCAGTGGAGATCGACAAGTCTGAAATATCACTTTCGTTGTAATTCTTGTTAATTAATGCAGGAAACAATATCTTTATTGAAATCATAATATTACACATAAATTCATAATGAAAAATAATTTAATATATTTTGTTTAAAAATCATATAATTAAATGCATAAAATATGTAAATTTTTGCGATTTAATATTAGAATATTGCAAACCTAAATTCTGTATTGAAGTAGCTTGTTTCCAAATTTTCTAAATAAGAAAATAGGTCGTGTTTTGTTTTTTAAATGATTAACTGAGAGTTAATAGTGAGAGTGATGAACAATATGGTTTTTTTCAGAGTTTCAGTGTTCGGGATTATATATCAGAAGTCATATAGAAAACTTTTTACTTTCTGCTACAAAATGGGAGTTGTCGTTCCATTTCATGACAACATCAGCAACTAAAAACAGCAACTCGACTAAGAAAGTTACACTAAGGACGAATGCATGCATCGGCGGCAGCTGACAAAGTTGCTTTATCAGGGAAAAACGGGAAAAAATAAGTACTGAGTTGAGTTGCCATCCGGAAAAAAAAGAAATTTCATGATTTACCGGTCGATTTTATTCTCCGCTCAGAGTAAAGGACATTACACTAATTCATTATCAGGAAAAAAATAATGAAATTTTTGTACTGCAGAAAAGTTCAGTTTGTATGAAACTTTACTCTGTTGACAAAGGAAAATAGACATGTGGAAAATGATTTTTTCTCTGTTTTGAATAAGAAAAAAATAAAGTTTTTTAATTTCGAGAAAGTATCTTTCTACAAAATATTTATTTAAATATTTACAGCAGAAAAATTAAATTTATTTATGGTTGTTCATAATTTTTTCTTTCTTTCATAAATCCATTAAATAAAATTTCATTCATTCATCATAATAACGTTTCACAAGAAATGACTTTTTGGAAGCATTGTTATTCTGCTCTATTCAAAAGTAAAATGGCTTCAGTAATTTCTGTAGAATAATAAAATCGGTATTTGTTGAATACTTCACTAATCACAATAGAGCCACTTTCATTATAACCTAGATCGAGGAATTTGAGAAGCATCGTTTAATTTAATTTGCTCTCAATTACTTCCTTACACAACTGCCTTAATTACTTCCTCATGATTCATGTTAACAAAATTATACATGAATTTCTTTTCCTCACTTCCGCTTAATCAAAAAATTATACTTCGACATGCCAGTGGCCTGTAAAAATTGACAGATCAGTATAGTCCTAGACATAGTTCGACGATTGTTCACAGGATAAAACAGAGCAGTCGACGGTTAACTTAAAAAAATACTATTTACAAAAACATATGTGACCGAGGAAAGGAACCCACACCGACCCGGTCAACCCGAAAAGTTGTAATTGCCCTTAGTGGGACGGTGGGGAATAATAATAACTAAAAAGAGAAAGAAAGAGAGAGACTGCCGTTTAAACGAAAGGGAACGGCCTCCCAGTATCCAGGGACAAGAAGAGCTGGGTGGATATAGGAAACATAAAAATATAAGCCCGTATTATACAATAACTTATACAACAATGCACCAAACTACGCCCAAAAACAGATGTGGAATTTAAATACATCTCAGAATAATCCTGAGTCATTACATTAATAGAAAATATCAATTTACAATTTGAACCCAGCCTAAATAAAGAAAATTCACAAATCTGTTTGGCTGGGGAGAAATAAAGAACACAATTTCCATCTCAAACATTAATACAACCATAGGCGGCCCAAGAGAAGCGATCCGAGCAAAGATAGGGGATCGGAGCAAAATGAACTCCGCACCCCCAAGAATGCGAAACTGGGTAGTTAAATTCATAAACTCTGCGCGCCAAAAAGTGCGAAATTCGGCAGCTAAAGGGAGGATTCGTAGTAGTTAACATTAGAATTAAAGTCACAGTGGAATCTCGCAATGAGCCATAAAATCCAAATAGAAATAAAATCTATAAATCGTTTTGTAAAATAATAATTTCTAATAACAAATGATGTTCATCCGGCAATTTACAAAAATACTCAACAGTACTTAAAAATGTTCCCAGTAACTACTCTTCTAACACAGAATACGGATTAACGTATATCACTATAATTAAAAATGTATTTTGATTCGACAATCAAAGAATATAATATAACTTAAACAGCAAATTACCATGTCCTGGAATTTAAGGAAAATATCAAAGAAATTCCAATGTAAAATATTTTAAAGTCAAGTATTTGAAACTTGCTTCAAACGGAATAAATTATTCAATGAGAAATACTTTTCAAGACATAATTTTATCTCAGCGGAATTCGGCCACTTAATGGAACTAGTTGATAAATGCTCCTTCATTAAATAATTTGACAGCAAAATTAAATTAATCCCAGATGTAATTTTTACTTCCAAGTCTATTACGTAGTGAGTTTTTGAAGTTAACCATTCATTATCGATTGTCCCGGTAATTGCTTGTTGTTGATTTCTTGCGAATTTGTGTGGAAACATGCTTTTCGTCATTTGATAAGCGACGTTAAACTTTTACACAAGACAGATAAGGCAATTTTAAAAATTAATCTTTATGTTCGAAGACTGATTAACTTATTTTATCAGTTGTTTTGACTCATTATGAATAATTATAGTTCTTTTTCTAATTTGACAGTTAAAAAAATGCGAGATTTAGTCAATGATATCAAATTTAATTTGGGCACAGAATGCTGTCTCAAATGTTTTCTGTTATGTATGGATTGAAAAAAAAAGTACAAATGGCGAATGATAATCGAACTCTTTTGCGTAATCTTCATTTTTGATCTATTTATAAACATCATCAAATAAAAAAGTTTCTTTTCATATAGTTATAAAAGCGTCCTCGCTTCTTGTTTTTTGTACAGAAAATATGCACTAGAGCATTGTTATGTTGAGCAGCAAAATCAAGAAGGTATTATTGGAATCGCCTGGTAAATATGCTTTTTTCAGTGAGTTCTGTTAGTGTGTCAAATGTTTTTATATTTAAAAAGCAAATTTTATATATCACGTAAATAATAAAACACATAAATTTTGCAATCTCATAAAAGAAAAACAAATTAAAATCAATATCGTTGTAAGAAAATTTGACCTCGAAATCGTGATGAATTCAAGATTTTGGTCTCTCTGGTTAAAAAACTGATACAGTTTTAGGTCTCTGGTTCTGACGGTTTCTCAACGTATGTGTGTGATTAGAACAACTCAAAAACGTAACGATCCAGATAAATGAAGTTTGGTACGGAGACTCTGTAAACTTTTGTCATATTTTCGGTAGAATTTGTCGATATATAATCTATAACTCAAATTTCTTCATTATCCTGTGAAACTAAGTAACATAGTGCAGTACTTACAAAGTTCTTTTACTTATAACAGGGTATCTGATTAAGATCTTTATTATTCTAAACTTTAATAACAAACTACGAAAAGGTAAAATGCAGTTTGCAGTAAAAGAATGAAAATTTCTAACAGTTTTTTTACAATACATTCAGTGCAGCTCTATGTGAGCTCCTGTAGACCTTTAAGACCTGAAATATTTTCATCTTTAAATTAATTTTTTTAGTTCATTGGTAATCTTGGATCCTACTAATACTGTAAAATATAATTTAAAAAATTTAACACCTCCCTCAAATGCAGGAGTTCAGCCGTACTATCGTGCGGGTTACGCATTTTCTGTGTAAACAGGAACCCGCACGATTGTTCGGTTAGGCTTTATGTATGTATTGACCACACAATTTTTTCATCTTTTCTCTTTTTCTTGTGTTAGTGTTTCTTCCTTCTAGACATCTTAATAATATCAGATATTTGTATAAACTTTTAATAAAAAGAAGACAGAAATAGATATTTTTATGTTCAACATAAAACAAAGTTACCTGAAAAAAAAATGTTTGTTTCTGCATAGTGGAAATTAAAGATTAAATAGCAGTGTCTTCTCGGAATGTCCAAAGGTTCCCCTTCAATTTACCTTCGACTATTCTTTAGATCTCCTTATTTCCACGGGCAATATCTATTGTGTATAGATGCGCTCCGGATACTGAATGTATTCAAGGAGGGACCACGCAGCATTTTGTAAGATAATTTAGGACTGAGAAATATTTCCAGATGTACTTTTCTCTGTAAATGTAAATTTGGCTTGTACCTAGTTTCTTTGTCGAAACGGAATAATTATGAACACGTGTATAGACAATAAAGTATTCTTGCTTCCCCACTAATAAACCAAGAAGAACGATAGTATTTCACTGATAGGAAGTGGGTAAAGTGACTTGTTTACTTTGTTAGGAAGCTTTCAAAGTGGTTACTATGAAAGGATTGTCACATTTGAGTGATAATAGTGGGAAAATCTTTCTATTACAATCACAGAGATGGATCTTTCGTGGCACTTGAAGAAAATGTACTAAGATAAAAATTTTATGCTCAGATGTAACAGAGAAATAACAAACGGCAATACGAGTCACGGAAGGGTCTCGGGGAATATTGAAGACCTTTCAGGGACAGTGGGACATATGCGTCCCACCCTCTTGTGAAAAAGCTAAAAGCAGAAAAAAATTCTTTTTATGTAATATATTAATCGTCATGAGACAGAACATCATCCATGTATTTTTTAAGCTAAAATTTTTGTTTAATATTCTCTTCAGAACTCGTGACCATTTTAATGGGTATTCGCGTTTTATTTACAAAAAAAGTTTATTTCTATTCAAACCCTTAAATTCCACTGTCCAATCATTGATTCCAGTACGAAGATTGCTATCATCTAGCAATTAGATATGCTTAACTATATTGGTTAATTATATAAAATAATGTATTTATTAATGATATTAATTAATTAAAATTAAAACATTAAAAAATAAATTAATTTACTGAAATTAATAGATTAATTCTATACAGTGTTATATAATCCTATCAAAAGTATTAATCTCGATTTTTGTGAAAATTGGTCAAATGTTATACCTTTGGGTCCCAAGAAGATATAGTGCTCCTTACAAGTGTTAACGCTGAACCCGCACGATCGTGCGGGTAACGAAATATTACACCTAACGAGCTTAAAATTTAACTCTAGATTAACATATTTTTTTTTCATTTATTTCAACATTAAATTAGCAATTGGTATCTAAGCAATTAAAAATGTATTAATAATTACCTAATTGCTATAGATAAGTAATTCAGAGGTTTAGTGCGCAGCAGATTGAACGCGACTATTATTGAAATAAGGACTGTCTCTGCCGTCTTTTGCAAAAATTAGATACTACTGTCATTTTGAAAACTAGAAAGAGTCGTTCTTTTCCAGTATTTATTACATACAACTATCCAACAAGCGAAAATGCTAGCTAGTGTCTAACCCGCACGATCGTGCAGGCTCGACCTTAATCATGCAAAATGCACAGTCTACACTCGATTTCACGTCAAGTGTATTTAACATTTCCCGTGGGTTTAAACATCTGCATCCATGAATAAATTGAAGGCACACTTGATGGACTTCTGTTTTACATCAACCTAATTTTTCTTTACACGGTTTACATTGATTTTGTTTCTGCTTACCAAAATGCACACTGCGCTTTCTCCTGAGAGCGGTCGTCACTTTCGTTTCTTATTAAATTACCAAGAATAGCGCCATCTATATAAAACTTATTGATACTAGAAAACGTATTAGATTTATTCACTTTTTGCAACGTATTTTTTTTGCTTATTTTTATTAATAACGTCCAGAATAATAAAGATCTTTCTCTATCATCCTCACATCTCGCACTGAATAAAAATATACAGCAATGCTTTATTTATTTATCTGCGCATTCCCTATTTCGTGGAATAAAAATATTATATACAATTATATTTATTGCCATTATTTAACTTCAAGTTGCCATTCTACCAATGAAAATGTACAACGTTATTCTCCGTGTACGTTTTACCATTACTCTAATGAAGAGAGATTTTTAAAAAATTCTGGGAATCATAACGAAAAGGGAGAAATATCAGACTGACATTGTTGGATGAATTATTCTTTTAATTTGGTACGAAGATTTCCTTTCAAATTTGTTGCCATTGAACATCCGAAATAATTTGCCCGAACATACTGAAAAAGTGATAATTTACGAATGGAATAGATCATTATGGATTTTGAAACGATTTATATTTTTGACAGTGTGAAAAATTTGGGTTGTATAACCCACATTCTCAATCATTTTGATTAAACCTTCTAACTTTTACCTTCTTTAAATTTATACTTATTATTATATTTTTTCTATAAAAAATATCTAGAAAATCTTGTTATTTTAGCACGAAAAAATGCAGGCAGTTGGCTAACACAACTTTCCATAAGCTAATATGCAAGCACCAAACTTTTGACCAAAAAACACTTTCAAAAATTGTTCTTAAATGCGATTCACAAAACATAATTACTGTCTAAATGATGATACAAGCGTTTCAAATAATTATCTTAATTTCATTAGTTAACCATATTTATGTTAATCGAGCCAAATACGTAATTTTAAAAGCGTATTCATTTATATTCGTGCACAAAGATATGAGCATACAATTTGATTAATTATAATATTCGTCCCATCCAGGAAAAGTAGTGACTTAGTAAGCGGAATTTTTTTTATTTATGAGTGGAAGCAAATAATTTAAATATGTTTCCAACAACAAAACTCTAAAATATTTTCTTTGCTTAAATTTTATATGCATTTAGCCTTTTTGTTTTCTGAATTTTTCCTTTACAATATATTGTACGATATCTCCACGGTGTTTTTCGATATTTTGAATGCCGGAAAATATCGTGAAGATATCGTAACAATATTGTGAAGCATCTTGTGCTATTAGAATTACTGTCAATTAAATTATTTTCCTCGTTGCACGGTCTCGGCTTCGTAGAAGAAGATTTGCGGGTTCGAGACCTGATTCCGAGGAAGATTCGTCATGTCGGATGGTGTGAAAGTTCAGAGAGAGAGAGAGAGCGTGCCGATTGAGGTGACGTATTCGTCCTCTGGCTAAGATTCAAAATTATGATGCACCAAAATAACCTTCGTGTAGCTCGCAAAGGGGACGTTAACATAACTAATCCAAACTCCAGTGGAGATCAGCCCGGTTTACTGGTTCAGTTAATTAGTGCTCGTTAAATCCTTCGAGATGGTGTAGTGTGGATGTTTAGAGGGATGAGGTCAGCTAAAATGACCTGCACGGCATTTTATCTCGACCCGTCCCAAAATAGCTCTCATCCATAGTGTCGAAACGGTTCGTTAATCTAACAAAATCAAACTGAGAGCAATCTCTTAAACTAAAAATTGTATTCGCAATGATTTAAGTTTATAGAATAAATAAACTCATAATTTTTTTAATGCTGAGAATATTATTTGTCAATTCCATATAGACAAAAATAACCGAATTCCGTTATAATTAGTTTAAACGTTTACATTGAAGTACATTGAAAATTAAAATTTTTATCTCAGTTCACAAGCCAACACATTTATAAACCTTGCAGGATAAAACAGACACGATTAAATTAACTCTATTCAAGTAAAGATTTGACAATCAAAAACATTAAAGTTACTGAAGAATTTACTATATATTTCAAGTGAATAAATTTTCCTACACTTATTTTTGTTTAAACCTCTCTGTCACTTAACGTGGTTCTATAATGGTAATCAAACATTAGGATTCAGCCATTAGTACTGAAGAAAACGAATTTAAGCACTTTTTCGTCGCCTCTTATTCAGAGGATGGTGAATTTTAAAGTCATTATCATTTCAATTAAGAAGTTTTCACATCGAAAATCATTCAATTACAAACAATATTTCCAAGTCTTCTCGAAGCCATTAATAAATCGGAAGGCCTTATGAAAAAAATATTATGATAAAATTATACTTATGTTCAGATTAACAGTGTTTTCCTCAACCAATTTGTATTTCATTAACGACGAAGAAAAAATCTTTTCATCAAGAATGTATAAAAATTTTCATTCATTTTTAATAACTGATTTTTCCATTAAAGAACTTCTTTCTAAGCCTGTTTTGAAATTTTTATAAACCTTGGATTAAAAATTATTGGGATTTAGATATCTAATACGCGCCCTTGGCAACCAGCTTATTCCTATATAATAATACATCGCTATTGAAACAGGCTACGTAAAAAGAATAATTAAATAATAATTTTTATAATAATATTTAAATTATAAATATATTAATAAATGATTAATAATTTATTTATTAAGCAATTTTTAAAATAATAAAACAATTTTTATTTATTGTCGAAAAAAGCGTAAGGAGAATCCGAGGACATTGATATACTTTTTTTGGAAAGCTAAATTGATTTAACCAACGGTAATAATTAGAACCAATGCACTAAATTTATACATTTGTTAATCTAATATAGGATTTCAGTCGAGTTTTGGTCATAAATGACATAATAAAATATTTATTACACTTTTTTCTAAAAATTGGATTTGTATCAATCTGCCCCATACTAAAGGTACATTAATACACATGGAAATATCGAAAATAATGGTGGTTAATAGGTCTGGGGTCAAAACAAAATGTGTTTTATCAGTAAAATTTATATTACAAAATTACAAATCAAGGTTTAAAAGTTTAACAAAGTAACAAATTTTTATTTTAATGAAAATTCATCATTTTTAGTGAGACTGGAAAATTAAAACAATAATGCCTTAGAAAATAATTTATCTCTACAAATAATAAAGGAGAATGTATGTGTGTGCAAATATAATTCGGAGAGAGGGAATATGAGCCTCGGAGTCGCTTTTGGAAATTTTAATTAATTAAAAATTAAGTGAAATTTTTGCGTTCTTCCTTGACTTAAGAAAATAATATAACACAAAAATAATTTTCACATCATCAGAAAACACAAAAAAATCTTTTTTCGATGATATTAATTAAGTTTCCGTACATTTTTTTCCAATTTTAATAAATTCGTAAAAAATATTTTAAACTTAATTTACAATAATACCTTTTTCCAACTTTTCAATGAAATTCAAACAATTTTCATTGTTTAAACAAAAGCTTAATTTCGTGTTTTTCTCTTAGATAGTTCATTTTAAAGTTTTTTTTTTCCATTTCTGAAGACGATTTTGCAAAGTAGATGCTGTTAAGGCGCCTTGATACACACATATAATGCATATGAATGTGCTCCGGAGTCAACTGTATCAATTTGCCTCAAGAGACCTTTTTGTTTGAAACAAGTGCTCAAGCAAAAGCAGCGCTAAAAACCTCAAAACTTAATATAGTTCAGAAAGATAAATGTTTTTTCCTACCTCTGCAGTAGATTCCCTGGCAGGTTAACGGAATTAGTTAAAGAAATCAGACAACAGGTACTTAGAGAAAAAATTAGATAGACTAGAAGATTAACCGTTTGATTCATTTGCAAATTAACTTTTGACTTAAAACGGCAGAAAAATATACCAGGGTTACAGTGGCATATATATAAGGGGATGTGAACATCTTGAGCCATTCCAACCATCAAAATTTATGGACTATATCCATCTACCCCCATATAAACGCAGTAAAAATTGAAATTTCTTCCAAAATGATTTTCCTATTTCTAAATTAAGCTTTTAATATAATAAACTAAATTGCAACTATATTGATATAATTGTCTACAATTATTAAGTTTAACAGTACATTTATCTAGAAAACTTTCCATATTTCTATTTACATGTGCGCATATAAAAGCAAAGTATAACTGAAGGTTATGTAATATAAACTAATTGATACAATATGAAACTGGCATTAAAAAATACACTTCACCTCAAACTGCGAAAACAAATCACGAAATAAAGACCTGAACATAATAATTTTCCAAAATTGTAATTATTCCAAAACTAAAGACTAAATCTTTCTCATCTTGGTCATAATCGTGAAACATATAAACGATTAAACATGCAACCGCTTGGCATAAATGTTTGTTACATGAAGCCGTTTTTTACAAAATAATGAATACTATTCATTAATTGGAAAAGTGTGCAAATTTAAAGAAAAAGTTAGTTATAAGCATGTAAAATAACTCAGTCGTGGCTGGTGAATTATCAAGCTATACTTACCACAGTATATATTTGTTTCTCTCTATTTCAAATGACATCCTATAACCGCAGTGCGGCTCTAAAGCAATTATCTTTCTGCGAAATCTCAGGTAAAATCGAAAAGCACTTCGAGTCTTTCATTGTTTCAGCTAAAAATAATTCGAATCTGAGAAATCAGAAAGCGAAATGACATTTAAATAAGAAAAATGGCATTGCAATGCTCCCATCAGTACTGAGAAGGTCATGGCTCATCTCTGATCATAAGGAAAATCAGTATGTGCCCTTCCAATCTTTTACTCTCTCTTTAACAATTCTCATTTCCGTTTATTCGAATCTATTTTCTTGGCCTTTACATTTAATCGTTCTGTTAAAATGATAATTCTTTAGAAAGGTTATTTTATATTAAAGAATTCTGAAAATTAATAAAAGCAGATTTAAATCCAAAAGATTTTAGGTTCGCATAGTATTTTTACATATTTTAAATTATAGGAAATTAGTTTTGAGTGTTAAAAATTTATATTTCAAAATATAAACACTTTACAATGAGAGTTTGGCATATATAAATGAATTTCTTAAATTCATGGGTATTAAAATAGTAGTATGAATCACATTTTATTTCTTTTCACCCGAAGAAAATATATTTTTTAACTTTTTTTATTTTTAACTTTTTGTTCAAAAAGACTTTCAGTTTCCTGACTTAAGCAAATTCCAAAATGTTATTGAACACTTTATGTTAATCAAAAATCAAATGCGTACATTATTATTCCAGAACTAATCTAAATATAATGACACAAGAAAAAAAATGTTCCAAAGATTTTTTTTCCTTCCGTGACAAACCCTCTATTTTCCTCTCCTCTATTCAAATAATTATGTATTCATCGCAGCTTCTTTTGAGTTCAAGATATTAAATGTCAAAGGAAAGAAAAAGAATCATTTACTCATCCATCACTGAATACTTATTTTCTTCCTTTATTAAACTTTCATCGTGACTGGCACGAAGAAAAAAGAGCCACGAACAGAGCCACTTCAGATGCTCAGGATGTATATCGAACAGCAAACATAAAACTGTTACTTTTTAGGAATTTATGTGCACTTTTTTCTTTCATTCTTTCAAGTAAAGCAAATAGAGAAGTAGTGTAAAGTTCAGACAAGCGTTTAAAAGCCCTCGATCGATCGAGTCAAAGAGACAGAAGATGATTTCCAGTTTAATCATTTTCGTCGTACTTCTTTTACCCTTTTATTTGTTAAAAATGTTCTCGTCAAAATAAATACAACTTTCCAAAGTTTAGGTTGTTAGTTTCGTTCTTAAATAATAGATGGCGCTTTCGTTGTGTGTCCGTTTATGAATATTATCTTTATGATTCGAATAAGCTTAATTTGAAGATACTATGAAAAACGTTCTGTATCTAAGAATATCTTTTTTAATATTTAATTTGCTTTTGGATTTTCCAAGTAACAGCATTAATAGAATCGTTATGAGGACTGGCTATATTAAAAAAGAACATTTGAATATCAGTCTTTCATTGCTCCTTGTTTCTTAATAATCTCTCTTATAAATCTATAGCCGGTATATATAAAAGAATTCGTTTAACAATCAGTGGTTCTTACTCTTTCACACAAACAACACACATTAATTTTTCATTGAATCTTCTTTAAATTCAAAGTATTATCAATATTTTTTCTGAAAAATTCCTTTTTTAATTACGAACTGGTATGTTTCTATATTTTTTATGCGCCACCGAGTTATTTCAATATAGCATCGTTTTTTTATCATAAATAATGACTATAAAGACAAAAGTAATCTGGGATAAAGAAATATGTCATTCTTGGGAGAACCTTCATAATCTCTTTCTTTTTATGACTTTTTAACTCTTTTGATCCACAACCCACGTCAAAAATCGTGAGATCAGTACGACTAGCAATAAATTGCACTGAAATACTTCGATAAAATGCAGGGATTAATTTTCTCGTTTTAAAGAAACGGCTAATCACCCTTAAATATAGTAATTATTAATGCGATGATGCTTATTATCGAAGAAAGAAAATTTGTTCTTCGAGAGAGTTGAACTACATAAGGACTTCAAAAACAACGGTGCTGACTTTCAGTTCCATTTTAGGTTGTGTGAAAGGTCAGTTGTACTGATAATGTCATTAATCTATGCTTTGTATAAATAAGTTTATGCCAAAAAATTATGTTATCTCACCATATAGAACTTTGCAGATTTGCTTGAAAATAATTTTAATAATAGTATAATAAGGCTAAATAACTAGCAGTGTTAAATAATATGTCGACTGTAGTCAGTGACAATTAAAGTAGTCAGTATAGAAAAAGTTACGTAATATACTATCACGACCAGACAAATTAAATTAAATATGCTCCAAACCTATATAAAATTAATTGATATCTTTGAAAAGAATTTAGTTATAAACTGCAATAATCTATATGTTGCGTGTTCTATAATTAAGTTTGAATGCTGGTTAATTGCATGGAGACACTTCATTAGTTGTAAGATACACCGTAGAGCGTACACTTTGTTGTTAATCTTTGATTCCGTCTCATTCAGCTTTTTGTATACTGTAAAGGGTATAGAGTCTGTAAGTCACGAAAAGTAAGTGCCAAGCTTGTTAAATGGTTGATGACTCGGTATGCCAGGAGACGTTTGCGAAAATTAATATATGTTAACTTATGCAATCCTCTTCTCCAAACTGAAATCATATGAAATTAGATAATTTATTTCCCCTTAAAATTTCCCTTAAACTGGACCCTCAAATCCTTTTCCCTTAAACTGGAAGAAAATATAGTGGTAAGGGAAGGGAGTTGGTTGATGGGATTCTTACTCGAAAATTTGGATTTTTGCTAATATATAAATCCTCAAAACTAATTCGTTTGGTTTTCTTCATGGACATTTCTTTTAGTTTCAGACCAAGTTAAGAAATGATTTCATGTAAAATATATTTTCAAATACTAAATTTTCTAAAGATTTTTTATAGTGTACATAAATTAAAAGGCGAATAAATGTTAATTATGTTTAAAACGCCATATCAAAAACTTAGTACGGTAAGTAAATATCATGCAAAACATTCTGAACAATTCTAAGGTTGCCGATGTATTATTGAAAGCAATTATGTTTTTTCTTGTAAAACAAAGACACGGGAAGAAGATTTAAAAGCTTAGTATTAAATTGATGAAATTAAATTAATGATGCTATTCAACACTTATTTTAATTTAGCATATCTAAAACAATTTACTAGAAATATAAAATATATTTTGCCTTAATTTCTACATTGGAGTATTTAATGTTAATTCATTTTCTGTTTAAAATTAATTCAAGCGATAAAAATATATTCTCAAAGCAAATGAATAAAAAATCATTAAGAATCCCATTGTCTCTTGCTTTTAATGCTTTATGTCGAAGGTTATTATTTTTCCAAAATATCCAATATTTTTCTATGGGATAAGAATACATTTGTCAATTTAAACAAACTAAATCTTCTCACAGAATTTGTATGATTAAGAAGTAGTGGGAGAAGTTCTTGGTAATATCATGCAATTTCTTTGTTGTTCGAGTTGAAGTTAGGAAGAACTGGAAGTAAGTCAAATTTAGTTTGTTGCAGAACATACTAACATTTAAAACCAACGAAAGGAAAATCATTCAAAACTTAACCTTTTATTTATATTTCTGTAATCGTAATTTAACTGAAAGTAAGTTAATTATTTTCTGCCAGAATTAAATCGAGAACAGAAAGAGTATAACTAGCGTTATTTCCGAAAAACAAGTATATATTAATAATTTTTAAAATAACTAGTTAGAATCCTACGTAAGAAATAAATTGATACATTTTTAAAGCTTATTCGGAAAGCACTCAAGTATTCTTTTTACTCCAAAATAGACAAATAGAAATGTTGACATTACTTTCTTCTTTTCTTCCAATTTCAGTCGTAAATAATCAAGCGACTAATAAGTATTTGTAAGCTCGGAGCGGGAGAGAAATTATTTTTCAGTTTTCGCTTACTTTATTTTACTCCGGTTGAAAAATGAATTAATTCCGGAAAAAAGATCCTACTAATTTATTGAGATTTGTTTAGATTAAGGTACCGAACTCAATTACATTCTTCTGAGTTAAAAAGAAAAAAAAAATATTTATATTTTCTATCGATTAAGTTAGACATCCAATTGCTTTAGTTGCAAAGTTACTTTTTACTTCTTTATAACGCAATATAATTAACTCTGAAATGTTTTCCAACTTTATAATTACCGAAAATAAACAATCGTGACTAATAAAGAATGATTGCAATTTTATTTATTTGTCTTTCGTTTAGATGGTCCGAAAGAATTTGAGAAATTATTGATACTTTTTTTTCAGTCTTTACAAAGCAATTTATTATTAAAAAATGTTTTGTAATATGTCTATATATAGCTCAAATCTAAAATATTTGGCATGCATAACGAACTTATTATGTAACGTACAATTTTATCTGTAAGTATTTTGAAATATTTTATGCTAGATAATTTGGGAAGGGGCAATGCGACATGTGAAACAAAGTATGCAGATATGTGTCTATATGTAATACTCATTAGATATGTATGCATATTTCAAATTAATTTTAAAGCCTTGATGAAAAATTAGAGAATTAGTTGTACGGAAATGCAGTTGATGTCACTCAAAAGCCAAAATTTATATTTTATATTAGTGTAAAATTAACCTTGGTGCTGTTATATATTCCGAAGTTGTGGCTGAAAATCTTTAAAAATTATCCTTTTCACCCCATTTAGGGATAGCAATAGTTAATCCTTCAAGGTGAAAAGAAGCATTTGTGCCAAATTTCGTTCTAATGCTAAAAAAAGTGTGGGATTGTTTAAGGTTCAAACAAATAAAGAGACATTGAATTTTATATAGAGAGATTGTGATAAGAAAGAAAAGGCTCTTATGCAGAAAACTGATTTGTTGAACTTTATATACTTTTGTCCCTTTTTATACTTATCTTAATAAGGTAGGTGAGCGAAAGGTGGCCAGTGTTCCTAAGGTAGCCCACCCCTCAAAAGTCGAATTAATTTCATTTTTAATTACAACATGGTGCTATTGGATTTTAAATCATGTATCTACAATACACGTGGCTGAATTTGAAGAGATCACCTTGATCGGCCTTCATGGTATGCAGTGATTTCACTTTGGAAGAGTAGTGGTTCTAATTTCCAGGTAAGAAGATATTTTAACTTACTAGTGTTCAAATTCTTATAACTTTGAGTTATGATACGTTTTCTGAAAGCTTACTTCTTTCTCGTTAACCACATTTACTTCAATTCTAATAAATTTATCATATTAATATTTTTAAGTCGTCAAAATGGCGACATGCATGTTGCCAAGGTGGCCCGGGTGACGGGCCACCTTACGAAACAAATATGGAAATCAATGTTTTAAGGGTAATTTTCAAAATTTCTTCTTAAATATCTGAAAAAACTAATTATCATTTATCGTTAAATTTATAACAATAAAAGTTATAATTTTGTTTAATTATTGAATGGTGGTTATAGTTTTATTTGCATATCAGAAAAATCTCACGAAATCTAAAAGAAACTTTTGTTAATTCTTGGCCTAGTTATTGTTATAAGTATAAACATAAAGCATTGAACTTTATAATACTCTTATAGAAGTAAAAATAGTTTTCCGAGTATAATTTTCACGTTTTAAAAGTGATTTCAATATATGGGCCATCTTTAGAACACCATGCGCCAAAGGTGGCCCACCAGCTACAATTTTGAAATTTTATTATGAAAATAATTAACTTTTATTTTACAAATACAAGCATACTTCATATGTGCTAAAGATAAGTGTAAAATTTTACAAAAAAAATAGCCACACACGCCTAACCAGAAAATTTTGAAAAATCTTCAAAGCTTAACTATGGCCACCTTCGGCTCATCTACCTTATACTGAAAGCGACTCACTGCAATATAAAAATCATTTTGATTCAAGAAAAGTAAGAGTACGTTTATTCTCTGGAATAAGAAGGCATCATACCAGTATGCTGTGACTGGATTAACATGATTCCATGAGTGGAATGATGTCAAGAAGGATACTAATTAATTCGTTCCTTAGTCGAACAATCTCACTGTAAATTTAATCTTCTCATCATTAAATATGTATGATTTTATTACGTCCCAACATTTATAACTTTACAATTTGTATATAGCGTACCAAGGACGCATTCACTGAAAGGATCATCTGAGAACAGTTACAAGTTTCTTGCCTTATTTTTGCACACAGATTACATATTTCGTAAGAAATAAAAAATAATCCTACAGAAACAGACGATTGATTTTATACAATAAATTCCAATTTTATAAAATTCTTTCTATCCGAAAATTATTTTAATAAGCTTCAAAAAATCTAGTTTTATGTTATACTAGCAGTACGCGCACGCCGTTTCCCGTGGAATAATGACTTCAACAAAATAAAAAAAGCCCAAAGTTTTGAAAACGAAATCATATATATTTACAAACATATACAAAAATAAACAAAACCAGAAACAAATGCAATTCAAAAAAAGAAAACTTTAGAAAAAAAATAGATTCTATAAAAGATTTAAATGTGAGGAAAAAACTTTTTCTTCACATTGTTCCTTTTATTATTATTTTGGTTTTTCTTTTACAACGTGTTTTTCATGTTTTCTTTTATTAATATATATATATATATATATATATATATGAGTCACCATTACGACTACTTCTGTGCCAAATTTCATGGCTGTAAGAACGATAGCTTCGTCTGGACATCGCGCGCACGCACACACACACATTTCATTTTATAAGTAATGAAAAATGGCATATGTGAATGAACTTATGGAACTTCGTGCTAAGTCGATAAATTGAGATACAAAATATTATTACGAATCTGTAACACTGTTTGCCCTGCCATGTTACTCTTATGGTAGGAAAGAGGGATTTCTAGAGTTCCTTACTGGAGGCGAAGTCTATGAACCCCGACTTTAGCAACAAACTTTGCGACCATTTGATGACTTGGAAAAAATTTTGGCAACAAAATGAAGATTATGGGAAATGCAAGAACTATTGCCCTATCTCTATTAGGAATCCAGATTTTGGAGATCCTTCTGGATAACTCCATGAGACATCACGCCTTGTCGGAAAGCTATAAATACCGGAGGATATCAAACGATCAAATGACCTCTTTGGAGTTTAATTCGTAGTGCGAGTTAGTCAGCTGTTAAACTCTAAGCGATATTGCCGGTGCTGTTTCTGTTATTATTAGTGATTTCCTGTCTGCTTTGTTGCTAATTTGTAAAAGTGCTGTTTTCTTTTTACTTGTGCTTCCAGTTTTTTGGAATCTCTGTGGAATAAAGCGTCATCTTTAGTTATATAGCTTGTTGAACTGATTTGAACGTACACCCTCCGGACGATTTTTTGTAATAATATTATAAGGCACTTATTTTAATTTAAGGAAAATCAGCATATGTAAAATATTTTGTAAGAATTTCAAAGAATTTGCATTTTTTCTCCTTAATTTCTTTTCTGAGCGTTTCATTGCTAATTCCATTTTCTTTTGCTTCAAAATAGTTCAGGTGAATAAATGGGTTCTCAACGTAAATGACAAAGCAAATCAATATAAATTCTCATGTCCTTTGTTTCCACAGCTTTATTTGGAATTTATTATTTTGACTCAACTAAAAATATACCCTCCTTTTTTAATGGCTGAGAATACATTTGTTGTTCTAAAGAAGAAAAAGCTTCTACATTAATTTGGGATATGATTAAGAAATGGTTGGAAGAAAATTTTAATATCCCGCTCATATTTTTTACCAATGAAATTGAAGTTAAACCCTGAAAGCGAGCCAGACTCGCTCCAGCTTTTAGCACTAATTAAAAAAATTAATAAATAAGATGCTGTCAACGCTTTCATATTTCTTTAATTGCTATTTAACTGATGCTGAGACAGTTAGTTTAACCGAGAATTGAAAACACAACAGAAAAAGTGTAACCAACATAATTACTTTAAAGCAAGCTATACTGATTATATTTGAAATCACAGATTGAAATCCAATTCAAGAGATAAATTAAGGCCATTTTTGCAAACATCAATGACGTTAAGCACTCGATAACTGTTTTTTACCCCAGAACATACAAAGTGGAACGTTGGCATTAATCTTCTTTTTGTTATCGATTTCAGTGTTAAATAATCGAAAGACTAATGGGTATTTGTTAGCTCTGAAGGCTAGAGGAATTTTTTTTCATTTTTCGCTAATTTTATTTCATTTCTTTAAAGAAATGAATTAATTTTTAAAAAAAACTTTTTACTTTTTAGTAGAATTTTTATTAGTCACTAAAAGTGAAGTTGTTTTAGTTCTGATGTGTTTTAAAAAATGTATTAATTAAATTTATTTCTAAAAACGATTGAAATATCTCACAATAAAATAATTCTGAATTATTGATAAAGGCATTTATATGCATGAATCAGTGCAGCTTTACTGAGCTTGAACACAAATCTTACATTATTGATCTTATGGAAACTTAAGACGAAGTTCTTCAAGATTAATAAATAAAGCAGAGACGAATCAAATATCTGCAGTTCTGATTTCTTGAAGCGTATATCCAATCTGATCTCAACATTTTCGCAATCGAGTTATGTCAGAAGACTAGTTTTTCTTCTGACTTTCTCTTAACTTCCACTCTAACAAAAATGAATCATTCTGAGATGAACGAAAGTAAGCAAACTTTTCTTTTTGTTTATACATTTTTATGACAAGATTTTCTGCGTTTTTCAGCGCCTTATTTTTTAATTTTTATATTTCGTGAGATGAGTTTATCTCTTATATAATAAAAGATGTCAAGATGTATAATATATTATGATGTTATAATATTGCTGCAATTTTCATACGTTAATAATTTCTATCAAACGGAAAGCTTTACCATTAAATAATATACATATTTCAGCGCATTG
The DNA here is from genome assembly GCA_013235015.1 of Araneus ventricosus. Classification (NCBI taxonomy): domain Eukaryota; kingdom Metazoa; phylum Arthropoda; class Arachnida; order Araneae; family Araneidae; genus Araneus; species Araneus ventricosus. The sequence continues at coordinate 455,747 of BGPR01000313.1, read as the reverse complement.
TAATATTAGAAAAATTAATAAATACACTAAGAGGATTTTGATTGTTTTTCGTTTTAACCTTTTCTGAAAACGAAGTTAATAATATTCCTTATATTTACTGTAGTTCAACGAAAACATTCTTATAACTAATATGCCAGTGTTTTCAAGACAAACGAGTTATCGTCGGAAAATTGCATGGGTCTTCTTATGAATTTATTTAAAAATTTTGTTGTTCTTAAACTGAAGTTTGTGCAAGTTTCCAAGTTGTCACGCAAAGTATTATCTCGATTATCCATTTTGGGACCTGAGAATCAGAAAGCGGTAATTAATCACAAACTTAATTTCCCTGAGGATTAATCTCGACCATCGCCTTCATCTTCTTCACTAATGAATTACTGACGAAAAGAGCTATTAGCTTCAATATTGAATTGGCCTTCTTTGTTGTGGGCACTCTTTGCAGGTTAAGAAATGTTTAAGCGTTATTTGGATTTTTTCATTAATTTTCTTCTTCATATTTAAAAATTAGAACCGGATTTCAAGAGAGATTGGAGAACGACAGAAATTGGACTCTTTAAACATGTATTTCTAGGATTTTATTACGAGAAAATTATATTTCAGGAAAAAAATAATTTTCTAAAATACAATAATTATATGGGATATTAATTGAAATATTTGTTATTAATTAATGGATTAACTAAATTGCATTTCAAAATAAAAAGCATATAGTTTCCGTTATTTCTCAGATGTAAGTAATAGATATTTGACAGTCAATGCAGACGAATACTGCTTACTGAAATGTGAGACATAGAACCAAAGCGGATCATTGCACAATTTTCGCTGGACTGATATATGCCTCATATTGAGAGAATTAGAAAACATTATTTCTTTCAAAATTAGAGTGAACCTTAAGAGTTTCAGCGACCTTACACTAGATAGCAGCACGTGTCAAATGGTTCACTTTCAATATTTATAAAATAGAGTATTCCAAGACTCTCACGAGTCGGCTGCTGACCTGCGACCTCAGACAGACGAGTGCATTTGCCTAGAGGGAAAAAGTACGAGCAGGTCGTTGAGAAATAACTCGGTTGTTATAAAAGCGACTGTGTTGACGTCTTCTAACTTATCAAAAATAGACTCGTCTGATATTCCGTGATGCTTAATTCTCAATTGCCTTCTCGTGGAGGAAAAGGAAAGCCTAGCTGAGTTTATTCCAAATTGTAGCTTGGTTTTCTCTTGTTTTATGCACCTTGTGTATATCTTAATATCTCCTCGAAGTGTTTTTGTTATTTGTGGTTCTATACAGAAGTTAATAAATGTGCAGTTATTGATTTATTATTTCGTCTTGAATTTACTTCTGAGTTGATGAGATTCTGATCTACACATTCTCGTGATTGTACAGCATACTGAATATCGAAATTTTCTAAATCAAACCCAAGCCTTCTTCCTCCTTTTTGTCACTCTTTTCGTTTATCTGCAAACACCGTTTCTCTCTCTATCCGGCGAAAATTTATTTTCCTTTGCTTTCTCAACATCTTCTACAATTATAACTCTGAGCATAATTTACAATTAAAGTTACAACAATATTTTAAATAAAGACAATAATTTTCATTGTTTTAAATATCGACTTGCAATAATTTTACTACATTTTGGACTGCTGCATAGTTCAGCGGAATCTTGTCGACCTGCTTTTGTTGAGAGTTTATCTCAATTCCTTATTAAAAAAAGACAGTTTAGACAACACTGAAAGTATAACTAAGTCCGTAATGCTCCAGGAAGTTACTCTCTTTTTAGCATTAATGACTTAAGTTTGCCTTAAACTTTAGCAAAAATGCATAGTGCATCCATTTTGTACATTTATTCTACAAACAGCTAAAAAAATTCAAAACAATAAAAGTAATAATCTTGTTTAAAACATTTTTCTTCACTAAATTAAGATCTTTAACACTCTGACTCCTAAGCCGGCCGTAACTGGCCATGCAACTTCTATACTAGAGGGGCGGATTTCGGCCGGTTACTGTTCGGAAAGGGGGGAGAAGGCAGTTGGGCGAGTGGTCATTAAAGGGACCCTTAGGGGAGAAATGAGAGATGGAAGGCGTGACATTCATATCTCCCAACACCCGTAGTGAGGAGAAAAGGGGAACGGGGCGGACGAATCCATTCCACAGATCAATTAGTATGCAAACCTCCGTATACAACTGTACTCAGATTTTGAGAACTCTTAGTAGTCAGAGGGTTAAACTTAATTTAAAAATATTCTTAAAAACTGAAATATTAAATTATACCATGCATTTTGAAACAGTTTCACTTGGCTCGCTGATGCAAAATATAATGCTAAATATATATATTACATGCAATCAACTATGCCGCAAAGTAAAAATAATAATCTTCAAATTCATTACAAAATTTTTAATCCAGGTGAAATTTAAATATAAATATAACCCCTTGTGAACACTATATTCAATACTTTTGTGTAATTGAAATATAATACAGATTTATTATACATTAAAGTAGTGTATAATATCTAACAAAACACATAGTATATTACTAAAAAGTTTTCGCAAATTTTTAATTGTAGAAGCATGTAGTAATATTTTGGAGTATAAAACATCTATTTATTCCAATATCTTTTTAATTATGATTTCTCCAATTTCTCTTCATATTAAGAACTAAGTATTTCTTTTTTTTATGTCTTTCGTTAAACAGGCAGCATCGAAGTATTTTTCAGAAAGCTCGTAATTTAGTTGGTGGGAAGACGTGCACTATTTAAAAAGAAATAATAATTTATTCATGCTTTCTGTCAGAGAAAATAAAATGCCACCACGAATGCCATAATACTTTTGCAAACATTCATATTTCTATGCATCTACAGCTGACTCTGAATGCAATCTCCGGTAAAAACCTTTTGTTACTTTCCTTTGTTGTACTTGTTATTTTCATTTCGCCAAGCCTTATAATAAATACTTTCCAGATAAAAGACTTTTCATCCATTTCGAATTTAAAAGGACACTTGAGGTGAAAAGATAAAAAAAATGCAAATTTCTTTCTTTTCTTTTTATTGAATATCAGAGAGTTCATGCATTTGTTGTGGTTAAAAATACTCGAAGATAAACGACGCTGGAATCTTCTTAGTCGGTTGTTTTTGAAGGATTTAGCGTTCGGAAAATGAGGATTTATAGTATGATTTATAGTTCCGAAGCGATGAAATATTTTGTATCATTTATATTAAAATACAAAAAGGAATCCAACTTCATATTCCTCTCTCAAATCCAGCCGATAACAAAGACATGAGATTTTGATGTTTACATATGAGCGAAAGAAGGATGTTTAATTTACTAACTGAAATTTAACTTTATTCCATTATTGTGAAGAAACGATGTATCATTTTATCACACTTTGTTAGGGATGGGAAAAACATACCGGTTTTAATCAAAAAACCATTTTTTTTTGTTTCGATTAACCGGCTTTTTTTGGTTATTTTTCCCCGGTTATAACCGGTTGTTTTTTAAAATCCAATAACCGGGTAAAAAAACTGGATCGGAAGATAGGCTCGATTTTAGTTTCGATTAGACTAAAATTTACCAAGTTATGAAGCTTTGAATTTCATTATCTTAGGCCAATCAACGACAACCGCTTCCTCGAGGCATCTGTTGGTTGGCGGATTACGGAAAGAGTCTTTATGAACATATAAATATTGGCTAATTACTTGATTTCCTGCAAAAACAACATTAATGAAAAAAAATTCTACAAACGGCGTTTGTTTTTTTTGTAACCCCCCTCCCCCGAAAACCGGTTATTTTGATCGTTTATAATCGCCAGTTTAAAACGGAGGTGAAAAAAACCTGAATAACCGAAAACCG
>BGPR01000313.1:347745-451901 GCA_013235015.1 Araneus ventricosus | reverse complement strand
GTTTAAAACGGAGGTGAAAAAAACCTGAATAACCGAAAACCGGTTATATTCGCAATGACCTCCATCCCGACACTGTGTTGAAATCGAACGGAAAGATTACGTTTTCTTGACAATCTTTAAGGTATCTGACTACGTGCGGGAACGAATTTTTGAAAAAGCGCTTTAATGTGCAATTTCAGTTCATTTTCTGACTCAATATGATTCAAAACAACCATTAATACCAGTCAGGAAATTTTATGTCACTCGAGATTCAGTAAAATGGGATAATTTAGGTGAAAAAGGGGTAAAATTAGAGCAAAAAGCAAAACACTCGAGCAGGAATTCTTATCCATATATTCAAATTATTTCTCTACACAGCACATTTACAGCTATGGTGAAGGCAATGAACTAGGATCTAAGAAATACTTGCATTTACAGGAAAGTTATGGCCAGTCGAGTATTCTCTTATTCAAAATTTCACAAAATGCATAGGTATAATCAACATTAGGCAGCTCTAAATCAAAATCTATTGAGCTCAAAACTATATGTCTAGTTCATTGCCTTTACTACACTTAAGACAACATATATACAAAATTTCAAGGAAATATATAGATAATGTTTTGAGATATCGTGTTTTGCGTAAGTGACTTTTGACGAAATATAAGTTTTCCAAAAAACGCGTTTAAAGTTTTAATTTGCTTTTCATTAAAAATATATTTATTTAACTTCTTTTGAAATTTGTCACATTTGTAGGATATACCTTCTTTATTCAGAATCTTATCACATTTTTTCATTCTGAGAGCCCGTAATTTTTTTCTAGCGTTTTTTGTTCCTGCCAAAGACTGTCTATTAGAAGTGACAATTCTGTGGTTATTGAGGTTAAGATATAATTTCAATGTATATGTTGGCCAGGAACTGTTCCCAGTTCATGAAATACTCTTTTAAGATCTTGAAATCAATCATTAAACAACAATTAAGCTATCGATGTCCCAAAACGTGGATTTTTTAACTCCACAAATGTGCATTTTGGCAAAAATGTTCATAGTAGCATGTCGAAACTCAAAATCTTATTCAAATTGACATGACTTGCAGATAGAGTGTATAATTAATCGAAATAAATAAAAAGCAAATTAATTTATACTTCAGAGTGCGGTGTATTGGGTATAACGAGGGAAAACAGCCAATTTCCGGTTTCGTTTTCAGCTACCGTGCTTTATAAAAAATTCTATATCTCCGTTTCTATTCATCATAAAAATAAAATAAACCCAGATTTAGAAAGCTAAATAAATGGGCTTTAAAGTAAAACCATAAAAAAATTTTGTGAATTTCGACCCAAAAAGGTCTTTTAGACGTAGTGAGATATTAACTTGGAAAAATATTTCGCAACTGATGTGAAATGTGTATAACAGTAAAGATTCTGAAACCCGAGAGACATTCAATCTATTAGTAGAAGATTTACTTTTCTCTTTATTGCTTCGAGTCAATAAATGATCTTGGTCTACTATAATTCTATAACAACCTGAAACATTTTAATTTATGGATATGACTTTCAGAAACCACTTTCTCTGAATTATCTGAGAGCTTTGAATATAGCAGATCTCTTTTCTATCAATTAATTTATTTTAAAAGATTCATTATTGGATCGAGTAAATATATATTTGCCACTTTTCGGTATAATTCAAAGCCTTTCATCTAATTTAGAAGCAAAATCAATTAGCAGTCACACTATGAATTCTCGGTAAGGTTTAGAAACTTCCTATTCCCGAGGCAGATGTTACAGCGTATCTATATCGGCCAATTAATTTCCCTCAACCATATTCGAGTATTCGGGATATTGCTGTCACTTCCGGTCGAATTTCACAGCTATTTATATTTCCATGATGAGTTAAGTCGCTTTTGTGCTGATATGACTTCTAAAATTCCGATGATAGCAACTACGATATGTTATAAGTAGACAGAATTTCTAATAATAATAAAGCAGCTAATTTTCAATAATTTGAAAAAAATGCAATTTTGGAGAAGATTTAGGTGAATGTCTGTACATTTTATTTTCTTTTATTTAAAAGCAGTCCTAATGATAAGTAAAGAGACATAGCAATTGAAATGGAGAAGTATTGTAACGCTTGTTGAGTTGGAAAAAGGTTTAGAAATAACTGATTTCTAATTTTATCAATATTTTTACAATAGCTAATTATTTTGTGTTTTTATTTTAAAATTACTAATAGTGTTGAAAAACAAAGGACCAGCTGAAACTATCTAAATTATAAAAAATTTCCTAATTTTTAACTATCAGTTATTTTTAATCATTAATTTCTTCTTATTTTGCTATTAATAATTCCTTGAAGACTTAATTCCATTTTATGGTAATACAAACTCTGAGAAGCCGATGACGTCAATCTTATAGGCCATATACACAAACAGTTTCCATTTGTTAGAAAAAATTCTTCTACTCTATAAATATAAAAAAAAAAATTGTTTCTGAAAAAATAAGAGGAAAATTTAAAATGTGTTTGCATTAAATTTTTAAAATTTAAAATTCATTTACATTTTATTTTTATTTACTTGTAGGGATGTCACAGATGTAATTATCCGCAAGATGGAGCTACCTCCTTCCCTCTAGAAGATGACTCTCTGACAGTGTGTCAGTAGTAAGGCAAGCGAAGAGATCCGGTGTTGTTAAACCGGAAAAATGTTTTCTTTCCTTTGTAAAATGTAAATAATTGTATATAATCAATTACCCTTCAGTAAATTAATTATAATCATTCATGGAGCCCCGTTTTTATTTCAACCTGAACTTTTCTTTTGATTAAAGCAATGGCCCGCTCAGTAACCCTTAAAAATGGAGTAGAGCCGTTATAAATGACGCCCAACGTGGGGTTTGAAAGTTGATAAGTATTTTTTACAGTTCTTTACATTTTGAGTTCGTAAATATCATACTGATTTAATTGCTTATGTTTTAGAATCATACAGATACATCCTAAGCTGTGACTCTTTTTAATTACGCTCAGCGGAAGTGACTCAAAACAAAAGAATTTTGAATTTTTATAATTTTTTTATCTCTCTGGATCAATTTATAATTTGATTCATCCTGAATCTAGGTTTTTAGTAATCTTGACCATTGCGTTTTTACAATTTCCTTAACACTTGAATTTATATAAAACTACGTCTTAGCATAAATGTAAATTTTTACGTGTTTACTTGGAAAGTGATTATTTGGTTCATCGGAATCTTAATGTCACTGCTTGATACTGAATCGAAAGTTCTTATTATACATAATTTTACTTTCTTTAATACAGAACTTTGTTTTAACTGTGGTATATCCTTACATTTTGGTGCATTACTGGATTTGGTTTATGTACTACAAAATCCTTACTGTTTCCTGAATGAAACCAGAAATGCATGAAATGTTTGAAATATGCTGTCCTTGAATAGTTTTAGTAATAAATAAATGCATACTGTGTGTGCATGCTGAATAAAACGAGCGAATTTATTTAAGAAGTTTCAATGCTGCAAGAGGTATTACTGATAAGTTATGAAATTGTTCTTGTTTTGTTTTCCGTTGTGACTTGATGTTTAAAGTGAAAGTGAAACTAATATTTCTTTCTCGTGCACTCCAACAACGTAATATTATTTTTATGAGCCATACCATTGCTATAAATTTTCATATGCTTAAGAATTGCTGTTGGATAGCTGTCATTTTTATTGAACTTGTCTGTGAAAGTATTCTTACAAAAAAAAGATTTATGTGTTTTGATATTTGATCCTTATTGATTAACTTTGAATTATGATGTGTTCTTTTAGAGTAATCATTATTCAGAATTAGTGATCGGTGAGATGTTATCGCATTAAAAATTATGTATGCTTTGTGTTTAATTTTTACTTCTCATTGCATATATTGTTTTATTTGAGTATTTATCATAGTTTACAACATTTTTGGCATTATAATTTGTGATAAAATCAAAACAACATATTTACAGAAGTCATTTTTACTCTTAATATGCTTACAGTTAAAGTGTATTTTATATTAAAAAAATAAACGTTTAAAAGTGTTTTAATATTCTATATCACGTATATAAAATTGCATTTGAAACTTTTATATTTTACATACATACATATTTGCATTTGAAATTTTTATATATTTTTATATATATATATATACATCTGCATTTAGTATTTATATATTTTTCTTTTAAAGTCCAGAATATTCGAATTTGAAACTGTGTGTTGTAACAGTTAAATTGTGTTTTGTATTTGATATTTCTATAATCTTTGTGTTAACAGTGAATTAAATAATAGTGACTGTCCGTGAAAAGTAATAAACTCCAACCAAGGCTCTCCATTTTAGTAGCTGATCAACATGATGAATGGGATGCGGATCTGCCTGCAATTCGCTTTGCAATGAACACTGTCAAATGTGATACCACTGGGCAGACCACTGAATTCCTTAAATTTGGTCTAGAATCAGGAACAACTCATGATGTTACCCATGATCTACGTGCAATCATTGACAACTATAATTTTGTGTTTTAGATCAATAACCCATATCTCAAGAGATTCACGAAAATTACATCCCAGGTAAAAGAACGTGTGGAACAAAAACAGGGCGAAAAGCAGAAGTATGCTGACCAGAGACGGAGAATAGCCCCAGCCTTCAAACTATAAAGCAAAATATATGTCGAAACAAGATGGACCTTACATCATCGTTACTCAAAGATCACCTATAACGTATGCAGTGGGGAGTTTAGAATCTCCTCACGAAACTCTCGGTTCCTATCATGTCTCTGCCCTAAAATTGTGTTCCGACACTTCTTCAAAATCTGTGGTCCCCTTACGAAAACTTGGACGAGCCAAGAGAGAATTGAACTCGGATCCTGGTTCCTCATCGGGACGAATGTTTCGGAACCAGAGGGGGGAAGATGTAGCAGATGTAATTATCCTCCAGAGGGCGCTACCTTCTCTCTAGGAGATGAATCTCTGACAGTGTGTGAGTAGTAAGGCACGCGAAGAGATCCGGTGTTGTTGAACCAGAAAATATTTTCTTTTCTTTGTAAAATGAAAATAATTGTATATAATCAATTAACCTTCATTAAATTAATTATCATCATTCATGAAGAACTGCTTTTATTTCAACCTGAAATGTCTTATCTGTGGATTAAAGTATTGGCCCGCTCAGTAATCTTTAAAATGGAGTAGAGCCGTTATAGGTATTCATTTTGAAATCTAAGAAAGCAATAAATTGACAAACTTTTGGAAATAACTAATTTCGATATTTTTTTAAATGAAAATTTTTCTTTTATTTCCATTTGTTTAAAAAATTTCTTACAGATCAAAACTCAATGCTTCAAATCCAAAGACTAGATAAACCCATTTGGATTATCAAAATTTCGTGCATTTTCATAATCAATCTTTTTCAATTGCCTTATCTATATCATTCCATATATCTGCAGAATGTGTCTAAGGAGTCATTTTTGTATTCCATATGAAAAATATGATATATGACAAATGATCATCGAAATCGAAACACAGCTATCTAATGGAGAATTAAATAATTAACATACACAGACTTTAAGGTAACTAGTTTTTCTGCTCTAGCAATTTTTTGGAAGATTAACCTGTTTAAATTAAGTCTAGGGTGCAGCAATATTGACAATAAAAAATAATTTATAAGCTAAAAAATAAAGGATTCTTTACTATTAAGCTTTGTGTAAGAAATTCTCATAAGAAATTTAATTGCGCAAGTCAAAGCATAAAATGTTTCAAGACACATTTTTTTTCTTAATAACTTTCTTCTACAAATAAATTTTATTCGCAAAACTTTTCAAGAAAAGAATAAAAATTTCGTGAATTCAGAAAGAAAATTTCACCGCATATGGTATTCCGGCAATATTCTGAATGTTGTTGAAAATACTTTAATCTTCAATAAACATTCGGAATATTACTTCAGTTTAATTGAGAGGTATGCTTCAACTGTTATCAGGAACCGTTATTTTGAAAGATTATTCTTATATTTTTGTTTCTTTCTACACCAACGGATTTACGCCAGGCATTAAATCCGTTGGTGTAGATACTTTTTCAATGTCATAAGAATAAAAATATGATTTGGTGTAAGAGTCTGAAAGAAGCTTTCTAAATAAAGAAACAAAATATCGTTCCCTAAAGAATGGAATTTTATTCTAGTTTCAAAACATTAAACCATGTATCTTTTACTGAAAAATGATTTTTAGCATCAAGCTGAATATTTTTGCCATTCTTTAATTTGTCTCACATTGTAACTTTTGTAACCTTTACTTACAAAATTTATTGGTACTGCTTAAAATAGCTGCATTTTAATTTATAACGATTTACTTATACGAAAGATTAAACATATCAATTAAGGCAGCGATTTTTTTTCCTTTTAAAAATATCAAATGTTTTATTCCACTACTTTTTCTTCTTTTTCTTGTTTTAAGTATAAATAAAGAAGTAAGATCAGGATAGAAAGCAAGAGTTAGAGACAAAACTATAAATATTCGAACTCTGAAAACAGAAATTCATTCGCTTTATTCTTAATAAAATTAAATTACAACAATAAATTCAAGAATATTTATATCAATTAAAATTATAGAAAGTTTTTCTTTTTGAATAAATTCCCTATTGTACGTTTCTAGTCTGTATTTTTATATATTATCTGCGACCAAATGTTGAATCCTTATCCTTACAGTTTCATACTAACTGCATGCTGTGTCACATCTATTTGAATCAAATATCTGCTACATAGCAATGAATTATGTTATGTTTTGGCAAAAGTTAAATTTAAATCTTTTCAAAAAAAACGCTTTCAGTAAAAGTGACAAACAAATATTGACATCAACAGAACATAATAATAAATCCAAGGCTTACGTCTTTGAATATCGATCGAAGAATCGTAACTTTTCCATTATACAATCCTTTGTCTCAGCTTTTTCAAAATAGGTCATTTTATTTTAAAACTCTGGAAAGAGAAATGTTCATTGATTCACAAAAGCATTATTTGTGTAAGCATTATTTATAAAATGTTTATTTATGCGTTTATTTCGGAGCTATAGGGCTTGTTTCATTGTCTGTATTCTCAGATGCATGTAGTTAAGCGGAAGAAGTTTACTTTCAATGAATAGAGAGTATTGATTAAGAGTTTCACGAGTGTGCTTGAATGTCAACAGCATGTGTGGCAGCTGAATTCATATCCTATCTTGAAAGCAATAACTAGTGGAAGAAGATGCAACAATATACTTTGTTGAATAATACGTTCTTAAACATGCACATGTTTGAGTTAAAGGCATAAGAAAGATATTTCTAAGAAGAGATATAAAATTTCTCAAAATGTATATTATTTAGGATTGCTTGTTTAAATAATATCTCTGACAAATCTATTTGATCAAGTTTGTTTAAATTAAAATGTGAATAAATGTATATAAATTTATACTATGAATGTATTTTATTTTGTTGTTTGTGTATTTTCGTCAGCCTAAATTGGAAATCTATGAAAATAAAGGTTGAAACTCTTCCAAAAATCACAATTAAAAAAAAGGAAAAAATATATGAAAATGTTCTTTTTAAAACTTATTTGGGATATAGAGCAATCCTGATTTCAATTCCCTTGATTAAGCTATTCGTTTCAGTAACAGTACTTATGCACTTTTCCTTAATCTATGTATTGTAAAAGGAACCTTTTGCAAGAGACTTTAAAGGAAAGTTTTCAAAGCAGACTATCTCAAATTAGATTGATTTGAGCTGATTCTTTTTTCATTTCTGTATTTTTTTTATATTGGTAAACAATGCTTATTTAATTAATCAGATTTTAAATCTTTCACTGAAATCTTTATATTCATATAGGTCGGTATCTATGGAGGCATATGGAATAAAAGAAAAAAATTCAAGAGGACTATACATTACATATTTGTATTTTAGTTACCAATGAATTATCCATATAACAAAGGTGACACTTTCATAAAAAAATCCAAATTATGACCGTTTTGAAACAGAAATAAGTAAAAATAAGGAATGAGAAAAGCTCTAATTTATCGATAACTCAGTGCTAATGGAAAAAGAAGACTCATTATATGAAGTCAAGAAACCTATCATTTCATGTTTACACGACATTCACAAAGGTTGCTGCTGCAGTTTAATATTGGTATGCACTGAGAAATCAGTTTAGCGTTTGTTTTACAGGTGCTTTTACCTTTATTTGCAGGCTGGTGCAACTGCTGCTACCAAAAGAAAAAGATTAGGAGTTCACTCCTTGCGTTGATCTAATATGTAGAATCCCATTGATCACTTCTCTAATAAACTGGCTGATCGTTTTTCTCTCTTGTCTTATTTCGTCATCCGTTGTAGATTGGTTTCTAATGAAAGAAATCAACAATAATAACTCCACAAGCAATCATATATCATAGACCATAGACATTAATTCCCATTACTTGAAACAAGGGTAAAGAATTTCCTCGTTTTCTTCTTGTTCCCCTTTTATTTCGGCATTTATCTCTAAAATCTAAGCTTCAGTTCCTGACTAGAAACATATCGTACCTTGAAATATTCGTTGCTACAGAAGAATTTATATTTTTTATGCTTAACTTTTTAATCCCAAGACGATCATTTTCTTCTAGCCCCTTTCAAACCGGCCTTTTTGGGAGGGCACGACATGAATTTGACTCTCCCAAACTGGGTCGCCATTTACCCCACACCTGCTATAACCTCCCTTAAGACGCACGGAAATGGGCTGTGGTTGGCGAGGATAACTGGACACCCTACCACGCTTATCTCCGAAGCCATCTCAGAATTTCATCTCCCCTTAAAAGAAGCTAACCACCTCATAAAGGCCTTCGTCGCTGTTAAGGGGGAATTTTTAGACCGCCTCGCTCGGTATGAGAGGGTTAATGAATCCATTTTTACATATTTCAGTTGCTTGTCACGAAATTTAGCAGATGTCAGCTTGTCACGAAATTTAGCAGTAATATGTATCTGCACATTTTACTGCTAAATATACTCTTTTCAGTATATTTCTAATAAGCTACATATTATATATAAAATTCCTTTGGAAAACTTTTTATTACTTATTTTTATTACTGTACTAGAACCTACGAATTCAATTACTTTCACGATCCTAAAACACTTGAAACTCAAAGTCTAAAATGAAAGACATTTATTACACATCTTTAGAGCTGTACCTGTAATTAACCCTTCGTCGGAGGGGCTAGTGTATGGCACAGTTCGAGAGAGGCTGCATAAAGAATACACCAGGTCGTTTCTTTCCACCGTGTTCTTCATATTTTTAAACCATTTTTCTTAAATTATTACTTTAATCTGTTCAGGAACCATAACAGAGAAAAATGGAGAAAAAGAAGATTTTTTCGGCATGTTTTGAATAAATGAGCATCTCCCACGAAAGGGCTTCATATTTTGTCGCACCAGATGTATAAAATGTTTGGCAGTTTTCATTGAAAAAGTCGAAACATCCTCTCACTCTAGCTAACTTATCAGTTTATCTACGTGTGTCCGTAGCGTCTTTGTCTTGGAATCTGATGGCAGCGCACAAGTTTCTGGTGTACTGAGTTCGAAGACGTGACGGGAACGCAAAAAAAAGCTTAGATTGGAAGGAAGAAGTCAGACTGAATGAATCGGCTAGACGCATTGTACTCGAGGGAGGTTTTTATTAGGTTAGAAGAATGGAGAGGACTCAGGGAGGAACAGTCGAAAATTCACAGCAAGAAATAACTCACTGGGTCCCCCTCCAACTAAGGTTTAAAGTTGGAAACGATAACAACAGGAATCTATGTGAATGTACACATTAAGCTCCAACCACAGCTGTTTCTTTCTTTACTAACGCAGAAAACTTAATACAATCACTTTTAACTCCATAGGGACTGTGTGACAATCTTTTTTAACTGAGAATAGTTAAGACAGCAATCCATTTCATAGCCCATTATTGCTGAGTTTAATCATATGAATAAGTTGATGCTTGAAAGAGATGGCACTTTTGCTTAGAGGACAACATAGTCCTTTTTTCTTTGACGCACATGTTTAAACAGCTCAAAACTTTGAGGAAAATAAAAATATCTTTACCAGTATTCGTAAATTCATTAGTATAGTACTAATTTTTGATTCCTATATGTTATAAAGCTAAATTATTCCTCTATTTGTGAAATATTTTAATTGTGGAAATTTAAATTAAGTTCATACATTATATGCCACTTTATGTTTTTTTTTGTTGTATGACGATTTTATAATTAAATCTTTATTGCTTTTGTGCACTTTAGTAATAAATGTGATTATGATGAACTAATGATAACCGATTTTTTTCAGTTTTCTTATGAACATCATGCGGTAAATATGCGCAGTCATTGCAACAAAAGATCAAGCAGAACTTCCTAAATGAAACAAAAGATAGTTACTCCGAAAATACAAATACATACTATACGGAGCGTCCAAAATCTCGTGTAAAATTTAAAATATTTGTCCTTTTGTTAGTAAATATCAAAGAAACAGTTCACCAAAAGGATTAGCAACTTCGTCTTCTTACTTAGCTTATTTAAATTTTAATTTCATTTCGATATGGGACTCATACCTGTTGTATTTTTTCTGTAAGAGGCTCTAAACATTTGTCCGACAACGAAGGTATTTCATAGTTCATTTAACGAAAGATCACAATTTACTGTTTTAATGGAGCCATTAGTATACAATAATTTCTTATAACAATTACTTATGCTACAACAATACTTATGTTTAACCTGACTACTATAATACTTATAAATTAATTACTTATTATTAATTATTAATAATTATGTTAACTAGGGGGCTCTGCCCTCTGCTCGCTAAAGCTCGCCAACCCCCAGGAGGATTGCAGCGCAATCCTCCGGGGCTTGCTGCGCAAACCCTGCTCGCTTCGCTCGCTACATGAAGACACTGGGTGTCCTAGCACAGTTGTTATAAAATCTTTGTATATATATATAACACCCACACACGCTGGCCATACAACCCCCAAGAGTCACGTTGTGATTCTTTTGGGATCACTACGTGATCCCAGCTCGCTCGCCGTACAGTTATGACTGTCTGCTAGTAATAGAAAATTATAAATACATTAATTACTAAAAGTAAATTTAAATTATCTGAAATAGCATAAACTCCTAAAATTTTTTCAGCAATTACTAATAAACTAAATCATCAAATTTCTAAAATTAAAATTTCCTGGTAGCATATATATAAATATACATATGTAAATGTTTGAAAGAAATTTAAATGCTAAAATGTATAATTATAAAATGTTTACTAATATAAATTATTTACATCAATCAGAAATCAGGCATTTAAAACTTATTGGTACACAAAATTGAATATTTCTTCAAGTTTCATTAGCCCCAACTTTATTCGAACAAACTTCTTAATTTCCACTCTTCTCAATGAATTGTTGCTGAAAAAAACCTTCGCCACTTGTATACACACTCACTGTAATAATTATTTAGCCAAGAAAGTAATAACTTTTCTCGCTGGGTAGTTATTTATCCGTTAAAACCTCAGAAAGTTTGAGTTACGAAAGATTATTTCACGAACTTGCAGCTTAAAAAGCACAGTTTAACTGACAAATAGCTTTAAACATGTTCAGATTCACTATTCAAAATTATAAACCATAATAAATATTTACTTTTACCTTTTTAAAATTAACAAAATGGCCTTTTTTGGAAATTTTTTAAATTCATAAAATGTTTGCTTTTTACACCAAAATTTTACAAATGCTCTTTTTCACTGAAATCTTAATCAGAAAAGCTTCGCCACATCTATCCACACTCACTACAATAATTATTTAGCCAAGAAAGTTACAACTTTTATCTCTGGGTAGTTATTTATGCGTTACAACATCAGAAAGTTTGAGTTACGAAAGATTATTCAACCCATTTCACAAACTTTCAGCTTAAAAAGCACAGTTTAACTGTCAAATAGCTTTAAACATGTTCAGATTCACTATTCAAAATTATAAACCATAATAAATATTTACTTTTACCTTTTTAAAATTTACAACCTTAGCATTTTATTATTGATTAGATACCCTTTTTCAAAATTTTCATCCTTCAAAATCGTAAACATGCACTTTTTAAATGAAATATTGCCTCTGCACATGTAAACACACTCCCTGCAATTATTATTAAGTGAAGGAAGGGATACTATTTTTCTCTGGATAGATGGAATTCGGAACATATGAGCTGTCGAGAGATGAATAAACCAATTTTTCAGAAACTTTTAGCTGAAAAGGACATTCAGTATTAAGCTCACATTAATCCAAACTGTACGACTCAAACTTATTTAATTCAAACGATCTAAACCAAAAAAAAAATCGCTGTTTCCTACTTTAAACCAATTCAAGAATCTCGTTGTCAGGGTTCAGATTGGTAAACAAACTGATCGTTGCCAACGGGGAGAAAGAAATAAAGGTCCTTTTTTTGTGCCACGCATAAGCGTTTTATATAATATAGATAACAACTATTTATGTTTCGGAATTAGTATACAATAATTCTGAAGCATAAGTAATTGTTAACTTAAATTTCAAAAACAGAAATTTCTCAAACGGGGCAAACAAATATCCAGATTTATTAAACTTTCTAATCCCATTTACGAAGTCCTTCTATCACCTATACTTGCAAAGTTACAACTATTTCAAATTGCTATTCATTAATTCTTTATGGAATATAAATTGCTACTTAAAATTGTTTATGTGTTTCAGAAATCTGCATTACTTAATACCATTTAAAAATTAGTTTTTAGTTGATAGTCATATTTCTGAAATGCATATAGAACTAAATATCGCATTTTCAATCAAGCAAATATGTTTCAAAACTGTTTAAATTGTGAAAAAATAACTACGTCTTTTTTAATGTAGTTATGTGCATTTATAACATTAGACCTAACTACTATCAAGTGAAAGAATGAAAAGAAACATTTGGCTTTTCATATATTTGCTAATTAAACGGATGCTATCTGTTTCTCTTACTGTCAAAATTTATTCTGAGAGACGAGAGGTCAGTCCGATGATCCAATCCCTCCAGCCAAAATTAATCAGAATGAGTTGCTCCGACTCATTTCGGATTTGATGTGATCACAATACCTTACAGTGATTTCTATTCCTTTGATTTCCTAGAATGTAATGTTTTGGAAAAATTTCAAAACTACATTCCATACTACAGTTTTTAATTTCAGAATTTTCCATGGTAAACAATGAGTCTCTGGACCGTGGTAAGTTCTATAAACGATTAAGAGATTTTTTTCAGAAGGGTTCTGAAAACTTCAACTTCCTCCATAAATTGAGATTCGTCGTTCCATTTTATGACAACACCAGCAAAAAAAAGCAGCAACTCGACTGAGAAAGGATGAATGCATACAGCACGGCAGCTGACAAAGTTGCTTTATCAAGAAAAAGCGAGGGGAAAAAAGTGTTGAGTTGAGTTGATATCCGATGGGGGGAAAAAACGGGATTTACCGGTAGATTTTATTCCCGGCTCGAAACAAAGAGCATCCTGTTAATTCACTAACGGTACCGAAAAAAATGTGGGTGAAATTATTAAAAAGGAAAAGGTTCAGATTGAATGAAGCTGAGAATTATTGATGAAAGAAAAAAAACTAAGAAAATTGTGACTTTAATTTTTTTTTTTTTGTTCCGGAAAAAAATTATAATTTCCAAAAATTTTTTTTAGATTTCTGAAAAGTAACCTTATATATTTTTTAACTAATCCATGTGAGATCATACTTTTCATTTGTTTTGAAATTGTTTTAGTCTTTGAACTAAAATTTACACTTTTATGATTTAATTAATGTCAGTAATTCATGTTTCAACCTTTATTTCTTACTGCTGGCTAATACCAACATACTACTAGATATTCACTCAGTTCACGGAATTAAACTCTCTTTTAATCACCCTGTTACCACAATGTATTATTCCTCATGTAACTGCTTTATTTATTGTTGATGAGACTAGTGAAGAGAGCTAGACGAGTCATTTGATAGATTAGTATCATCCTGCCCGCTGCATTTCATATTACTTTAGAATTCTTCAATGCATCATCATTTAATTAAAACAGAAATAAAATATTTGTAATTCACGAACTACATGTAGATATTTCATAGAAGACATAACGTTTATAATAAATATTCTCAGAAATCGCTTTATTAATTCAAAATTCGGAAATTTATTTACCTCTGTTTAATTTCAAAAGTACTGTAAGCTAGCAGTCCATGGAGAAAAAATCATTTACGCTTCAAATATTCCAGAATTCATATCTAACGAAATTACTTTAATAAAAATAATTCGAGTATTTAATATTTTAGAGAAAAATATTGAAAACATTCTCCAACACCGACACAGCTCTGTCATTAGCAAATATTATTCAAGAAAGAATTTCTTCTCAGAAGAGTGTGGTCACTTGATGCAACCGCATGATAAATAACCTTCCATTAATTAATTTGACAGTAAAATTTAATTAATCCCAAAAGAAGGTGTAATTTTTACACCAGAATCTATTAGGTAGAGATTTTTTGAAGTAAATAATTCATTATCGTTGTTTCAGTAATCACTTGCTTTTGAATTATGGGAGACTTGTCTGGTAATATGGTTTTCGTCATCTGATAAGCAACGCTGAACTCTTACACGAAACAAATAAGGTAATTTTAAAATATAATCCTGAAGTTTTGTGACTCATTAATTTGTTTTATAATATTTTTACAAGTTTATTGTCTATTTAAAAATTATAATCCCATGGATTGCATCAATTTTATACTTAAAAAAATGGAAAGCTAAATTTTAATCAAATATCGTCGCTTAACAAGCAACACAACCTTTTTCAATTTTTGGAAATCTCAAAGAGGAAGAAAATATTCAATTTTTCGCAACCAATAACGAATATTTCTAAACGTTTTTTTTGACATCTGATAGGAACCTGCGGTCTTTTTTTTATATCAGATGTTAAAAAATTCAGAAATATTCACGATATTGGTTGAGAAAAAGTTATCATTTTCATTGAAATTTCAAAAAAATTGAGGTAGTTGTTATTGCTTGTTAAGCAACGATATGTTACATTTGATTTATTCGTTAAAATACGATCTTAGAAATAATGGTTCTTATGTGTGTCCTATTAGTACATATTGCATGGTATTTTTACCATTTTATTCGCTATTCTGAATGCCATACAATATCGTGAAGATATTATAGCAATATTGTTGAGGTAATAGTATTGCTTGTAAAAATAGTAAAAATGATTAACTTCAGTCAATATTTTAACAAAAAATTTGTTTACGTGATGATGCTCTTTTTTTTAATTAGGTTAGATTTTGATTTTCATATTGCTGACTTGTTTTTGTCTTTCATGCTATACAAAGTAGGGATACGAATTGAGATTTGGTCGAATAGCCGAATACCGAATTTTCGGCGAAATTTCAGGCCGAATACCAGATATTTAAAAACATTTCACTTTTGATTGCAAATGAAATATTTTTTTAAATTTTAATTGAAAGAATTTAAGATTAAATAAAACTGATTTTTTATTATTTGTATATTTAAGAAATATTAATACCTTTATGTATATTTGTAATATTTTATATACCTTGAATGAGAAACCCTCATCATTTTGGGATACCTTCGAAGAAATAGAAGAATCATTATTGCAGAACATAGCACAGAAAAAATTGAATATATAAATTAAAATTACTAGAAATAAATTCCTACTTTGATAAAGAACTTCTAATAGGTAGGACGGAGTGTACACTTAATTGGTGGAAAAAATGCGAAAAAACTTCCAAGGTTCGCAAATTTAGCTAGAAAATATCTTTCAGCATCTGCAAGCGTTATGTAGAAGCCGTTTATTTTCTGAAGCTGGTAACATATATGAAGCCACATGGAACAGACTTCCATAAATGATATGCTACATTATTAAATACACTTAATGTACTATACAACTTAAGATTAGATAAATGTTAGATTTTTTATCATAAAAAATGTACTGGAATGTAATTCTGCAATATTCTTTATTAAATATATTAGAAACAATATTTTTAAAAACATTTTAGCTCGAATTTATTCTACCGAATATCTATTAATCATTCGGCCAGACCGAATACTCAGGAGAGGGCAGAATTGGCCTAATAATGAATATTCGTTACGTCACTAGTCGGTATTACATGTGTATAAAACCAAACTGAGCAGACTTCCTCCTGAAAAGGCTGAAAAATTATTGTTCTTGCATAATAATTTCAGGCTTTTAATAAATGTATATTTATATAAATTATATCACCGCAATCGCCATCACAGCAACAGTTTTCCTCTAAAAAAATTTTGAAAGTTTACTGCGTTACAAACGTTTCTGAGTCTGAAGAAATTATTTTTTGTAATTATGTCGGTGTGTCCATCTAAACGCGATATCTTCAAATCTCAACTAGATGCATGGATGAAATTTGTCATGCGGTCCTTACACAAGAATTATATAACTGTATCAAAGCTGAAAACAAATATGTGAATGAGAAAAGGAATACATTTGAATTTTTTACCTTTTAAAGGAAACTACAGAAAAAGCGGACAATAATTTCAAGTAATATTTCACATAAGCGTTGCCACTCTCATAGAATAAAAATATTACTCCCTTTTACATTGCATCTTTTATTTATATGTGCGCTTCCACTCTTTCCAGTGATTCTAATACATTTATTTATATGCAAATTAATGTGATCGTATTTGAAAACTATTTTTGAGAAAAACAATGGAGGAAATGAAAGAATGATAACACCACAATTAAAGTGAATTCATTGAGTGAATGATAATTTTAATTTTAAGATGGCATTTAAATCATTGGCGTTAATCAATTGACTGGCCGCCCATTTAATAGTTTGTGCTCTGACAAGCTTGCTGAAAAGGACATATCTGGTTCTTTTACATAATGAAATGTAGTTTATTTTTGTCTGTCCTGCCCTTAAACTGGTCCAATGCAAATTTGTGAGCTTTTTGAGCCCTCTTTTGTAATGATGAACGCAAAATCATCAGTAAATGCCAGTATATGTACTCAATGTGACCACTGCACCGATAGAATTTCGTCTACCACGATGTTTCAAAATGATGACCAGCTGCATGAACCCTGTGGACATCCCGACAGTTCAGTAAAGTGTATGGGCACAGAATAGTGTCATATTACATTGGCAGCGATTGGACATGGACAAGGTCAGATAGCTCAACAATTTTCTTGTGGTCTTCTACCACTCCAAGACAACTTGTAGCTCAAGAAATGCTGTCGAAGGCATTGGACAATTTTCCAGACTCCTTCCCAGAGCATACTTGAACAACTTTCTTTGGCTGGTCGCTTGCTTTTCAATTGTTGCTTAAGCAAAAGAATAAAATGGTCCTTTTTTAAAAAAACTTTATATTCATTTTTAAATACCTTCTAAATGATATGATTCCTATGATAAATTTTGATAATCGAATATTACTGTAATTTTTTGCGTTAATATTTTTTATCATCCGAAATGCTATACACTTTTAATTCTACCTCTTTTAGCGCATTGCAGTATTAGGATATTCAAGAAAAATAATAAAGAATTCGAAAGGTCTCAGACTTAGACGAAAAGAATTTAGTGTCATTTCTTGTTATAACCTTTTGTTAAAATGAGGTTAATAATATTATCTGCATTTATAATATTTCAAGAAAAATATTCATATATTTAATGTCCAAGTATTTTTGAGCTAAATCAGTTATCATCGGAATATGACATTGCTCTTTTTATAAATTTAATCTAAAATATTTTCGTGTGCATGAACGTCATTTTGTGCAATTTTCGAGGTGTCACTCAAAATATTATCCTCATTGCCCATTAAGGGATTTGGGAATCAGAAAGTTGTAATTAATTACGAACTTCAGTTCCCCGAGGATTAATCTGGACTATTGCTTTCTTAACATCTTCTGTAATGAAATAGCGACGAAAAGGGCTATTAGCATAAAAATTGAATTGGTCACCCTTTTAAACAATGGTGGACCTTCAGCTCATGAACAAGCGGTGCTTCAAAAATTGTGTAGACCTAAGTTGTAGAAAATTTTGTGCTAATTATTTTGGTATATAATGATAATATACTAAACATTGATAGATTTTGAATTATAAGCAAAAATCTGGGAAAATATTTTTCATGTTTTTTGGCCATAACTATAATTTAAGCACACATTTTTGGTAGCAAACCTCAGATTCGTAATCAGTAACCCAAAAAACATGAAGGAGCAAAAAATTACAACTTCTCCAGAATTTGATTTTAAACAAACTATTTAATGACTGGACTAACGAGAAAAAGAACAAAAAAAAAAGCCAAATGAGAAGGTCGCGCCAATCGAGAGATGTAGAAAGCTCAGCTCAAGGAAACCTAATTTCAATGGGATAAAGTGTTACTTTTTTCTTCCGAGTGAGCTGTCCGCATTGCTCAATGAGCGAATTTAGTTCCTTAGGAGGGGCAAAACTCTCTGCAGCTGTGGTTTGGCTCTGTCTTAATTCTTGATTGATTTTCCCTCTTCCTTTTACGTTTTTGTTAGTTTTGCCATTTTCGATGCTCATTGAAAAATGGCAAAAAAAAGTAAGCCAATTAGAGTAAAAACGAAAATACAATCTTTTAAAATAATTTGGGGGGTGGGGACTGCAGCTCTAATGGACGAGCTGCCACTGCTTTTAAGTTTAACAAGAGTTTAAATGCAGCTTGATTTGTTTTATTAATCTTCTTCTTTAGACAAAATATTTTGAAATAATTGAATGAATGGAATTAGAGTCTGGAAACATATTATTTTTTATTACAGGAAATTGGTATTTCACCTTTTTTCTGAAACACAACTATTATACATGATTTGTGTTATTAATTAAACATGAATTAATTAAAATGCATTCTTAATTAATATTTAATAATTATTTTTTTTAAATTTCCAGTTTTCTTAGATATACGTAAGAGATTCATGGTAATCGTTGGAGATGAAGGCTGTTGATTCAAATATGAGGCTACGTACCAGTGGCGAATACAGAATTCGGGTCTGGGAGGGGCTGAGGTCATACAAATTTTGCATCGTCGCGACGAATGTCAAATCTCATGGCTTACGTAAACCAAAACACTTTAACTTTACAGTCTTTACTCACCTGACAATAAGAATCATAAAGAAAAGTACAATACTTTCTATAATTTAATAAAAAACACAATGAAATAACAAGACCAAAAATGTTGTCGACCGCATCAACGCTACAAGTGCAAATTGAATGACTAGAAAAGTAGGAAAATTTTCGAGCCTATCAAGCCGGAAAGCAATGTTGTCACGTTTATATTATTTTTTAAAAAGGGAAATTAAGAACAAACAGTTGTAGTGATTTTAAATAAAATAAAAAATTATGGTTTATATCTGGGAGGGCTGCAGCCCGATAGCTATCCCCCTGGATTCGCCACTGCTACGTATACCAAAGGGGAGAAATCCACAATCTTCACTAAATTGAGATAGACATCATTTTGAAGTGAGAAGCATGCTTTCTTTCTAAAACAAAGTGGATCAAAAGAAATTCAGCTGCCTTCCGCTCTGCAACAGTTCGAATTAAAAAAATATCTTTCAGTATTTATAAAAATAGAATACTTACCTCAATTTACTAAAAATCGTGGTTTGGTTTGCTTTAACTCCCCTACCACTTTATCTTTCAATCTCCCCTCGATGTATTTTTGTCATTGGTGGTTCTATATCCAAGTTAAGGATTATACACTAACAAGATTAGTGATTTTTTTCTAATTTCGCCTTGAATTTTTATTGGAGTTGTGGAAATAATTATTTTTACGCACATTCTCTTGATGGAACAAAATTTTCAGGATCAAAATCTTCTTTTCTCTTTTCCACTCTTGTCTTAGTTCTGCAAACTCTTTCTTTCGCTTCTTTCGGCGGAAATTTTACTGATTTGCTTTAGAAGCACTTTCTACAATAGTTTAACTCTTTATATCATTTTCTTCGAGAATTTTTATAAATAAAAATATGCAAAGTTGTAACCATAGTTAGAATATCAAACAAATCAATGTTTTGAGTATCGATTTACAATAAACTTTACTACAAGTCAGTATGCTGCATTCTTCATCAAGAACTTATCGAACAGAAATCTCTAATTTAGTCTCTCTTTTGTTTAAAAAAGTTAGTTTACTTTAAATAACTTAGCAATTTTGGAATTACAAATAAATCTTTAATGATCCAAGAAATTGCGGTGGAATTCTCTTTCTATCATTAATGGTTTAACTATTGCTCTGAATTTTACCACAAATGCTTAAACTATATATAAATTTTGTGCATTTACTTTCTACACAGATATGATATATAAACTAATAATAAAAAAATCTTTTTAAAAACTTTCTTTTTACTAAATTAAATTTCTTTAGTTTAGAAATATTCTTGAAAATTAAATCTTAAATTACACCGTACAGTTTGAAACACTTCTGATTAAAAAGCAGCGATCAAGGACACGTTTTCAAACTCTAAATAAAAAAATCAGGACCGTTTTACAGTTTTATTCAACTAGCTGATGCGAAAAGTAATGTTAAATTGATATACTACATGTAATCAGCTACATATGCTATCAGCTAAATATGATAATCTTGAAGTTCTTCACAAAATTTGAGTTTGAGCCAATTTTTGATATAAACACAACCCACAGTATAACAACGTATTCAACACTTGTATATAGCTTAAATATAATACTGATATATTAAACAATAAAGGTTAAGCATAGTATCATATTAAACAGTTTTCAGAAGTTTTTAACCGTAAACGCATCCATTGATATTTTACGAACAAAATTCTGGAGTTTAAAAAAGCTTTATTCCAAAATCATTATATCTAAAACTTTTGCGATTTATTTTCTCATTGACTAAGTACGTTCTAAGTCTTTCTTTAAATACGCAACAAGGAAACAACAGAGATATATTTTTCAGAGAGCTCGTAGCAATAGTTGGTGTAAATATGTGCATTATTTTAAAAGAAATAATAATTTATTCATTCTTTCTGGTAAGACGAATAAAATGCGAACGTGACTTCCATAATGCTGTTGTATAAATGCATATTTCTATGCATCTACAGCTGATTCACAATGCAATTTTCTTCGCAAAAGACTGAATGCTACTTTCCTATTTTAATTTCGCATCCTAATAAATACTTTCCAGTAAAAGTACTAGACACTTCGAATTTCAAAAGTGCACGAGCGATAAAAAGGAGGAAAAAAAATGCAAATTCGTTTCCTTGCTGTTTTACTGAATATCAGAAAGTTCATACATACGTTGTAGCAAAAAAATACTCGAAGATAGATGACACTGGAAAACTATTTAAACCGCCGTTTTTGAAGTATTTAGCTTTCGGAAAATGAGGATTTGTAGTTTGATTTATAGCTCCGAAAGGCAGAAATATTTTTCTTGCGTTTTTAATGAAATGAAAAAAGGATTCCAGGTTCCTATTCTGTATTCAAATCGAAGCGATAAAGAGACATGGGATTTTGATGTTTACATATCAGAGAGAGAAGTATTTTTTTTCTTCCTTTAATTTAATTTTATAGAATTATTTTGAAGAATCGAAATATCATTAAATTACACTGCGTTGAAAAACAAAGCAAAACTTAAGTTTTCATGAGAACACTTAATAAACATCAGAGATTAACATTTTTTTAGAAATGTGAATAACAATATAGACGTTGCAAGCCGACGGATATTCGGATCTGCTATTTAAATCTTTACCTTTAGCTTTATTGCTTCAAGTCAATAAATGATCGTGAATTTAGCAGAATTGTATAACAACCAGAAACATTTAAATTTCTTTGATTTTAGAAACCTTTTTCCCAGAGCTGACTGAGAACGGTGAATTAAACTGTTCTCTTTTATATTATGCAACTGATTTCGAAAATTTCAATACTTGATGGACAAGTTATTTTAAATATCCATTTATTAATTTTCGTTAGAATTCAAAGCCTTCCACCCAATTTAGAAACTGAATCAATTAGCCGTCACACTATGAATTCTCAGTAAAGTTTAGAAACTTCCGATTCCTGAGGCAGATGTTACAGTGTATCTATTTCAGACGATTAATTCCGCTGAGCCGTATTCGAGTATTTGGAATATTGAGTGACTTCCAGTAGCATTTCACAGCTATTCCTAATTCCACAAAAAGTTTACGTTCGTTTTATGCTGATATAAATTCTGCTGACGTCAACTATAATATGTAAATGTAGAAAGGTTTCCTAATACTTGAAAAAAGCTACTTTTCTATAAATTGAAAAAAATATAATTTTGAAAAAATGTAGAAAATTTAAATGCATATCTATACCTTTTATTCCCATTCAGTTGAAGGCGTTAACATTGATAACTAAGGAAGCATCAAAGACGAAATGGAGAAGTTTTGTCACACTGGTTAAAAAGTATTTTAGAAATAATTGATTCCTTATTTTTTCGATATTTTTACAACAGATAGCTATTTCGTATTTCTGTTTGTTTTAAAAAATTATCAAACAGTGTTATTTTAACCAAGGACCACTTTAAACTATCTAAATTATCAGAATTTTTAACAATCAGTTGTACATAATTCAATAAATCAACTGTGCAAAGGTCAGGTAATTTTTTTCCACATCTATTTGATTCGTTAAGTTTGCAGAATGTTTCCCATGGATCATTTTTTTCTTCAAACAATGTAAAAATTATCGTTACAAATCTGTAATACTGTTTCCCTGCCATGTTAGTTTTATTTTAGGAAAAAGAGATTTACAGAGGTTTGTAATGGACAGCAAGCCAATGACCACCAATATTGGCGACAAATTTGTCGACTTGGCATAAAATATTGGCAATTTGGCGACAAAATGAAGATTCTAGAAAATACAAGAATTATGGCCTTAAATGTCTGAGGAACCGAGATTTGGAGATTTTTCTAGCGAATTCCATGTGACCTCAAGCCTTGTCGGACAGCTATATAAACCCGAGTGCTCAAATGAGATTAAATCTCTTTGGAGTTTTTTCGCAGTGCGAGTTTGACAGATGTTAGACTCTGAGCGCTACTGAAAGTGCTGTTTCTGTTACTATTAGTTATTTGCTGTCTGCTTGTGTTGTTATTTGTAAAAGAGCTGTTTTTGTTACTATTAGTTATTTGTTGTCTGCTTGTGTTGTTATTTGTAAAAGAGCTGTTTTTGTTGTTAATTGTTCCTCGAGTTTTCAGGAGTATTCGTGAAATAAAGCATCATTTTCTATTATCCAGCTTGTTGGACTTTCACCTTACACCCACCGGACGATTTTCTTAACACAATAATATAGTTGCAAATGTTATATAATGTTGTTATCTAATATGAGAATTTATCAAATACAACAAAGAGACGTAAAAAGATTATTTTTAGTGTTATAGGGTTATTATAGAAGGAAATGTAAATAAAAATAATAGTAGATATTACTTTTTTAATAAATTATCCATTGTACATTTCTGGTTTGTATTTTTACATAATATCTAAGACCAAATGTTGAATAATTCGTTATAATTTCATACTAAATGTGTGATGCACCAAATTTATTTGATTTAAAAGCATGATGCATAGCAACGATTTCGCAATTCAGAAATGCTTGTTTAAAGTTACTTTTTAATCACATTTAGGCGAACTTTCTCTTTAAAAAGGTTAAACAAATACCGATATCAGCAAAACATAATAATAAATCCAAAGCATATACCTTTGGATATCGAAAATAGAATCGTAATTATCGATTGGCTGTTCCAGTGTTTTACTTTAAAAAAGGCTATTTTATTTTAAAACTGCCCCAAACGAAATCTTCATCGATTCACAAAAACATTATTTATAGAAGTGATTGTTTATTTATGTACATATTTCAGAGATTTAGGGCCTGTTTTATTCTCAGATGTATTGGTTGTAGTAAAGCGGAGGTTTCCTTTCAATGAAAGGGAATTATTGAATAAGCGAGTGTGTTTGAATGTCAAAAGCATGTGTGGTAGCTGAGTGCATATCCTGTCTTGAAAGCAATTACTGGTGGAAAATGATACAACAATGTGCCTTGTTGAACAATTTCTGAAGCATGCAATGCGATTGAGTGGAAAGCATATGCCTTATTTATTTCTAAGAAGAACTGTATTCCGTCTTTAAAGGTTTTTCTAAGAAGAGCTGTAAAATTTCTCAAGCTCTAT
This sequence comes from Araneus ventricosus, assembly GCA_013235015.1. Lineage (NCBI taxonomy): Eukaryota > Metazoa > Arthropoda > Arachnida > Araneae > Araneidae > Araneus > Araneus ventricosus. Next base: position 427,740 of record BGPR01000313.1, on the reverse strand, counting down.
CCTGTTACGCACTGTTTGTTTTAATAATCTCTGTGATACATTTATTCTTTTAAGTTTGTATAAAGTTAAATGCATACTAATAATGTATTTAATTGTTTTTGTTCTATTTCTATCTGCCTCAATGTTGAAACCACGAAAATGAAGACTTGAATCTTTGATGAATACTACAACAAAAAATGCATGTATGTTCTATTTCTTAATGTCATCGAGACATAGCGCAATCTAGAACAATCCTGATTTCACTTGCCTTAAATCAATGGCGGCGTTTCGGGGAAGAACATAGAGTGGTAGTCTATTCTTCCTCCTATTTGCGGGGAAAATAACGATTTTTTATTATTTATTTATTTGTCAAATTTTAACTGTCAAATTCTACTTCTCTTTCCTATCCCAGTTTGCTCAGAGATCACCCAAAACTTACCATTTGGTTAGCTAAATTTATGAATTTTGTTGCCTCCCTGCCCCTATACTCCCTAATAATTTTAGTTGTCTATAAATTTTGTCCCTTCCCCCTTATAATTACAAATTTCTGCCACTATCTTGAATAAGATATACGTTTGAATGTTGGTACCTATGCACACTTCCTCAACCTGTGCATTGTAGAAGGGAGAGAGAGACATCAAAAGAAAGATTTCAGTGCAGAATAACCCACATTATCGTAGTATGAGATGATTTTTATTCAATTTAAGTATTTTTATCTTGCGAAACAAGATTTATTTAACTGACCAGTTTTTCAATTATTCACAGTTAACTTCATTTTCAGATATATTTGGCAATAACGAAGATATATATTCAATAAAAGAAAAATATTAGCATTTTCGTTTCAGGACAATAAAAAAAACATTTTTTTCTTGGGAATCAATTATCCATACAGACTAGGCAACACTTAAATAAAAATATCCAAATTCTGAACATTTTATCAAAAAGAACTGCTTTAAATTTTCCATAATTTAGGGTGAAAGGAAAGACGATTCACTATGTGAATTTGTAATTGCGGCAAACTCATGTACGCACGTGGCATACATGAACTGAGTCACGCCAATTTAATTTTGTAATGCAATGTAAACATTTTAACATTTCCTTTACGCGTGGAAGTTATAATGTACGAACATAATTGTTACCTTTGCTTATAGAATTTTACTACTGTTGGTACTTAAGAACGAATAGGAATTCACACCTCCCATTGAACTAATTTGTTTCTTCTCAAACAGCCTGATTGATAGTTTACTTCCTTGTCCAATTTCGTCACAAAATGTATAGTTTATAGATAGACCGGTAATGAGAGAAAACAATAAAAGTAATTCTTGAAGCATTTTATATCATAGACCATTGCCTTTTATTCCCGAAAAAGAGGAGGCTCGAAAAAGAGGAAATCACTTGCTTGTTCTTTCGTCAAAATCTTCGTTGTAAAATAGATGATTGAGTTTTCTTCAATCCCAGAATCTAAAGATTAAGATAATATGCAGTTAGACGCCAGATGGCATGCGCAAGTAGCTTTGACATGTGACTGCGACACCTCGCGTATGCCCTCATTTGCAATAGTAAAAGTTATTATATTGATTTTATAACCATTTCAAAAATAACAAATAATCAGATGACTTGCACAGTTACCTTTGCCGTGTAGCTGTGATACCACGTGAATGCTCTCATTTGCTAAAGTAAAATTTATTATATTAATGTTATAAACATTGCAAAAATAACAAATAGTTAGATGACTTGCAGAGTTACCTTTGCCATGTAGCTATGATATCACGTGAACGCCCACATGGATCAAAACAAAATTTATTATATTCATGTAGGATTTGTTCCTCCCACCACCAGATGGCGCAGCGACGCTCATGCTGTAACGCTACTCCACGTCACTAAGGGCAAGAGATCAGAGAGTGAGAGATTAGCAAGTTCTCGAGTAGGAGAGTTCAACTGTCTTTAGCTCCCGTGAAGGGGAGATTTCAAACCTCAGCAACTGACCACACATAGGTGGTCAAGCACAAGCATTATCTCAGTACGATGTGATCTTATAGCAGCGCAGACTTTCCGACATCTAGATATTACTTCTGTTAAATATAGTTCATCATCATCTGCAAATTTTTCATCATCATCATTATCCGTAATAGGATGCGCAATAATAAATGGATGTATTGCTTCAAGTGGAGTTATTGGTGTTATTTCAAACCATCACACCTACATTAATTTTATAACCATTGCAAAAATAACAAATAGTCAGATGACTTGCAAAGTTGCCTTTGTCATGTGGCTGGGCCTCCACGCGAATGATGTCATCAGGAAACATAATGTTTATTACTTTGATGTAATAACCTGCACAAAAAGCATTTAAAATTTAAATCTCAAACATCTTTTTGCAGCATTTATCTCTAAAATCCAACCTTCAGTTTCTGATTGGAAAAATATTGTACTTTGAAATATTCCTTGAATCAAAAGAATTTCAATTTTTCTGAAGTTAATGAATTTTTTACTTCACACATGGCAGAAATCAGTTGCTCAGTATATCAGATGTCTAAATGTAGTAGTACATTTGTTGGCTATTTGCTTGACATTCATAAAACTTCTGCTAAGACTAAAACAAACATTTATTAGAACATTAAAAAACAACTATTACACTTCGTATCTGCGTACAACGTAGCATCGTTCAACCGTACTCTCACTCGTACACATCTCTCATTTTAAATCAAATTCAAAGTAAATCAACATCTGACTGTTGCCACGCATCGGATATCATACACTGTTATAACAATAAATAAATTGAAGTCATGCTTTTGTCAGGCAATACTATTAAATATGCTTACTCATTTTACTCCTAATTATAAGGTTTACAGCATATTTCTAACTATTTATGCATTATAAAGAAAATCGCTCTAAAAACCTTTGTAATTATTCTTATTACTGTAGAACCTACGAACTTAATTACGTTCACGATTTTAAAACACTTGAGACTCAAATCTGAATTGAAAGATATTTAGTACACAACTTTAGAGCTGTGCCTGCAGCTAAAGTGGGAAAAAGAAAACAACAGGAATTGCCGTGAATGCAAGTTAAGCTGCAAATTATGCGGTTTCTTTCTTTACAAAAATGAAAATTTAATTAATATAATCACAGTCAACTTCATAGTGAGTATATGACGATGTTTCTAACAGAGAATAGTTAAGACAGCAACCCCTTCATACCCCCTTTTCACTAAGTTTAATTATAAGTTGGAGCTTGAGAAGGACGACAATTTGTCTTTTATTTCATAGCCCATGTAAAGATCAAAAACAGTTAGATGATAGGAGAAGCTACCTTTGCCATGACGCTGTGACAACACTTGAATGCCTTTATTAGCGAAAATAACGTTCATTACTTTAAACTGGTGTAAGGTTAGCAAATAGTCAGATGACATGCGCAGTTACCTTAAATTAAGTTTATTATTTTGTTTTATAACCTATGCAAAGATAACTAAAAGTGTAAATCAAAAACAATTTTTTTATCATTTATCTCTAAAATCTAAGCATCAGTTACTGACTGTTAAGAAGCGGTACTGTGAAAGAGCCGTTGCTTCAAAGGAATTTCAATTTTCCAGAAGTTATTTAAACCATTTCGTCGCATTGCAGCAGCTTATCAAACAATATTTAAAATGTCTAAAAGTATTTTGTCGGTGTACATTTTACTACTAATTATAAGCTTTTCAGTATATTATAACTACTCAAAATGCATTTATATTTGTATTTTAACTTATTATATATTATATTTAAAAATTACTCTAAAAAGTCTAATTCTTCTAATAACTCTACAACCTAAGAAGTTAATTAAATTTCACGATCCTAAAACACTTGAGACTCAAAATCTGAAACGAAAGATCTGTAGTAAACATCTTTAGAATTGTGCTTGCAATTAGAGTTGGAGAAGATAACAACAAGAACCAATGTGAATGTACATTAAGCTTCAACCACATCGGTTGCTTTCTTTACAAACGCAGAAAACTTAATTAATACAATCACAGTCAACTCTATAGGGAATGTGTTTGACTCTTTTCAACAGAGAATAGTTAAGACAGCAACCTCTTTCAGACCTCCTTTTCGCTAAGTTTAATTAGAAGAATAAGTTGATGTTTGAAAGAGCTGACAACTTTGCTTTGAGGACAAAGAAGTCCTTGATTCTTCCACAAGCATTTGATTCAACCAATCAAGACTTTCAGGAAAAATAAAAGTATTTTTACCAGTATTTGTAAATTGATCTGTATTGTACTAATTTTGATTCATATATGTGATAAAGTTAAGTTATTCCTATATTTGTGAAATATTTTAATTGCAAAATTCGGAAGTTCATACATTAAATGTCAGTTTGTGTTTTTTCTGTTGTATGACGATTTTAGAAATAAATCTTCATTGCTTTTGTGCATCCCTCATTGTTTTGTCTTATAACTCGGGGAGGGGGCACTACGAGTACACGGATATGAGTTGCTGCCTTATAAGTAAGCAGGAACTCGCTTCCTCTGAGGGTACAATAATGGTGGTGTGGCTCTTAGGGCCCATTTCCGATGACAGGTCGTACCCCGGTAAAACGGGGGTTGTTGCATGAGCCACTCGTAGTGGGGGCTATTGTGCAGGAACCACAGTGCCTGACTATGCTGTCGGGGCATGTGTTACCCGGATGCTACGGAATGGGAGGGTGATATTCCTTGTGGCTTTGTGCACTTCAGTAATGAACGAGATTATAATGAACTAATGATAACAGATTTCTTTGCAGTTTTCTTATGAACATCATGGGTTAAATATGGGTCTATAGAAATTAATAAAAGAAAAAGAAGTTAGTTGCATTCACAATGAATCTATATGCTATACAGGGTGTCCTAACTCTCATGTGCTAGCTAAAAAAAGTTGTCATTTGCAAGTATTATCAAGGAAACAGTTCATCTAAAGGATTAGAAACATTGTGTTCTTGGTCTTCTTATTAAAATTTTCCTTTCATTTGAATATGGTAATCCTGCCTGTTATTTTTTCTGTACAAGGCTCTAAGTATTCTTTCGGCAGCGACGGTATATCTTAGCTCATTTAACGAACGAAGACAATTTACTATTCTGGTGGAGCCATGGATCTACATTAATTCCGAAGCATAAGTAAACGTTAACTTAAATTTTCAAAACGAATTTTCTCGAATAGAACAAATAACGTAAACAAACTACGAAACGTATGTGCAAACACTCTTCCATACTAAATCCTGTAAATCTGGAATGTAGGGCTTATTCATAGAGTTGCTGTGATTTTTTTAGCTGATAAGTATACGAGAGATGCACTCAACATGACAGAACGCTGAAACATACACCTGCGGCCATTGCAATTATTGGACAGTTGGTTGTATATGAGACCACCCAGCATGACAGTGAAACTGAATTGTTTCTATGAGACACTCAAAAGAGAGTTAATTTCGGCAACCATTCGCATCGAAAGAGATGGACAAAGAGAAGATATAGTAATACACTATTAATTACTTTAGTTTTTAAATTGCTTCTGTAGTTTTTTATTCAAGCACCAATAAATTTCCTTGTACATTTCTTCTCAACTGATTCGATTTATATTAGTGCATAAACTTTAAGTAAATTTAAAAGTAACTGTTCCTGTAATATGATAAAGCAACTGCAAATGCCTAACTTGGTATTTATTAATTTTTCTAAAGAAGAATTAAATTTTTTAAGAATTAAAAAATAATAAAATTTTCTAAAAAAGTTAAGGGTGTAAAAACTTTAGAAAATTCTTTTCAATTTCCATTTGAAAAAATATTGCTATTTTTAATTTTTATGAGAGATAATGTCGGTTACTGAAAACAAAAGAAGAAAAACAAAAAAGGGAAAAGTAACGAGCATAATTCATGCTTGTCCTTTGAATATCAAAATAAAAAAAAATTCTGATAATTGGTGTTCTACTAATAACGAAATGCATTTAAAAAACTGTTGTTTGATATTGATTTTTCCCTTATTACCATTTAATTATATTATTGAATTTAAAATTATCAACACGTAATTAAAGAAATCTTATTACTCATGGAGCTAGCGAGCAAAAGGCTTAAAAATGGTTATCTTGTACGAGGTCATCCAGAAAATAAAGACCGTTTCTTTATACAAAATGAAAAACACAACATTTATTGGAATAAAAAATTCTGTTACATACTGGAAGCTTCCTTTACTTCTCTACATGATCACCTCCTACATGTCGTATCTGTTCACGAGCTTCAGAATTCCCATGTCATACTCTTCTGCCGCCAATTCATTAAGCCAGATGTTCACTCTCTCACAACGAAAGGTCATGGCAACCATCTTTTGGGATCATAAAGGTGTTATTTAGGCGGATTTCAAGCCAAAAGGTACTACGATCAATGCAAATCGTTATTGTTAGACTCTTAAGAAAGCTACGGCGAGACATCCAAAACAGAAGGCGAGGAATGCTTTCTGGAGAAATTGTGTTTCTTAAAGACATTGGCCGCCCTCACACTGCTGCTGTAACTCAAGAATTGCTGGATCAATTCGGTTGGGAAATTTTTGATCATCCACCCTATAGTCCGGACCTTGCTCCTAGCGATTTCCATTTTTTCCTTCAGCTGAAAGAGTTTCTGGGCTGTAAAGGTTTAGGAAGTGATGAAGAGTTGGAGAAAGCAGTGACCGCCTGGCTTAATGAACTGCCGGCAGAAGAGTATGACACGGGAATTCTGAAGCTTGTGGATAGATACGACAAATGCTTAAATGTAGGAGATGATTATGTAGAGAAGTGAAGGATTCTTCCGGTATGTAACAGAATTGTTTTTGCCTATAAATATTTGTGTTTCTCCTTTTGTATAACTAAACAGTCTATATCTTCTGGCTGACCCTCGTATTAGATAAAAGGAAATTTACATTTTTGCATGATGCAAAATTAAACTTATATAAAACACCTGGAAAGTATATTTGCATTTTTTCCCTAACAAAACACATTACATTTTTATGTAAAAGTGATTGTGTATGAAAATGAAACAGTACATGTTTTAAATAAGCTTCATAGAAGAATTTCACTTATTAAATTTTCTTCTTTTAAAGACAGTGATATTTTATATTGAAATTAGTAATTACGAAAGCTATAATAATATTGAAATTATCACATCGCAGCAGCATATCGAGTGAACTAAAGTTCCACTTCAAATGTAATGGTATCGAATAATTTCCCTTAATTACAGGAATTATCTGACTTCTGTCCGGGTTAATTTGTTTTAAAAACACTGGAATTTTGAAATAATTCCCAAATAATAATTGTCTACGGGACGTTCCTTTATTGGGGAGTGGGATAGAGATTGCCTCCAGGGATTTAATTTTATTTCTAGATTGTATTCTTGAATTTGTTGTTGTTTTAATCTTGTAGAGATAAATTTCAGATAAATTACGTAACTTGAGTGTTATTATTATTATGAAAATATAATTTTCAAATTCACTTCTTGCGGATTAGTTACCAAAATTAGGCTCAAGTTTATCAATATAGATAAAAAATTCATGGATTTTTTTGCTTTTTAGAAAGTTACAAAACAATTATTCGATTCTTTAATTTCCTTCTGTAAGATAAATTATACGGAAAATATAATATTCTTTAAAATCTAAAGCACAAGAGTTCGAAATAATCAATAAAAAATAATGAAGAACTGGACAGAACGCCGCCCCATGTTCCGTGCAGTGGAAAAAATATCTTTGCAGTAAAAAACTAATAATATTTAGTAGAAATACATAAATACAATCCCACAAATGCTAAATACTTTAATTGTCATTTAAACAGCCCTTTGGAGACTGGATAAAATACAAATTTTTGACATATTTTTCCAATACATAGAATGATATAAGATGCAATATTTAAAATTTTTTTAATATATGTTACTTTAAACAAGTTGAAAAAACAAAAATTGTTTCCACTAAACGGGAAAAAATGTTTTATAAGATCTTTTTGTGCGTGTGTTTTGCTGTGTTCTTTCTGCAAGTTGTTGCAATTTTCATTTGAATTTCAAAACTTTAATGTCACGTTATCCCAAAAAACCATTTCACTCGATTAAAAATTCATTTCTGAAATTTTTTTATGTTATATTAAGAAAAAGTTTACTCATGTTACTGAAAAACCTAACATCGACTGCGAAAAATTTCGTTTTTTTTATATTCGAAAAAAACCTCGATGATTTAATTTCTCTCTTTAGTTTAGATTTATTTCTAATTCTGAAATTAAACAAAAATGAAAATTTACTCAATATATGTATACCTTCAAATAATAACCCATTTTTTAAAGTGTCAAGCGTTGCTTCTTAAATACGAAAGCTTCAGTTGCGTTTTAAGTCGAGCTCTGAGATGAAAGGAATAAAACTCAATTAAATTGTTTTATAAAATAAGCTAAGTCTAATGAAAGCATTGTTTTTTAGTCACTACATAAATAAATATATGTTTACGATGAAATCTCAAAATATAGATTGAAATAAAAATCAACACATTGATGAGTAAAATTTTCTAAATGATAGATAGAGAAGCAATTTTTATAGAAGCTTTTTTTTCAGGGCTGAGAGGAATGAACTTGTTCCGTATATTTCCAGGGACAAAATAGCTCTCATATTACCTACTACACTATTTTTTTCATTATTGGTAAATGAATAGTTTATTTCCATAATACAAAAAAATGCAATTTTGAAGGGAAAACTTAATATTAGTTCGAACTTATTTATATTAAGACAACCTTTCCAAGAAAAAGAAAATTCTGAGCGTTTATTATAGATTAAATTTCAAGATTTTAAATATCAAATATAAATTTAAATGAATAAACTCCCTAAAACTTTTATACTTTGTTTCAAAAATATTTTAAAATCTCCTTACTGCAATTTTTCACAAAATCATAGTGTATGGAAAATAATGAGTTTGTGGACCATGGTGAGTTTTATAAATTATTGGAGAGATTTAATTCGGAAGTGTTCTAAAAAGTTCACTTTCCGCAACAAATTTGGAGTCGCCGTTCCATTTTATGACAACATCAGCAAAAAGAGCAGCTACTCGACTAAGAAAGTTACGCTAAGGATGAATGCATACATCGCCTGCAGCTGACAAAGTTGCTTTATCAGGAGAAAAGCGGGAAAAAAAGAAGTACCGAATTGAGATGACGTCCGAAAAAAAAGAGATTCTGTGATTTACCGGGCGATTTTATTCTCGGCTCGAAGTGAAGAACATCCTACTAATTCACTACCGGAATTGAGAAAAAATGTCGAAGTTTTTTAGGAAAGGAAAAAGAGTAGATTAAATGAAGCTCAACATGACTGACAGAGAAGAAAAGAACTCTACAAAAAGGTGTTTTCATTTTTTATGGCTTCGGAAAATATTATAATTTCAAGAAGATATTTTGGGATATATGAAAAGTGAATTTATATTTTCTTCTAACAAAAAATATAAACTAAACCATGTGTAACCATCCATCTCAACACCTCACTGGTATCTAACATTGATAGATTAGTTTCATCCTGTCAATGTGCATAATATCGCTGTAGAATCCTTCAATGTATCATCACTAATTTAAAATATAAATAAAAAAATATTTGTAATTCACCAAGGGCAATTAGTTATTTCATCGAAGATATAATGTTAATTTGGAAGAGAGAGAGATTTTGAACTCAAACTAATATTTTAAGAGAAATTAGTAACAGTAGTTTTAATAAATATATTCAGAAATTTCTTTATTAATGAAAAATTTAGAAAAATATTCGTAAACAGAAAATCATTCAAACTACACATGATACAGTATTCATTTCTAACGAAGTTACTTTATTGAAAATAATTCGAGCATTAATTTTTTTAAAGTCAGGCATTCAAAACATGCATCAATAGCAACTCAGCAATGGCATTAGAAAATAATATTAAAGAAATATTTTCCCCTCAGCGGCGTGTCACCACTTCATTCAAATAAGTGATAAATAATCTTCCATTAATGAAATTGAAATAAAAATTTAATTAATCCCTCAAGACTGTATATTTTTTCCTCAAAGCCTATTAGGTAGCGAGTTTGAAGTTAACCTTTTATAATCGGTTGTTCTTAAAATTTCTTGCTGTTTATTTACTGGAGATTTGGTTTGGAATAAGGTTTTCGTCATTTCATAAGTGACGTTTCACTCTTACACGAGACATTTCAGTTAATTTTAAAAGTTAATTCTAAAGTTTGAAGCCTCATTAGTTTATTCTATCACTAGCAGTACGCGCACGGCGTTGCCCGTCGAACCAGGACTTCAACAAAATGAAAAAACAACCGCCCACAATGACATCAAAAAGTTCTGAAAACAAAACTAAAGATACACATTATTGATTTTCCCGCTTATTTTTCTTCGAGATAATGGCATTTCAACTGTAGAAGAACAATACTGAGTACGTTATTCCGAAACAATAGTAAAAAATTGCAACGTGAAAATGATTATTATTCAGCATGCAAAATATGCAAGACATAACCACGTTAAGACACAGTCAAAAATAATAATCGAAGTCATTCAGTTGAAGGTTATGACGCATCCTGCGCTCTGCACCGTCAGCTGATGAAATTTCAACAATGCATGTTGGTAAGGCACCGGAGAAACTTCCGCGGGAGAATGCTTTCTAGAGAAAAATATCTTTCAATTGACCAGGAAAAAATTAATTTAAAGAAAAAGGGAAAAGATATTTTAACCGTTCGTGTTTAAAATCCGACAGTCCTTCCGATGGCGCCTTGATTGCTTTCCAACAATCTTTAGAAAAGATACTACAGCCGCAAACGTGCCAAAAATGACCCAAAACAACACAAAACATTAAATAAAAAGTTTTTCTAGATTGAATTTTTAAAATTCCGGCTTCAAGTTGAATTGAGTCACCTTTACGACTAGCTGTGTGCCGACTTTCATGGCTGAGAGTACGATAGATTCTTCTGGACATCGCGCGCACTCACGCCCGCACACAATCATTACCCTTTTTATGTATAGATAGTTCGATTTCTGTACTGTCTATTTAATAACTATAATCCTTTTGATTGCATAAATTTAATACATAAACTAACGGAAAGCTAAATTCTAATCAAATATGTCAAATTTAATTTATGCGTTAAAATACGATCTTAAAAATAATTGATTTTACGTGTGGTTTGTAAAAATAGTAAAAATGATTAACTTTAGTCAATATCTTATCAAAAATCTTTATACGTGTTGATGTTCTTTTTTAATTAGATTAGGGTTTGATTCACAAACTAGTGCTTTTTCATATTTCATGAAATTCACAGTCATGCATTTCTGTACATGGGATTGACTTACAAACTTGTTTTTCTCTGTTATTGCAATACTGGCTGACCTATAGTTCTGGATTTTGCTTGCTTGATGGATATTTTCATGATTATTAGACAGTTCTTATGTAATATAAGTAAAATGATTATGCTTTATCGTATATAAAGTGCATTTAATGAAATTATTTTAATAACCGAAATACTCTTCCCGGAAAATTTTGAAAGCACGAAAGATAAAAAAATTTTGGTTTCTACTTGTAGCAAAATAGAAACCAAATACATGAATAAGATAGGGAACATACTTCAATTTCTTAACTCTGCTATGAAACTACACACAAAACGGACAACATTTGCAAAAAATTATTTTTTTTCAAATTCGATTTTTTCTCTTGTCCGTTAAAATTCCTATTAACAATATGTGGGTGTCATGGGTTTGAAATAACATCAGTCAGCCCACTGAAGGGAGAATATCCCTTTATTATATGCTAAAATGCAAAGATGATGATGACGAATTTCCAGATGATGGTTTAAGTACATTGAAAAAGTCATTTTTAGATCTCGGAGAGACTGCAATGCTATAAGATCACCTCTACCCCTAAGCACAGATGTGATGCTTTACCACCTACATGCGGTCAGTTGCTTTAACACCACACCACACCGCCGTCTCTAGAGCTCATGTGGCTCCTATCCGGGTTATTATAGATGTAGGTAGACTTTATTGAGTTGTAAAAAAAAACATACAGCAAGAGAAGAACGACAATTGAAGAAATCAATAAACTGGTGTTAACACATAGAATTGACAGCAAAATAAAGGAATATACTATACAATGTCTTGATTATCACTGAGTGAATGAAAGAAAAAAGATGAATATAGAAGATGAGGAACAACATGAGGAATCTTACATCAATGCACAAGTTTTGAGCAACGTATTAGAGATGGGGAGCCATTACGTGCTAATTGAGGAATACAAGGAATAGCAAGATTACTATTAAAGATTTATGACAAAGGAAGGACTTAGTATATTCAGGGTATTGAATGCAGGATAAACTAGAGTTATTGTACAAAGGCAGGTGAGTGCTTATTCCAGTCGCATTATGCTTTCATTCTCTGTTATAAATTTAATCATGTTTATTATCCTTTTTCTTGAATTCGGATTCTCCAGGACTCTTTGGTACCACAGACTCTCCAGTGAAGTAGAAGGTTTCTTAATTTGCCAAAAGAGAATCAATGGGCAAGATGTCGCATAGAAGATAGGATCGCCGACTGCTCCGCAGGCGCAAGAGTCACTATCCGATAAATTGAAATGGTTAAGGAATGAAGAGAATGGACCATGTCCTGTGACAAACAGAATTTGTTCGCGTGTTCAAAAGACTGGTTTTAGTTTGATTGTAATCTCCCTTTCGCAGGAGCTTAAGGCAAAGTATTATTTCTCGTACTGTAGAGATTGCCGATCTCTGAACTCTTGCCCTCCGTGGCATTGCGTAGCGTTACAGCACAGGCTTCGTTGCTCCATCTGGTGGTGAGAGGAACAAATCACACAATTATCTTAAAATTTCGTCTATAATTTGAATTGATTTTTAACATTATTTTTAAATACGAATTATTTTCGTTAGTTAAATCGTTCGTAGATCGTACCCTAAGTGAGAGTAAATGAACGATTTTTAAAGCCCTTAATTCACTTGTGGGTTTCCATGTTGTGTAATGCATTCAATGAAAGAAAAAAACAGTTCCTCACTATTCAAAAAATTCTTTGAAAAATTTGATATGAAGTGCAATGTTTATTTTGAAGTAAATAATTGTTGTATTCAAAATTTGCCATGCTGTTTCATTACAAAATTTGTTTATTTCTTGAAAATTTTATTATTATAATCTATTAAAATTAAATTTTTAAAAACAAATATTATTATTTTATTTATTATAACCACTTACTAATTATTCTTTAATAATGTGTTATTTGTTTAAACCGTAAATATTGAAAATAAATCTGTACTGTCATCTTTAGTTTAAAAATTGTAGTTTTTCCATGCTGTATGCATCTTTAGACCCAATTTTTCCTAATTCAAGTTTTTTGGAAAAATAGAATATTTATGGTGGTCTCGTGAGCTTCGAATTAGCAAATTCCAGTGTATATGAAAATGTTTCATGTAAAATTAGACTTTTTTTATTTTTCAAATTTGTTATTGGTTATCCTAGTTTTAGAAGGCAGGATTATTACCTGTGTTTGTCTGAAAAATGCACTTAAGATGTCATATCTTTGAAAGAATTTTGTTTTGTTTAATAAACTGAAATTTTATATATATATATATATATATATATAGTTAAATATTTTCCAAACAATCAAAACTGAAGTAAAATTTTCAATACAAACACTTATTAAACTAAAAATTAAAATTAAAAATAAAATAATCTTATCTTATTAATAATCATGCAATGAAATACAAAAAGATAGATTATAAACTATTATATTAATACTAGTTAGATTATTATTACTATGCAAAAGACAATCCAGAATTGGAATTCCAACAATCAAATACTTATCAGCCTTGGGAACTGAAATGTCGCATTAATCCGAATTTAAAGCGCCAACCCTCTGAGAAAGCCAATTGTTGAAAGAAACAAAAAGTATAGGAGTATATCTCCAAAATATTTTAAGATAAGAAACGAGAAAATATAACTAAATGTTTAGCAATTCATAGTCTTAGCTATTGTAATGACATGAGCTATATACGAAATACAGTTCCGCATTTAAAGTGAAAATATTATTACTAAATTAGGTTATAAATATTATACTAAACATCAATAATAAATTAAAGTATAAATGTAAATTAATCTCATTATAATAGTATATATTAATATGAAAATATACTTAAAATTAAATGATGCAATTTTATTCTAAATCTAGTGGCGCCATCTACATATGTAGTGAAATACTAAAATCTTCGTAAAGTCCATAAATATGATCACTTCAAAACAAATAAATTTAAAAGACTATTAATTTAAAGTGTTAAATTTTTTTATTAATATAAGCAAACATGAAATTAATAGGAATTAATAGGATATATATATATATATATATAGGCTTTTTCATAGTAATAGTTTTTAATCTTATTAGCTTTCTGTATTTCATTGTGTGAATTATATTGTTTATTATATTTAATTTTAAATGAGGGTTTAATAGGTGTATATGATAAAAATTATATATATATATGTATGTATATATAATTATTACGAAGGAAAAATATTAATTTGATAAATTTTCTAATGATGTTTTAAAAAGTATTACATTAACAAACCACTAACGACTTTTTTTTGCAAACTCGTTTCCAGATCAATGTTTACGTTGTGAAACTTTCTTTTAACTATTCATTTTATGTAAGATGCTTATAGAAACATTGTTATGGGGCTGTTCTAAAATGTAAAACAATCGGTAGTGAAATCAGTATCTGATAATCAATAACTTTTATTTTTTTTATTCAGTTGCTCACGCAGTTTAATTTATGTCATTTTTCACATGGCGACATATGCTTTAGTGATGTTCGAATACTTTAGCATTTTTCTGTAAAATTATTTGCTTTTAATTGAAAAGAATATTATCCTTCGCTTATTTATTAGTATTGTTATGAAAATCATTGTCCGGTGGGTGTACAGTGAAAGCAGTCCAGCAAGCTGATAATTGAAAATGACGCTTTTTTCACGAATATTCCGGAAAACACGAAGAACAGAAAACAAGAAAAACACCACTTGTACAAATTAGCAACACGAACAGATAGCGAATCACTAATAAAAACAGTAACAGCACTTTCAATACCGTTCGGCGTCTATGAGCTTACCATTTCTCATTGAAAAACAAAACTACAAAGTGATTCAAAGACCTTCAAATACATTCACTCGTCTCATTACCTGCGGGTATTTATACCTTTCTGACGGGCGGTGACGTCATATAGTATTATCGAGAACGACCTCTATATTTCCATTCCTAATAGAGATAGGATGAAAATCCTAATATTTTCCAGAACGTTTATTTCATCGACAAAGTCGTCAAATTTGTCGCCAAGGCTGGGGGCATTGTCTTGACCTACTCCTGGTATCCAAAAAAACCTCTGTAAATGTCTCTTTCCAGCCATAATACTAACATTGCTAGGAAGTGACATTACAGGTTCGTGACAAAATTGAATGAGATATCAGCTGACATCAATTATAATTATTATTATTATGAATTTTGTAGCTTTAACTTTGCATAAGAAAACGAGATACTGAAGTTATTTCATGGCATTTCTTTGATCGAAAAGAATGCTTTTGATGCAAAGAAGACCTCATTGGTAACAAGCATTGATAGATTAGCATCTTCACACCCACTGTGCTGAATATTACGATAGAATATTTCAATGCGCCATCACTGAACTAAAATAGAAATATAATATATTTGTAATTCATCAAGAACAAGTAGTTATTTCAAGGAAGATATGATGTTAATTTGAAAGAGAGAGATATTTTGAGCTCAAACTATCATTAACGATATTTTTAATAAATAATCTCAGAGATTTCTTTATTAGTGAAAGATTCGGAATAAATTAACCTCTGTTTAATTTCAAAAGTACTGTAAGTTAACAGTCAGTGAAGAGAAAACGTTTTAAACTGCAAATAACCCAGTATTCATTTCTAACGAAAATAATTCGAACACTTTATATTTTAAAGTCACGTGTTTAAAATGACAATGGCTATGGCGAACTCTTTCATTAGCAAATACTAATCAAGAAGTAATTCCCTCTCAATGGAGTGTGACCACTTGGCTCAAATAAGTGATAAATGATCTTCCATTAATTAATTTGACAGTAAAACTAAATTTATCTCAAAACAAGGTGCAATTTTTACTTCAAAGTTTATTGGGTAATTAATTTTTGAAGTAACCATTCATTATCGTTGGTCTGGTAATCACTTGCTGTTGAATCACGAGAGACTTGTCGGGGAATATGGTATTCATTATTTGATAAGCGACTCTCAGCCTTTACACAAGACAGATATGGAAATTTTAAAAGTTAAACCTGAAGTTTTAAGATTCATTAATTTATTTTATCAGAGATTCATAAGTTTGCAGTCATTTTAAAAATTATAGTCGCTTTGACTACGTTATTTCACCTATAAACAAAAAAAAAAACTGAAGCTTAATCAAATATATAAAGTTTCATTTTTGAGTTAGAATGCGTTTTCAGACAGATAAGGGAACTTTAAAAGTTAATCCTGAAGTTTTAAGCCTAATTAATTTATTTCTTATGAGAGTTTGACTTGTTTATAGTCTATTTAAGATTTTTAATCCCTTTGACTGCTTAAATTTGTGCATGAACAAATAGAACACTAAATTTTATCAAATACATCACATTTCAATTATGTGCTGAAAGATAATCTTAGAAATAATTGCTGTTATGATTGGCTTGTAGAAATAGTAAAAAAAGAATAACTTCAATTAATATCTTTTTCTGCAATTTTATACCTCAGGATGTACCTTTTTACTTTCTCGTATACGAAGTATACAAAGAGAAAGTATTGCAATCGTTAAAATATTCCAACTCGAGATTTTGATAAATCTCCACATTTTAGACCTCCCTGAATCCGAAAAACACAATTTTGGAATTATGTCTGTCTGTCTAATAACACGATAACTCAAAAACTATTACATCTAGATGGATGAAATTTGTTATGTGATCTCTACACATAATTTTTATGTTTCTATTAAATTTTGGACAAAATGCGTCAAAGGGAAGTCTGTCTGTCCGTGTACATGAGAAAGCAATAGCTCAAAAACTTAAATAGCTAGATAGATAGCTAAAATTTGGTACAGTATTATCATCAGGAATGTAGGTCCGTATCAAATTTGGGACCAAATAAGAAAAGGGGTTGACTGTCTGTCGGTCTGTATAATCGCATGCTTGTTAACATGATAACTTTTAAACCCTATGACTTAGATAAATTAAAATTAGTATGAGGTTTGCTAGCTTAATTGTAGATCCGTACCTAATATTCACTTTAATCGGTTTAAAAAAAAGTGTTCAAATCGCATATTCGGTTTCTTCGCCATTGTATGACGCAAAAAACGACGCGCGCGTTTTCCCCCTCCTGTGTTGGGAAAGAATCTTACATTTTACTGCCACTCTGTGCATTTTTTCCCCACCCACGTTAGGGCGGATACTAGAAGGTTTTGGGAAGATCACTCCCGCTGGTTTACAATTAGATTGGATTTTTATTTGCAAATTAGTGTTTTAATTTTCTTCGGTCTTTCTTGTAATACACAGTCATGCATTGATTTACATGGGATTTACTCACAAACAAATTTTTGGCAATTCTTATAATATTCACTGAGCTGCAATTGTGAATTTTGCTTGCTTTCTGGATATTTTCATAATCATTTCACATTTTTGATGTAATATAAGTAAAATATTATTATTTACCTTATATAAAGTGCCTGCAATGCTTGTAATCGTCAAAAAATTCTCTTGCTCAGAAAATTTTGAATGCAAATTGACATTTCAGACCTTTCTGAGCCTAGTAAAAGTAAATTTTGTATCTTTGTCTATGTATCCATCTTCAGGCGATTGCAACAAATTTCAACGAGATATGCGGATGAAATTTTGCATACGGTTTTACAACATAGAACTGGATCAAAATTGAAACCAAATATCTGATTGAAAAGAGAATACAATCGAATTTCTTACTTTTACTTTGAAATGACACAAAAAAATGGTCAACATTTACAAATAATACTTTACACGAACGTTGCCATTCACGTTGAATAATAATATTTCTTCCTTTTACATTACTCTATTTATTTACATGCGCACTGCCACTCCTACCAAAGATATCAAGAGCATTTCTTTATGTGCAAGTTAATGTGATCGTAACTGAAAATCAGTTTTGAAGGAAAAGATATAGGAAATGAAAGAGGAATAATACCGCATTCAAATTTGTATCATTTAACTCTCTCACGCTGACTAGGGTGGTCTAAAAATACCGAGAATAAATAAAAATATCTAAAAATACCCTCTCATACCGAGCGAGTTGGTCCCAGGCGGTCTAAAAATTCCCCCTTATCAGCGACGAAGGCCGGCATGAGGTGGTTGGCTTTTTTTAAGGGAAGGTGAAATTCTGAAATGGGTTAGGAGATAAGCGCGTAATAGGGGGTGCAATTATCCTTGCCAACCACAGCCCATTTCCGCTCGCCTTAAGGGAAGGTTACAGCAGGGGGTGGGGTGTTGGGAAAAATGACCACCCAGGTTGGGAGAGTCCAATTCTTGTCGCTTCCTCCCAAAAAGTCCCGGTTTCAAAGGTGCTAGAAGAAAAACGTCGCCTCGGAATTAAAGAGTTAATCGATGACAATTTGAATTGTTAGACAAAATTTAAATTAATGTCTTTAAATATTTTTCCGAGTAAACATCATAATTGAGAAATTCAAAAACTACACTGATAAACCCTAAACGGTAATGGTAGTTTTGGTGCATTCAGAGGACTACTATTGAAGCAAATCAAGGATGTTAGACACCATAATGACCATAAGCTTTATGGTCATTTTTCTCAACGACATATCATGCTTATGCGGATACACTGGAAAAATAGAAGGGGATACAATCGTGAGGGTTCTGTTTTAACTTATTAACCTCCCGTTAGGTAATGTGAAATTTTGTTACGCGTTAAGGCGCGTGGGGGACATATCCCCCCATTTTCTCTTCTTTTTTCCAAAAAATATTTTTTCTGATAAAAAATATATCAGTTGAAAATGAAAGAAGAAACATGTAAGAAATGTGCAAAAATGATTTCAAATGACTATTTTAAATATTTTTATAGAGATGATGCTTTTTAGAGAAATGCTTTTAGCACACACACTTCATTTAAATGCTCTCCAAAGGCGCAATTACAGCATTTTTGACAATACGTTTAGGTAATTTTGTTCCTATTTCTTCCACAGTATTTATATCTACCTTAATTATCGATTAGTTTTGTTGTTTCAAGTATTGTATCGACGATTGCAAACAGAAGATCTCTTCTCCTTTTCAATTCCACGGGAATGAGGGCATTGAGCTACTCAGCGATAAATTTGCCGCATAATAAGTTCCCATACAAGATTTTTGTTATTTATCATCAAGTTATTTTTTATCCTCATCGATACTCTTGTGTTTGAAGATTACTGTTAAAATTGTTGGTTCCGCGTGTTAAAACTTGAATATGTTAAAACCTAAAAATAATTACGGTGCAAGAAATTTGAAATACAAATAAAATACAATTTCCACTACACTTAATTAAACACCTACCTTTTTAGACACCTAAAAAATATATTAGCCGAAAGTGAAAGTATAGAAGAAACAAAAGTAGTACATTGCATTCGTTATATAAATATAGAGAGATTACAGAAAAACTAAATTTTTTAATTAAAATTTTTTATTAACAAATATTTAAACATTATTTACTACCAACTTAAGTTAAGAATATTGAAATAAAAAATTATGCTGACGTACAAAACCATACACATATAAAATGGAAATAGAATATACACATTAGTACAAAACGCTGCAGGTTTTCAAATGCTAAGAAAATTAAGAAAAAATTGAGTATACTCTGTTGAAACTACATTATGTAGTTGCAAAAAATGGGCAAAAAACATCATTCTGGAAAGATTGTTAACAATGCACATTTGGTTTCGATAAAACTTGGTATGACAATTTGATGATTGGTGATATTGCAGATTTTCTGCCACTCAGTTAAAAACAACCTTGTTGAGCTAATGCTTACGTATTGACCTCTCACAATTTGAAATTTTTGTTAAATTGCAGTGTTCTACTGCCACTTTGAAATTTTTGTTAAATTTCAGTATTCAACTGCTACTTTGAAATTGGTTTCGACGAATTAATTCCTAGATTTTTTTCACTTAGCGAACGCCGTCGATTCAGGGGATTACTTCTTTTATCATACCACTGTAACAATGTCGTTCTGGTGTGGTCCGTGATAATGGAAAGTCAGTTCACTCAACGCATCGTCTTCCTCCCAAAATTGGCTTTTAAAAAATATTTCTTGCTTGTCAACCTTGGTAGATTGTACAATCTCATCTAACAAATTTTATTATAAGCCTGTCAGCACGTCTGAGAGGCCGAGAACCGAAGGAAAAGAAATCCAACGGCCTCGAGCCTCTAGGGTGCGAGCGTTCAGTTCAGAAACTTCAAACCAAAAAAAGACAAAGGAAACCTTCCAGCCAGGAGACGCTCAAAACCGGATTACATACAAAAACCTCCGCCGTTCAAAATGGCGAGCAAATAGTTCCGTTAAATAAAGTATTTTATAATTTAATATACCTTGAAACATTAAATGAAATTACATAAAAAGTTAGAGCATTTAATAATTAAGTTGATTACTAGAAAAAAATATGAAAAATTAAGATATTCAATAAAACTGTAAAAATTACCTTTGATAATTCAAAAGTTGAGAAAGATGCTACAAGATATGAAAGAAACTATGATGGCGAAAATTTAAATTATTTAAAGTTACTGGTAAAGCCGAAAAATGATGTGGTTGCAATTTTGCAATCTAACAATTACAAAATCGTTAACAGTAGATATGTTTAAAAGATTATAAAAATGAATCAGAGTATAATGACGAGTATTTCCTGAGACATATAATTTTTCCGTCAATCATGGTTGATCAAGAACATCCACTCCTCCAGTTGCTACATTATAAAATATAACAATCTTAGCCTTTTTGTCAACACCTGTCGTATCGTCGAAAGAAGCTAAAAAGTGCATTGTAGATAATTATTGTACAGTTTTATTTCTCAATACAATATAACACAAGCGTAGCGTCAGGTTGGAAGGCAAAAGATTTATGACTTAAATTCTCGCTCCATATTTGTTAAAATTTTTTTGAGTAATTCTCGTTTATTGAAGCTAATTGTACCTCCATAAATTAGTTTTTTCCCTCTGTTAAAAGTCTTTTTTGGAAAACTCGAAACTAGGAAAACAGTTATCTGCTTTTATATTTCTACTATTTTTTGAAAAAAATTCTGCGAAATTATTTGAAATATTTTATAAATTACAATCTAAACTAAGGGAAGTGCCAAAATATCACACAGGAAGCGTAATAAATCATTAGAAATGAAAGCGCTTTTACAGAAACAGCGTAAGAAGAAGCATGGCTGACTGTCAATTCCTGTCACGCCAATAGGCGTGTGGAATACTCTGAACCTCAAGTCTTTTGTACAATCTCAACTCTTGTGCACTTGTATTTTGAACTTCCATGTCAGTGCGATATTTTTCCTGAATATTTCAATGACAGGCACTAAAGGTTTGTCCTGGGACTTAGAATGTAACGTTCTAAAATTGAGTGGGGACACCTGACGCCAAGTGACTATCGGATGATTAAACATGGATTAGTTTTCATAGTGACATGAAATGCCCACAACAACGATACTATGGAACGTAAGTAAGCAAAGCAGGAAGTAATAACGGAATAAAATTTTTATGTACCATAAGCTGAACAAAATCTATCGAAGGTAGAGGCCTTGCCACCACTCTAACCCCGTATTAACATTCTTCCTACTTGCTCTGAGTAGTTTTCACTGACAATGAATCGGTCAGTTCGGTCTGATCGCGCTTGAAAGTGTATGAAATGCTCTACATAACCCAACCTGGGTATCACAAAACGGCGGGAAATTAACCCTACATTCAATATTAGGGAAATTTGGAAGAATTAAGCAAGAAAATACCAGCTGAGGAAGAACTTGATTCATTATATCTTGATCGCGAAGTGACTGAGTACAATGGCCAAGAAACTGGTTCTGAGACTGACATGTAAGACAATCCATTTTACGAAGAATATAACGACTCAGACTCGAACACAAATGTGTGTATCATCCATCCATTCAACCTCTAATCTTAATTATACCATAAAAAATAAAGTTGTGTATAATTCAATAAGCGTAGTGTTGGAAGAAATGGGATGGCGCATAAAATGCGCCAACCTGATCTGATTGCTCTAAAAAAGTCATCTGTACGCAAATGCTTAATATTACATGACTTTGGACCTGTATACCCTGTTTCCCCGAAAATAAGACTCGGTCTTATATTAACCCTCTAAGCTTTTTGCACGCATTTTTCCGTTTCTCATATTGAGTTTAAAAGCATATTATTCATGTTTACATGCATAATTTCTTAAACTATCATGAATAAAACAATCTTAAGGTTTCAGAGACTTGATAAAACGCAATAGAGATCAAATTATTTATTCACTTTAAAACCAAATTTTTAAGACTTTAAAGCAAGTAGATCGAAATAGCTAACCGCCCAGAGGGTTTATTTGTTCCAAAGACATTCTATCGCTTATTTTCAAGGGAAGCCATTTTTTAATTATAGATTTACAACTATTCAATTTTAAAAATCAAATGCATTTTTATATAGATATGAACAAAAGAAACGAAGCACTTTGCTCTTTCTCAGCAATCTATTCAAAGACGATGTCTTCTAACTCGGATTTTAATAATTGCCTACCTGAGTAGCACTTACGCTTTTTGGAATTAACTACACCAACCTGTTGACTGAGGATATTGAAACTTTTGGAATTGATTTAACTTGCAATAATTATAAAACTATGTGTTCAGATATTACTAAGATCATGAATATTTGTATCCCAGAACACATAAACATCCATTCTGTTTCTCGCAAACTTCTGCTACCAAGTAATTCCTATTCTGTAAGCAATTTAAGTCATCAAATATCTCTGTAAGTTTGTTATCGCACTGTCATTGAATCAACTTCTCGAATGTAAATCAACAATTAGAAATTTTATATTCAAGAATGGAAATTCGTAAACTAAATAATTTTTTTCTGATTATATTAGCAATGTGTTTCTCAAACAGTTTATAGTCCAGTAAAAATGAACTAAGAATTACTTTTCATTTCACATTCATCAAATTTCCAACTGATTTTTTCCACTGTTTTTTAAAACTCGCTTAGGGACTCAGAGAGGTCTAAAACGTATAACTTCATCAAAATCTCGACATCAAATTTTTTGAAACTTACAAAACTTTTTCTTTGTACATGTGAAAATAAAAATGGTGACTGAATATTGTCTTCGGGATCAAATATCCCCTTTCGAGAGACTATTCTACAAAAGATCTGTCTTCATTGTAGAGTAAGCACACAAAAAGTCTGCCGTCTTCTATCAAACTTCCTCTACTTGGTGAGGCATCGAATGTTTCTGTGATGGAGTTCTTTTTCGAATATCTCCTTTTAATCGTAATTCAAAATAATGAACTCCGCCTCAAATCAGTCTTCCAGTAATTTCAAAACAGAGCATTAATCTACTACAACTAATATTTATTCTCTACTTCTTTATGAATAGATAATAACAAGAATAGATTATGACAAGACATAAATCAAGTTAAATAAAATTGTTCGAAAACAAGATTTACTTGAAAATAGCTTTTGTGATCAAAATTTATCAAATTGCTGACCTAAATTCTAGGTAAATATTCTGAACTGATGGATTACAAGGAATCTTCTGATTTGATCCGTAGAAATTTTATTCTTACCACTATAATTAAAAGTAGAATGTAATAGAGCAATAGAGATGAAACTCAAACTTGGACTTGTTACTTTTACTCTACAGATTTCACTATCAAGAAAGAATATATGGTGTTTTAATGATAATATACCATTAAAAATATCCCAGTTTTATATGAAATGGGATTTTTGCTCAACATTATTTTAATAAAATAAATTTACATAGTTTTGATTTAAATTAGATGCACATAATCGAAATCAGCTCTAATTTATTACAGAAATTTTATTATTTATGAGAAATAAAGTTCCGAAATTGTTAGCTTTAAAATGGCTTGTTTAATTGGATGACAGCAAACAAAATTTTTTATATTAAGCAAAACTAATAATACATGTTCTTGAGACAACAAAAGCGCTTAATTGCATTATATTTTATTAAGAAAAATTGAGTTTAGCTTTAAATTTTTGTATAAAAGAATTAGCGAAAAATTTAAATAGTTGCAAATGAACTTTAAAGGAAAAACAAACTCATTAATTTCTTTCTTCGAGAAGAATGTGTCTCTTCTTTTAAAATAGTAATTACCTAAGAGAGTGTGATGGTAATATGATCTTATCTCAGAAACAAATCAAATGAAGTGAAATTCTCCTTGAGATATAATGGGGTTGAATAAATTTCTCTAATTGATATAATTATCGAACCTTTTTTTGAAAATTAGTTCATTTAACAAAGGCAAAACGCTAAAATGATTGCCATAATCACTTTGAAGTAGTCAACAAATAATAATTTTTTTCAGAACGTTAGCATGTTTGGGAATTGTGAATGTTCGAATGTTTCATTTTATCTTTTCAAATTTGAGAAATTAATTAACTATTTTTTTAGCCTTAAGATACAAACTTCAGCAAATATGAATAACTTCCAAATTAATCACAAATATTATTTTAATAAAACCCTTATTATGAACTTTGAAATATTACTTACTAAAAAATTTCAGCTGATTAATACAGGCACATTCTTTTATATAGAAGAGTTATTTTTGCATGCTATGAATAATCCAGTTTTGGTAATTAATTTTGATATATTTTGCAGAAAGAAAGTTAGTGTCAATTGATTCATCATTTCTGTTTTTCATGCTTTTTTTGTTTTTTAAACACTCTGCCAATGTGCATGCGACTTTCTACTACAAATTTCGTTAATAAATCTGTGACAATCTGATCTGAGATATTGTTGGCAAGCTAAAAGCCCGTCTTAGACGGGCACAAATCTTCTAGTTGTTTCAATAAAACCCTTATTATGAACTATGAAATATTACTTCTTTAAAAAATTCAGCTGATTATTACATGCGCATTCTTTTATATATAAATTAAGATATTTGAATATAATTTGATATTTTACAAATAATTTAGTATATTTCGGGTATAAATCATATAATTAAATGAATCAAATATGGAAATATTTATGATATAATTTTGGAGCCTTTTAATTCTAATTTCTGTACAAGAATTTATTACTACGTAATTTCTTATGCTAGAAAAATAAATAATATTATATTTAATAAATGATGGGAAGAAATTTATGTTCACTATTGGTCAATAAAACTTCCTTTTGATGCAAATGAAAACAAAACATGGGGGACCTTATTTTAATAATTTGACGATATATTCGAAATATAACAGTTTCCAAGTGGAAAAAATTGAGTCTTCATTCTAGATGTATATTTAAATATTTTCATCGTACATGTAAATTTAAATGAATCGAAACCATAGAAATTGAATTTTCTGTTTTTGGGAACGCTTTTAAACAAAATTCTATACTAAAGCTTTCTTTTTCACAGTTTCAAACAGTAAATAATCGATGTATGGCCGATGGTGGGTTTTATTAATAAGCAGAAGGATTTTATTTCCGAAGTTATCTAAAGAACTTCACCTTTCACCATAAATTGGAAGTCGTCGCTCCATTTTATGACAACATCAGCAAAAAGGGCAGCAACTCAACTAAGAAAGTTACGCTAAGGATGAATGCATACATCGCCGGCAGCTGACAAAGTTTCTTTATCAGGAAAAAATCGGAAAAAAGAGCCTAGTTGAATTGACATCCGGAAAAAAGAACTTCCATGATTTACCGGTCGATTTTTTCTCGGCTCGAAGTAAAGAACATTTTACCAATTCATTATCGGAACCGAAATAAAGTTGCGAAATTTTTGAAGCAGGAAAAACCTTAGGTTGCATCAAGCGTAAGAGTATTAATAAAGAAAAACTCCTCCGGAACGAGATGTATTTTTTCTCTCTTGCTCTCCCTCTCGACTTTAAAAAATAATTTTTTCGGGAAGATATTTTTTTCTATTTATTAAAAATATATTTACATTTTTTAGAGGGAAAAATAAATTTTTTTAGTGATGTTCATCACTTTTCTTGTTCTAATTTTAACATATCGTAGCAATTTTTCTGAATGAACTTTCAAAAAGAATGCTATATTTTTATTTATTAAAAATATATTTAAATTTTTTAGAGGAAAGCATAAATTTATTTAACAATGTTCATCACTTTTCTTGTTCGAATTTCAAGATATCGTAGCAATTTTTCTGAACGATCTTTCAAAAAGTATGGCATAACCATATTCTAATCAAAATAAAAATTATCTTAAGTAAGTTTAACATTATTTAATATATTTTTTAATAAAAATACGGCCTCAGCTAACAGCATTTAGTAATGACTTTGAAGAATGTAATATCAAATGTATTTTAATATCATATTTTTGTTAAAAATTGCTCCAATATAACAATTTTTTTTAATATTTAAAAGCATAGTATTATGTTTTTAATTTCTTTAACATAACCGATTTATTTGCAGTTATTTTTTCATTTAAAACTAATTTATGAAACTCGAGAAAGAAACCAGGTTATACGGGTGTTCAGTATATAATGACCAGATTTTAAATAAGAACAGTTTTATATATATCTGCTTTCTCTTTTATGTTTGACGTAACAAAACATCATGAAACGTAACAAATCGTCCGTCGATTGAAAAGGTCGTAGAGGCAAATTTTTTCAAACAAAATTAGTTAATTTGGATGCAAATTATGTTATAATTCGTCGCTTAATCCTCTGACTGCATATACCTCGATTTTCGCGGGTTGGAAGTTCGTCTGTTTACTGTTGCATCCTGCGATTTTCGAAAGCTAAAGGATTTAATTAGTACATTTAAAACGGTGCATCATATTATACTAACAAAGCCCTGATTGTAAATAACAATTAACTTGTTTCAACGGTATTTGGATATATTTTAAAACGTTGCATCTAACTAGTAATTCAAAATTATGCAGTCGGAGGGTTAACAGGCAACACCACCTCTCATTTTTTTGAAATTTCAAACAGGAAGAAAATATTCAAGGTTTTGCAATTAATAACTAATATTTCTTTTTTTTTCACATCTGGTAGGAAAATGCGGTCTCATGATTATATCAGATGCTAAATAAATTCAGAAATATACGTTATTGGTTGCGAAACCTGGAATGTTTTCTTCGTCTTTGAAATTTCAAAAAAATGAGGTGGGTCAGTGTTTCTCAACCTTTCGGTATTTGCGACCCAATTTTCAATCATAATTTCCATTATGCCAAACCCCTTTCATACAATAAATATATATGAAATAATAATACAATTTTTCAGTACTAATACAATCCTATTTATAAATGTATTATATCGGTGTAAATAGATCAACATCGTCTTAGATTCTGTGTTCCAAAACGCGGTAGAAATTCGCAAAACATCATCAAAAATTAAAGTAGATATAAATTTTAGTTTCAAATAACATAGGAAATATTATTATTTTAATGACTAAATAATATTCACTCGAAAATCGAAACAATCAAAACAACAGAAAACAAGAGAAAATATAATCAAAAGTAAAAAAGTAACTCTTCAAAAATATTCTAAGAAACCAGCTCATCAGCTCAAAATTCAGATGAATTTATATCACTGCAGTTTAAGTAGAGAATCAGCGAATATAATATTACTTAAGCAACAAATGACGAAATCCTAAAATTTAAGGAAAATACTTCATAAAAGTAATTCCAATATCAAATATTTTAAAGTCAAGTATTTTTAAACCATGCTTCAAGCGGAATAACTTAGTCATTAAGAAATACTTTTCAAGGCATAATTTTCCCTTAGCGGAATTCGTCCACTTAATACAACCCGATGATAAATGCTCTTCCATTAATTAATTTGACAGCAAAATTAAATTAATCCCAGAAGGAGGTGTAATTTTTACTTCCAAGTCTATTAGGTAGTGAGTTTTTGAAGTTAACCATTCATTATCGGTTGTTCTGTTAATTACTTGCTGTTGAATTACTGCCCACTTGTCTGGAAACATGCTTTTCGTCGTTTGATAAGCGACGCCAAATTCTTACACAAGACAGACACGGTAATTTTAAAAGTTAATCCTGAAGTTCTAAGATTCATTAATTTATTTTATCAGAGTTTCATAAGTTTGCAATCTTTTTAAGGATTATAGTCGCTTTGACTGCCTCATTTGACATATAAGAAAAAAGAAAGCTGAAGTTTAATCAAATATAGTAAAGCGCCGTTTTTACCTTTCTCACTTATATTTCGTTTACATTTATACGTCGATTTATCACAGCCCCGATTCATTCGTAACTATTGTAATGATAAAATATTTCGTTTATACGTCGCAAAGCATCTGTTATACGTCGTTTTCCCATTTTTTACAAATTTTCTGCCTCTGTCATTATTTCTCCGTTCCTAGTAACCCTATGAGACCTACCCCGCCTCATTCGACACACGACATACTCAGGCGGTTTCGGACGCCTGGGAGAATTCACGGAGAAAATTAGTTCCTTTCATTGTTTACAATTGATGGCACAACCGAGGGTGTCGTCCTCCTGGAATTTCTGTAGAGAAAGGGTGGATTTCATTCTGATTTCATGAATGAAAATTTACTCCAGTTTTTGAGGCACTTGAATTGTCACTCTAGCCGGGTTCAAAGAGTTTAGGGGGATACTTTTTCTAGAAAGCAGGAGGATAACATGACGAAGAAAAGTGTAAAGAAGTTATTCAACTTTCTTTTAATCCTTTATAAGGCTATTTTTTTCTAGTAGTGGTATAATAAAATGACTTTGGTATTGAGATTAATTTAAGAAAAGAAATTCATTTAGTTCATTGGATTACAATATTTCTTGTTAATTAATTTTATTAATTAATGATTAATTAGCACGTCAAGACACTTCGTTATGGTTTTAGATAAGAAATTGGAACATCCAGGTTTTTGTTTCATTGAAAAATTTGGCGAGAACTTACGCCAGACTTAAAAAAGGCATTTAAACATTTATGAATTTGGTGGGAAGTATATTCCCACGGCCTCAGAAAGGGTTAAAGACCAATGGACTCCATTGAAAAACTCGAAATCATTTTTTTTTTTGTCAAAATTCTATTTAATAAAAACTCAGTGAAGATAATTCGATTCTAATGCCTTATTTAATATTCATGGACACAGCACATCAGACGACGAGTAAAGAGTTTCTTAATTAAACGCAGTGGCGAATCCAGGATTCGGGTCTGGGGGGGGCTGAGATCATAAAAATTTTGTATCGTAGTGACGAATGTCAAACCTCATGGCTTTTTAAACCAAAACACTTTAACTTTACAGGCTTTCCTCTCCTGACAATAAGAATAATAAAGAACACTACAATACTTTCGATAATTAGCTGACCAAAAAATGTTTTCGACCGCGCCAACGCTACAAGTGCAATGACTAGAAAAGTAGGACAATTTTCGAGCCTGTCGAGTCAGAAAGCAATGTTGTCGCGATTTTATTACTATTCTTTTAAAATGAAAATTAAGATCAAACAGTTGTAGTGATTTTAAATTAAATCAAGAATCTTGGTTTAGCTCTGGGGGGGGGCTGCAGCCCGATAGCCCCTCCCCTGTATGCGCCACTGATTAAACGCCTACCTGCATTCACATAAATCCTATAAAATAAGAAATGTATAATTTGTATCCAAGATATGAAATAAATGTACGAGTTTTCTCACTTTTATGATAAATATTTAATTTTAAAATTCCATTATATTTTCAATACTAAGTAGTTATAATATATTGGCACTATAGAAAAAAATTAAATTATTATTTTTAACGAATTTGTATCAGTAGCATTAAATTTGTGGTAATCAAAGTTGCATATTAACATTTCGATTATAAGTCTTTCATTTATACGTCGTTTTACGTCAGTCATTTGAAAGACGTATAAACGGTGCTTTACTGTATATAAAGTTTCATTTCTGTGTTAGAAAGCGATTTGAGATATGTTTTATGTATGGATTGTCAAGAAAGTAAAATGGCGAGTGGAAATTAACATCTTTATCAAAAATTTAATACTAGATGTATTAATAAACATTATCAAATAAAAGGATTTTTCCATATGATTGAACATGCATTCTTGCGTCATCTCCTTTTTCGTATAAAAATTATACTATATAGCATTATATTTCTGAATAGCAGAGCCATTAATATTTTATTGCCTTGATTAGCAAACATGCCTTTCAAATTTAATATTGTATTGGATGCATTAGTAATATATAGAAAATTTTTAAGCTTAGAAAGAAATGTATAATAATTAAAAAATTAGTTTTTTTCTGATATAAAAATCTTATCAGGAAAAGTGTTGTCATTTAAAAATAATATCTGTGAGAATGTGTTGAATTTAGAGATTTCGGATATATCATGTTCCAAAAAACCGTTCTGAAATTATACTTCATTATCTGTCTGCCTGTTAGCACTCATGTGAACACAATAACTGAAAACCTAATGAATTAGATGAATGAAATTTGGTATGTAGGCTTTACACGAAATTTGAATATATGTTTCTCGATTATTTATCTAATTTATCAATGGGAAGGCGTACTTTTCAAATCGCATACAAGCGTTTCTTCGCAATGTTATGATGCTAAGTAATAAAGTGCTTTACTTATAAATATATTTTACTCTCAAAGATATTTACCACTTTACCAGTGAAATTGATATGAAAAACGCAATTATACTTGTGCATGTTTCATCGATTTTAATAAAGAATGATTTAAAAAAATATTGTGAAATTCAGAAAAAAATAGGGAAAAAACTCGAACTTACACACTTAAATAAACATTTGTCTGAATTATCAGATGCTGCACAAATCGTTTTCTTTGCAATTTGTGGCCGGAAGACATCCAAATAGAAAATAAAAGGACTGTTATATCATGATTGGATTTGATACCTTTTAATATTTCTATAAGGTTTTTATTTTTAACAGTTATGAACGCTTGGTTGTATCATTCCTAATAATCCATTACAAGCTTCATTCTTATTTATATTTATAGCTATTGTTATAATATTATTTATATGAAAACATAGGGAAACTTTGTTGTTTCAGAATGACAGAATATAGACAAGTTCCTAAAGTAACTATGTAGAGAATAAATTATATTCTCTGAAATTCTGCAAAAAGTGCTTTTTTTCTGCAAAAAATAATTTTCTTCCAGTTTTTCGATAGCTCTTCGTTAAAGCATTATGCAGTGCCCAAAATTTATGCCATGCTTATATGATAAAATAAGAGCTATACCTAAATTTCATTAGTTAGTCATAAATTAAACGCAGCATACATCTTATTTTAAAAGATACTCAGATATATTCCAAAGATATGAGCTTCAAATGTGATGAAATATAATATTCTGGCCAAAAAAATTCGATGCAATGCTCATTCAGTGGAAGTATTTTTTATGGTGTCAGTAAAAAGTATTTTTTTATGAGCGGGTGTAGTTAATTCAATTTTAAGAAACATTATAGTCAGCACTTTAATTGCTGTACAGTTTTTTTCTCAGTGCTGTTAGTTAATTTGATTAATTTCTTAACAAACGACATGCCATTCAATTCTTCCTGATTCAATTTTACATCTTTAATCTTAAGGCATTTAATCCAGTAAATATAAGTAGAGTTTTCAAAATAATATCAAGCGTATTTTTATCAACAAATATTTTTGCTTTAGATACTATTTTAAAGAACTATTGGCAAGACATTTACCCTCTTTTCTTCCTCTGTTTGGCAACGACAATAAATGGTTTGACGACATTTTTCACCATTCTACTATATTTCCTTCTGCGATTCAACGTAACTCTTCTCCTTTTTCCCTGCGGTGGTAAGCTTTTTTTCTTTTCGTTTTTCCTCTTTTACATTTTTGTGAATATTTCTGTATTTTTATTTCTAATCTAGGTCTTGTATATTCGTTTTTTTAGCTTTCGATTGTTCAAATCATCTTCATAGTATTTGTTTTTTATTCCAGAAATTTTCCATTTTTAATTGTTGGTGCTTTTTGAGAGGGTAACGACAAATTTTTACGTTTTTTCGTATGTCGTTAGCAGAAAAAAGCATTTATTAATATCATAAGTGGGCTTCCCATGATATTTTTCAAATTATTTAATTTTTGTCATTTTTGTCTTTCCCTTTTCTGTCCTTTGTTTCTTGTATGTTTATATATATATATAAAATATTTTTTTTCAAAATCAGTGTTTGAGAGTTAAGTAACTGCTAATTTTTTAAAAAGAAATTATAAGTAAATTTTTTCCTAGAACGAAATAATTCTATTCAATAACATGTCCATTTTTGTCAACGCCATTTTGCATTAGGGAGCTTTATAATTCTACGTCCATAAAACAAACTGAAGCCAAGTGCGGTTTGATATCATCATGATTTAAATTTTTACAAACCAAGAATTTTTTCAAAAATAAAAACAAATATTAACTGTAAAAACATGGTTAGGATCATGGAATCACATACGACCTCATCTCCGAAATTTTTTCAGAGATACGAAAGATGTGTGCCATATTGGAACACAATATTTTTGCGATTTGTTAATACTAATCACTTTTGTTAAATTGCATTGCTCAGTTTGCTTAGTTTTTTAATGTACGCATGTGAATTGATCGTATTGTTATGATTAAAAATGTCAAAGAAACCAAGTCCTTGTAATTCAACCAAACTGATGACATAACATTCTGGTGATGAATGTTAACTTTGGATGCTTTTGATTTATTTTTTTCAATTGAAATTGTTGCAAGCAACCAATTGTTTTAACTTCAGCTATGAAGCGTTTAAAAAATAGATCACTTTCAGACGTCTCATGAACGAGACACAAATGTCAACGCATTTTGTCGAATAAGTGCCTGTCAGGGAAATCACTAATTGTTTTTTTTATTCATAGCCAAGTTGTTTTAAATGCTTTTGAATACATGTATTGCACAAATCGTACTTCTATATAATCTTACGAGTTATACTATGAAGATTCGCAAAGTTAATTTTCTTTATTATGACATGTTTAACTTCAACTTGACGAACAGGATATCACTCATTTTTGAGTGAAAAAAAATTACTATAAGAAATACACAAACACTTTTAACATAGGTTTTCTTTGAAGGCTTCGGATACATAAACAGTACATAGTATTTTTTTTAAGTTTGCGTTGTATTTTTTTTCTCTTTTGCAGAAAAAAATCTAAAACATTGCCAATTGCTCGTTTTGCCTTTTAGTGTTTCATTCTACGACAAATAAAATACTCAAATCAATACAAGAATTTGTACTGAATGCTAATTGTAGTACCAAATGTGAAAGAAGAATTATAGGTTTGACTTTTCATGCACTTTAAAATGCCTAAAACAACAGCTATCGCCATCTATGAATGAAATCTGCAATTATTTAGTTGCCAGCCGAGTATATCCTTGTGTTTAAATTACATATATTCTTAATTCTTTTGTTATTTCGCGAAATCCTGTGTGGTCAGTTCAACTTCTTTATAAACTTATTAATTAATTCTTTCTTATAAGTTAAGAAGGATATCTGGATAAATTTTACAGGTAAATATAAACTTGAAATTTCACAAATTCATTTTTGGGATGCGGTGGCCTGGTGGTTGAGTATCGGCTTCCATGTCGGCGGATCACAGGCTTGAATCCCCCGACCTTCGAGGAGTAGATAGGTATACATTAAATCCATCGAAGTCAAGCATATTTCAGTTGGTATGGTGTGTAATTTTGAAAGAAGGGGTATAGCTCAGGTGCCCCGTTGGTATTTGATTCGATTCGGAAATACAAGGTCGGTTCCAAAATATTCCTCATGAATAAAGTCGAAAACACTGCTTTAATCTAAGTAGAGTTAACAAAACGTTTTTACCTAAAATTTATATTCATTTTAGGTAGATTCCTTATAGGAACTCTACCTATTGCAATGGTTCTCATGACACGACTTCCGGAAAATTTCTGCAGATCTTCACCGATCATGACCCCTAGAACCCAAAACCACCCTCCGTTAAAAAGTTTATATATATATATGCGTGGGATATGTTATAAGGAGAGTGAAAATCTCGGTCGAGTTCGTAGATGGGCTATCCAGCTCAAAGGGGGTGGAAATTTTCATTTTCCCATAATTCCTTTACAAATGAAAATGGAAAGAAAATTCAAATTAGGCGAATTATTGCCTTATCATAACGAACAATTCTTGAATTTAAACTTTTTCGATAGCTACAATTGCTTAGAAGTTATGAGCTGAAAAGTGATTTTCCCACCCTTCCCCTCCTCTCCCCCTAACTTAAAGTACGTTTTAAACTAAGCATGTTACCCCTTGTTGGAAAGCTCTCGTCATTTGCAGTTTCTTACACCCTCTTTCATTCTTGTAGCTCCAATACTTATGATAATAGAGGGCAAAATGTTCTTTTCCTTATTATTAGTAGTAGAGAAGTATATGTATAACGCTTTGACCCGTTTTATTTTGTAAACACGATAACTAGAGTAATTTTGATTAGATTTTAACTGGCGACGGATATATTGTAAGGACGGTGAAAATCTCGGCCGAGTTCGTAGATGGGCTAACCAGCTCAAAGGGGGTGGAAATGGTGGGGGACTGAAAATTTCATATTCCCATAATTCCATTATGATTCAAGATAGAAAGAAAGTTCAAATTCCGCGAATTATTGCCTTATCACAATAAACAACTTTTGTATTGAAACTTTTTTGATAGACAAAATTTCTTAGAAGTTATGAGCTAAAAAGACATTTTCAATCCCCTCCCCAACTTATCATTTCCCCATAGCTCTGTTACAACTAAAGATAGAAAAAAAAATTTTAATTAGGCGAATTATCTCTTTATTATAACGAACAACTTTTATGCTAAAAGTTTTTTGTCTGCTAGAATTGCTTATAAGTTATGAGCTGAAAACCGATATTCAATACCCCCCCCCCAATTTATCATTTCCCCATAGCTTCGATAAGATTGAAGATAGAAAGAAAATTTCAATTAAGGGAATTATCACCTTATCATAACAAACTACTTTTATATTGAAAGTTTTTTGACAGCAAGAATTACTTAGAAGTTATGAGTTCCCATCAACCGCATTCACTTTCACTTTTTATACGGTAAACAAGTTGATATACCTGGCTTTGCTCCGGATTAAAATGTTTTCATGTTTAATACTTTTAATGTAAAAATTACTATTGTATAAATATTACACAAATTCCTTTTCTGATATGAAACGCTTTTAATTAAAATGAGAATATCAATTGAACCAGACGATTTTTAAAAACATCCGTTTTCTTCATACGTTATTATTTATCATATAGGTAATTCAAATTTTGTTAACAATTACTAAAGTCAATGAAAGGTTTTAATGAATATTTTGAAATAATTAAATTAAATATTTAAATATGCATTAATTTAAAGCGTGAAAATAAATCAATAGCTGGTCCCTATATAAATTGTTAAATCGTCTACTTTTAAAATTTTCTTTTAGCATTCTTCTTTCTGGAAACAGTACTTCGTATTACTTTTGTTCAACAAGAATATTGTTACGAATTCAGTTTAAAATTAATTTTGAAATAATATTAAAATGTGAGAAACAAATTTATGGAAATAAAAGATGTCACGGAAAAACGCCTTGCTTAATTTTTAATTAAGGGAAATTTTAAGCATCTTTTAGGCTTTGAAAGTTGAAGGCGACATTTCTCTTTTCTTAAATGAAAAGTTTGATTGAACCACAGTGACTTTTATTTAAATCAATATAATTATCAGATAATAATAAGATGAAGATTGCTGGCGTATAGTATGAGCCATAAAAAAAGGTTT
Source organism: Araneus ventricosus (assembly GCA_013235015.1). Lineage (NCBI taxonomy): Eukaryota > Metazoa > Arthropoda > Arachnida > Araneae > Araneidae > Araneus > Araneus ventricosus. The sequence continues at coordinate 391,799 of BGPR01000313.1, read as the reverse complement.
TAGTGAAGTTTTTGTAACAATTAATTAGGTAACTTTAATTAAGTAAATAGTTAATTTTAATTAATCAAATAATTTTAATAGTTAATTTGGTAATAGGTTAATTTGAGAGAATACTTTAATTTGATAGTTAACTAAACATGGCGGGACCATGATTTGTTTAATAAAATCAATATAAAATAGCCAAAAACGATAGATATTTAAATAAGAGTTCCCTTTATCCTTTTTGATATTGAAAAATATCTTCTTAACTTTAAAATTGTTTGGGATTTTCTGCCTGTGTATTTGGTTTTACCCGTCGATGGAGATTTAAATTTACTGTTCAAATTTGCTGCATTCATATCCTATGCTTTAAACAAACGTATTAAATTTGCCACTTGCAATGTTTTTATTCTCTTAGATGTTAAGAATTTAGTGACTATTATCTCTGTAACCAGGGAGTTCTCTAAATGAGCCCATTTTAATAGTGTTTAAGTATATCATGTCATGTGATTTTACCATATGACAAAGTAATGTTCGCACAATTATATTGTAACCTGGATTAAATAAACTAATTTTTAAATCTAGACTTCATTCGTGTCAATTGTCAATTTCTTGTTACTGTTTCAGATAGGCTGGCTTAATGTTATCTAGGAGATAACATTAAGGTTTTATTAACATAAGGTATTATTAACATAACATAACATGTTTATTTCTTTATGACTCCTACCTGTTGAATGATTATGTGTTGAGCTATAAAAAAATTGACCAATGACCGATATATCTATCATAACTTTTTGGAATGAAAAATGGAATGATAAAACCTTATTATAGTAAAAAATTAAGCGTCATGAAAACAGAATCACAGAGTAAATATTGCAATGTGTAGGAACAATAAAGTCATTGGCTATGTCTGTATTGATCAATATGTAATATTTCATGACTTTTGTAACATTAACGTAAAAGAATCTACCTTTGCCTTCAAGCTTGCCGTAAAGGGATTTTTTAATATTTATGATTTAGTATGAATGATTTCTAAGCAAATAAACAATTAATTTAACATTAATAAATGAACATATAGATTATAATTAGTCGATTTTATTCTACAAAATAATATATTTTCAAATTGTGTTTATGAATATTTACATGAAAGCATAGCGATAAACATTATCTCAACGCAGACACACGTTATTTCTTCTGAAAACGTCCATCACAAAGCAGATACTATTAAATTAACTCTATTCAAACAAATATGATAATAAATATTCGTGTTGAATATTTATGTTGTGAATAATTTATGTTGTGTGTTTAATGTGTTGAATATTTTTCAAGTATCTCAAGTGAATAAATTTCTGTATACTTTATTTATCTTTCTGTCACTTAATTGACATCACTGTGGGAAATCATAAATTAGCACTTTAGCATTGAGGTAAATGACATTGTGCATTCTTTTATTACCTTTTATTAAGGGAAAATCGAGATTTAAAGTCAATAACAGATTAAGAAATTTTCACGCTGATAATCATGCAATTGCCAATCGAATTTGAAACGTTTTTCTATGCCATTAAGCAAATAAAGCTCTTATGAAAAACACTTATTGATGTGATAAAATTAGCAGTGTTTTCCTCGATCTGTTTGGGGAAAATATATTTTCATCTTTGAAGCATTAAAATTTTAATTTTTTCTATAATTGATGTTTACGTCTATCCATTCCCATCTTCCATTGAAAACCGTAATGCTTTTTTTAATTTAAATTATCCGCATTTGACTACAATTTGATTTTCCAGGATGATGAATTTTATTGAAATATTTCAGTCATAGATATTCACGCTCTATTAAGAAGCACGTTGAAAATTGAAGTTTCTGTGAAAATGGTTAAGTAATTTCAAAACATATTTTCGAAATAATGAAGTAAATGGCAAATGTATTGACTTAAATGTCAGGGATTGTGAAGTTTAAAAATAAACAAGCCAGATAAGCTGCAATACAGCTACTTGCATGTATGCCCATGGAACAATAGGATGTTTTTCAAAATAAAACAGTTTAACAGAATATGAAATAAATACTTAAAACGTGAATTCAAAAAACACAACAAAACATAAAAAAAAGACATTTTCACCAATTTAAATATTTTGTAAAGTAAAAATTGAATCCTTCTCATCTTGGTTATAAAGTCCAACGGGGGAAAAATATTCCTGATTTGTTCAACTGTAAACCTGAAACGATGCTGAAATTCTGTAATAAAGGAATCTACATTAAAACAGAATGGAAGTCACCATGTTCTAAAGAATATTAATTTAATTCGCTCGAAAACGTATTCTATCACTATAATGAACAAAAGTTTTCAAGTGAACTTAAATCACGCATTTCATTGAGCTCATGATGATAGCCTAGTATTAAATTTAAAAAAATATTAAATGAAATATTTTTAATGACTAGAGTATCATTAATACTAAATACTATCCACAAGCCAATTTTATACTTTCATTACTTCCTGCTAAATTTTTTTAATGTCAAATTAAATTTACTCCTCCCTCTTGAGCCCTAAACACCCTAATTTTAGTGCCGAATCGATTTATATTAAAAGGGGCCTTATGCATTCTCGGCGGAAATTACATTTTTATTTTCGTCTTTAATTTGATGAAGGTGAATGTGTCTTTGGTGTAAAAACGGCGCTTCTACCATTCACAGCCACGTTTTGGTACAGCATCAAAGTTTCCATGTGATGTTAGAAAAAGGCTTCTTCTCAGAAGAGCCTTTTTAACATCAATATCGTAGTTCTCTGCTTGATGTCAGAAGTCCCCTCTTAACATGAATCGATTCATATTTAATGGCAGAAACGTTCCACATCATATGCTGAAAAAAAAAGGAAAAAATTTTGCATAAGTATTTTTAACCTTACACGCAGATATATGAACATATGCCACAGACACTCAACAGATCGACGCATACATAATGGGCATCATAGTTGTCCATTTACCAACAGAAATACTTTCATTTGTTATATGTTAACTCTCTAAGCGTTTTGCACGTATTTTTCCGTTTTCCATATTGGACATTCACAGTAGTTGACAAGAAGTTTTTTTCGTGTTTGTGAAAGGCGGGAGATACTGAACAATTTCGAAAGCGAAGATTGTGCATATTATTTATGAAAGAAAAATTTTCATATATCTTGTAATAACCACTTTTTAACTTTCATATGTCCTGAGATAACTACTTGTTAACTTTCATATGTCTTGTAATAACTTTATGTAAACTTTCAGGGAAAATAATTATTGAATTTTCCATTTCGAAATATTTTTAAAATTTATGGAACCTTATACATTGTAGCTTTAATTCATTTCCAAGCTATGATTTACCCTTAAAGACATTTTTATTTGCTCGTCATTATGTTTATTCCTTTTACTTTCTAATTTATGTATACTTACCTTTATTGCAAAACCGTCACAAAGAGAAAAACTGTACGTGCATTTTTACGGTTGCATGAAACTTGCATGAAAGAAACGTCCTGCTTTGAAATAACATAATAAGTATGTTTGAACAGACCCTGTTAATTATGAACCATGGTCAGATGTCTAGACCAATGCCTGAGCTGACATCCCCTTTTCAAACTTTCGTGCCACACAAGCAGGAGGTCATTTTACCCATAACGTACAATTTATATTGTATCAGATGCACATACACAACGAATCTTAGGTGGAAGCGAAATCTGGAAACCTCATGCTCTGAAACACAAACATTACCATCAGGCCTTATTCAGGCGTAAAATATCGAGAAATGCATTCGATCTACAATAGAGGATATATTGTCTTCACATGCCGAACGCAATCCATATAACTCCCAGCATTTTCCAATAATAATGTTTAGACAATGACACAAAGACATATTTCTCTATATATTATTCGAGTCTCATGAAGGTATAAAAGGTCAAAATTCTTCAAAAGTTTTTATTTTAGTTTAGTTATATGAATTTCCCGTGGGACGGAACACGTAATTTTGAACCTCTGTCAGATGACTATGACACACCTGAACTGGCACCTCTTTTCCAAATTTCCGTGCCAGGAAGGCGTCTGTCCCCCTACGTATCATTTAAAGAACAACTTGCCCACATACGAGGCGAATCTTCACGGTAGAACCTGGAACTTTCCGATGCCGAAGCGAGACCTTACCACTAGGCCACCGTGGCTCCCACGAAAGATTTAAGGAATAATTTTTTGACGATTATAATATTTTCTTTAGATATTCATCATGCAATATGTCTTATAATCATGAAGATATTCAGCAAGCAAGCAAAGTTCACAATCATAGATCAGTCAGGATTGTATTTAATGAAATAAAGCCTGTAAATCAACGCCACTTCAGCTATATCTTCTTGCGTGTCTTTATACAAAAAATGAACTTGTACAGATAAAGTAGTTAGATTCCGGAATTATAATAAAAAATTAATAATTGAGAGAAATATTGAAGTATTTTCCACTATATAGTTATGAATTGATTAATTAATTCGTTTTATGCGAAAAAATGAACTAGTACAGATAAAGTGGTTAGATCATGTAATGAAGCAGTTTCCACTAAAGAATACATATTACTTTGAATTAATTAATATTTTCTAAGTCATCGCTTCCAAGGAAAATTAATTGAATTTTCCTTTTTATGGCTTCATTCTTGGAATTTTTTAGAATCATTTTGACTTGTTTTCCGTGAAAAAAACCCATTATTTTCAATTGCTTGCTTTTAGCTGAAAGATTTTTTATAAATGGTCATAAAGTGCTAAGTGATTGTGAAATTCTCTATATTTTTCTCTCATATTTTTTTTAAAAGTATTAAATAAAAATAATTCAAAGATATTAAGAATTTTATTCACATACGTTCATTGTATCAACTTACCCCACTTTGGTGTACGTTGTTACAATAGATGGGGTTAATTGTTACATAAAATATGTTAATCAATAAAAACAAATATAATATCTTTTTTCTTAGTATGTTATTATTTTATAATCTCTATAGAATACCGATAGGATTATGTTCTCTTTTCTTCATAATTTCACTTAATTTCCTAAATTATTTTGATGAGTTATCATCATGATCATTGTCTGAAATACAGTTTTACAAATATATAAATTGGAAAGACAAAAGAATCACTCCGTTGTCTTTGCCCAAGTCCAATGTTGGTAAGTCTGCTTATTGTGCACAATAAGTAGTACAAGTCTCTCTTTGGTGACCCTGGCATGTTTTACAAAATGTCTCATGAAGCTCTGAAACCCTCCCCAGGAATCCACCCGGATTTATTTGATGAGTCTGAACTTCCTTGAGGTACGTTTGAACGGAAGTGACTTTTAAAGATATTCGTAGGGGAAGAAAAAGAGGAACTGAATTGCCATTTGAACTAACAGAAAGAACTAGGGTTACCAATCTGCCTCTCTCAACAGTTGTCACAGCTCCAAAAAGTTCGATACTATCATTGGCAGTTGTCATCCATGGATTTTGAACCGTCAACAATATAGCTACCTTGACCCTAGAATTTGAATCTGTCGTAAACTGTGACAAAATTTTTGAAGACGATTACAAGATTATTGTATTTTTCCTATTGAAATGCGTGACTCTACTCAGGCTAGTCGCCTGCGGAGTGCGGAAAAAAAGAGACTTGGTATGCTTTAGAAAAGTTGATGGCCAGTCACTTGCAGCACTTTTACATTTAATCCAGCCCACTGGGATTTGATTTGATTTTTAGTTGCATACTGATATGTCAATGATTTAACTGTCTTAGTAAAAACGCCTTAAGGTAGCTTAGAAGCACTGTCTATATATTGTTGAAGTTCCATCTGTTGTTCATTTGTGAAGATTTTCAGAGGTGTTTTTTTTATAAAAATAGCTAGGTATAGTTAATTCAGAATCTGAAACAGAAAAAGGTCTCATTGATGTAACTTGTATGAATAATCTCCAATAAATTTATTTAAAAATTAGTAATTTTTCTATATTGTTAAATTTTAAGTTATTTCATTTAATTACGCTTAACTTAACTAAATTATAACTGATTAGAAATACTGAAGGGAAAATTAGCAGACTGTAGTATGCAGAGATGAGGAGCAGTTTGATGTAATCATCGTTTATATTTAAACACATAGACGTAAGATAATTATAACATCACAGACATGAAGACGTTTACGAGTACATAGTTAGAAGCCGCTTACCGGCTCTCCTTGACAAAAATATCAAAAGGAATCATGGAATATATGTGACGTCACGCAGTGACGTATCGCATCATACATCATCACAATTGCTTATGATTGGTTGAATATTAAATTTGGAGAATTCTTGAATTGAATTGAATGAATGAATTCTTGAATGAAATTGAATTATTTCCAACAAACACAACTTACCATCATTAGCAATTCTCATTTCGCTGTAGTATCTCTGAAATGTCATGAAATTTACCAGCCACTTTTCGCAATGAACAACCGGTCATCACTCATCCCGCTGCCTCTAGAAATGTTTCCTGAGGCATTATGCTCCCCTCTGTCTTGATTTTACAGTTCTTCATATCATCTTTAAAAGAAAATATATTCTGCAAGGTTAAAACTTACTCGGTGCAAGTTTTTACACTGTAACTAGTAGCCCCAAGGAAAATGTAACAAGTAACCCCATGTGAAGCTTTTTTATATCTTGAAACGTGTGAGTGATATAATAGAGTTGTACATAATTTTTAAATATAATATTACTTACCAGAAATCTAGGCTTTCTCATGGTACAGACGTTACACGGATATCTCCAAGGGCTCCGTCGCAAATAAAAAATGAAATTTTACTAACGGACACAAAATAAACATTACCACAGGAACTCCACTCCAGTTTTTGGTGAGGAAGATCACGAATGAGGGCTGGCATCTAGCGTAAGAAAAATAATTTTCTATAGGAAGTTAATTTAAAATACGAATATAACAACTTGCCCCGTGTAACAACTAACCCCGGTTTCCCCTATACATATACTAATTTCAATTAAAATAAATAATTAAACAGAACATTCATAAATCATTATAACAACAAAAACGCATATTTTGTTATATAATTTAAGCTGTCATAAACAAGATAAGGATAAACTCAGTTACAAAATATAAAAGATCTGATATTATACATTTATTGCTTATCGTTTTGCATTTTAGTACAGCCCAATAGTAATGTTCCCACAGAAGCCTAATATAAAAGAAGAGTAAAAATTAAATTTCACGAGTAATTTTTCCTTTTTGAAACAATACGAGGACTTTTTTGGGACGGAACTCGTAATTTTGAACCACAATCAGACGACGAGGGTAGTATCTGAGGTAGCACCCCCTCTCCAAACTTCAGCACCACATCAGAGGAAGAGAGTTTAACCCACTACGCATGATTTGGCGTGCATCAGACCCACATAAGAGGCGGATCGTCATTGGAATCGGGTTTCGGGTCCTGAACCATCCGGTTCCAAAGTCGAAACCTTACCATTAGGCCACCACTGCCCTATTAAATTTCTCAATATAAATATTCCCAACAGAGAGAATTTGCAGTAATGTTATATGGCTTGGTGTGATATTTTATAAAAGTATATTGAGAAAAATTTCCAAAATTAATACTTATCTTCATATTAAAATTATGCCGCTTTCGAAAAATAATTTTTAAAGTTAAAATATCTGCAAAAGTATCTCATTTTAACTATACGGCTTATTCAATTCAACAAAGGTAATCAATTGTCCTTCTTAATTTAAATCGATTAATTTTAAAAGGGGACTTCTGACATTTTTAAAATTGTACAGGAGGAGGAAAAAACGAAAGAGCTGTAAACAACATCAAAATTAGGTTCCAAGATATCTTTAATGCGTTTCACAGTAAAAAATGAACCTATTGACGACAACCAAAAAATGTTACAATTTTTAATTTTTACAGAAATTCAAATTTAAATTTTGCGGAAGTTACCTTTTAACATCAAACAGTATACACATTTCCGAATTTTATGAATTAAATTAATATAAATCTAGGGATATCAATGAAAATTAACTAAAATTCCAAATTTATTTATTTGTGAGTAAATTTAAATTTAAAGATTCAAAATATAGCAGAATTTTAAAATTACTCGTTTTCAAGTAAAAGTCAGATTTAAAACAGGAAAAGAATTCAGGAAAAAATAATTAGAAGCCAGGAATATCGAGGAAACTAAAATAAAATTCAAAATTAGTTTCTTTGCAACTAAACAAAAACTAAAAAGAATCTAAATAAATTTTAACATTTTTATTTATAAGTAAAATTCAGATTTGAAGAAAAAAATTAAGGGAAAATAATTATAAAGAATGGAATATCATTGAAACTCAAATAAAATTTAATATATTAAGTAAAGTAAATTTAAGTAAAGTAAAGTATTTTTTGCAAAAAAATTTAAATATGAAAAGCTACTGATTTTTGAGTAAAATTCAGATTTTAAAAAAAATCAGGGAAAAACAATTATAAAGCAAGAAATACCAATTAAACTCAGTTAAAATTCGCTTATTTGCGAACAAATATAAACTTGAATAAAACAAAATAAAATGTAAAATATGTTTGATTTTAAGTAAAATTCATATTTAAACACAAAATTTTATAGTAAAAATAGTGATGTAAAAGAATTTTAGTTCTCTTAAGGGTCAATTGAAGATACTCTTCAGCGCAGAAGTTCCCTTCTAACATCATATGGAAACTTTGATGCTTTGATTCTTATGAATACAGATTTTCAGGTATTACACCAAACGATGCAAATACATTCATCAAATCGAAAACGAGAAAAAAAGGCATTTTGGTCGAGTTTGCAGAAGTCTCCTTCTAAAATCAAACTGTTCATTTATGCTGATCACTAACCACTTTAAAAATTTTCATATAAATCATATTATTTTCACTTAAATGTCTTTAATATAGTATAATTTTGAAATAAAAGCATCAAGGGCACAATGATGAAAAAGAAGTTATAAAGATATAATATACCTACTTAAATCAAACATTCAAAAATAAAAGTTTTCATTCGATGTGGGTCGTTATAATGTTTCAAAGAATCATCATTCGTTCTCTTTTGTACAGTAAAACGTGATCTTGCGGCTATTGATATAATAAATAAATAATTTTCATAAGCGAACAGTATGGAGAATATTGAATACAACATTTGTACGATAAAGCGTAAAGATAAACAGTAAAATTCGCAACTAACGTGTTCAAAGATTTTGGAAAGAGCGAGATGGTTTCGTTTTCAATTATTTAATGCATTGTACAACTGTGAGGACTCGAGTGAATTAAAGTTTAAAAAAATTCACTAACGATTACTGAGGATACAAGGAATGGACGTATTTAATTAAGTAAAAACAATTAAGAAATAAAAACAATGCTTTACAATTTTTAGTTTCGACTTAAAATTATTCATAACAAATTCGAATTCGAATTATGTATGATATTTTAAGATCATGTTATTATTTTAATAGAAAACTCAAGAGACCAGAGAAAGAATTCGGATTCAAAATTTAGAACGTTCGAATCAATCAAGTTCCATTGTCGCACGTTTCGTGATGTAAAAAATGCAAATAAAGTTATAAAAAATATAATATACCTTACTCAATACTAAAAAATCAATGCATTTTTTAGATGAATTAATATAATTCTGATCACCGATGTTAAGAATTATTTCCATGTTTAAAAGAACCATCATACATACTCATATGTAAAATAGAAGCTTTCCAACGGCTATTGATTTGTTTATTAATATTTCGAAACCATACGCGAATTTTTTAAATATTCCCTACAGAAAAACGTGTTTCACGTTAATGATAGTGAAAAAAGTATTAGACATGCTTCTTCTAAATTCTATATCAGAAGTGCTACTTGATATTTCTAAACTAAGTACTTCTAAATTAGCAGTGCTTCTAAACTTTCAGAAGAGTATAATTTCCAATAAAAATGGAGTTTAAGATTGCCTTTAAGAATTATTTTTTCTCTATGTAGCCATTTTAATGCTTCATACCACTGCTATTTATCCTAAAAATAGAAGAACAACTTGAGTTGAAAAAGAAAATATTCTGCAGAAAAAATGTTGATTTTTGCTACTTTTGTAACGAAGATGGAATTTCATTTTTGAGACATTGACATCAAGTCAATATGAAAAGATGATTAGTATTAGTATATTATTGTTATATAGCATTATTCTTAGGTAATATGTGGTTTTAAAATAAAGTAGGGTATTTGGAACTCGGGTGTACCAAATGTGTTATAAGAAGCCAAATACAGTGGAACTTCGTTTAACAAGCATAATTCATTCCAGAAGCTTACTCTTAAAGCGAAACACTCGTTAAAACGAAAAGGTTTTTCCCATATAAATGAATGTAAAATACAATATTTCATTCCTTGCCGAAAAAATACTTAAAAGTTTTAGGTATAACGTTTATTTAAAGAAATTTATATAAAGCATTAAGGAGCATGAATCATCTTCATCTGTTCTTCTGTAAAGTAAAAAAGTCGAAATAGTTTATTATTTATGATATCTAATTTTTTCATTGCTAGAAATCTATCTAGAGATATTTTATTTGCCGACGCTTCAAAAATCTTTTTTGCCTTCTCACAAATTATGTTTTCATTAAATAGTGTTGCCTTGCAATTCTTTTTGTTTATCTATATGAGAAGCAAACTTTCAACATCGTCGAGAATACGTAACCATTGCATAGATATTCTTATGATATGTTGCTTAGACTCTTTGAAGCATTTATCTCCTTAACCCTTTGAAGCGCACTACCCTAAAAAATTTTTTTTACTTAAAAAGAGATCTATTTTTGAATTTCTATCACCTGAAAATAAAATATTTTCCAAATAAAAATATTTTTTTGCCTTTAGTTTTTTCATGAGAGGGTGGGAAGACGTCTGTCCCACCGCCCCTGAAGGGACTGTAGCATTCCCCGTCTCCCTTCTGTCATTCGCGCCAACGTTCGCATTTTGTCAGTTTCACTTGGAACATATAATTGGTTATTTAGCACATTTTCTTTTAACAGCTGTAGAAAATGTATACTGTGATTGAAGTGGAGATCTTTTACCACATTCTGCATACAAATGGAGGAGCTCTTCAATAGTATTTTTATGGATGTCGCTCTGTTTGAAAGCTTCAGAAGAAAGCAGGCCACCCTGATTCTATAAGTAAAATGTTACTCTCCTCTCCGGTTTATTGTATGGGAAGGAACAGAAATTCATTATCAGTTCATGCTATCACTCACTTCAGTCAAAGAAGTGAGACACTAATGACCGCGACTGGACAAGACCTGTAATGAAAACCACTGCTGTAAGAAGACCACCGATTGTAAATTATCGCGCAAGAAACCCGCTGCTGGAAGCTGTCAAGTTCAAACAGCTTTTCTTTGAGTATCACTGTTAACAGAGCTATTTACAATAGCTGTGCCTTAGGAAATACGGCGTTTCCTCAATAGCAGCGAAGAACGTAAACAAGTAGGGGGTGGGGTGGGCAGATTCAACGGAACTATTTCTTTTTCGTTGAGAGATACAGAAAGACTTGAATATTCTCTTTAATTTTCGTTCTTTTTAGAAAAGTGTATTTTTATCCGTTTATAAAAAAATTCCTCAGAAGATCGCTTCTTGTTTTCAAATTTCCACTCAAAATAAATTTAGATATGCCAGTGTTTTTTTTAAAAAATGCTTGTTTGCATTTACAGATTTTTTTTATTAATATTATTTAAATCTTCTGAAATATATAAATTTATTTTCTGTATAAGTATTAGATTTGAAAGAGTGATTATAATTATACCGTATATAAATCCAAGTTTATCATTCAAAAATGAAATGAAAATAGGACCGAGTCGCGAACTTTTGTGCTGCCATCTACAGGCTGACAACCTTAGATGCGCGGTGGGACAAAATTGTCCCACCTTTTTTTATCTATAATAATTGATAAAAATTACTTTTGAAATACAGATAATGTTTGGAATATATTTATTGAACATTGAAGATTTCCTTTGAATCTAATATTTGTTTCGAAATTCATTTTCTTTCTCTAGAAATTTAAAGAAAACCATTGCCAAAAAAGGGCATGATTTTAAAAATTATTTTCTATAAATTTGAGCAAATTCTCAATGGTACTGCAATTTTTTACAAAAGTAAGAGGTCTTGAAATATGCAATAAAACAATTTTTATAATAAATACCTTATATAAGTTTATGAAAAAAAATCTTGAAGTAGGTGGGACAGACGGTGTCCCACCGCCCCTCAAGGACCTCATGTCCTTGTTCTTGAGAATAGTGCAAATAGTTGATGTAGACTAGTTTATTTTATCAAACTTTCCGCAAAAAAATCACAAATGGTATGTCTGAACGCAAGTGATCATAAGCTAAGATGCTATCGGAACGAGAGCTAACTCAAGGACTGATGTAGCAAGCGCACAATCCAGGACTTCCTCTCTCCTCGAAACCTCGCTCGTTAAGCGAGTCATTTTTTTTCAATTTGTTTTGCTCGTTATGCGAATTACTTGTTATGAGAAGTGCTCGTTATGCGAGCTTCCACTGTATAACTAAATTTGGTCTACATATTATTCTGACAGTGAGAAGGTGGGATTTATTCTTGTGACATTGATATCAAGTCATTATGAAAGGGATTATTATTACAGTAGTATATCCTTTTTATATAGTATTATTCTTAGGTAATATAATTAAATATAAAAATCATAATAATCATAATTTATTCATATATTATATAATCTATAATATATGAAATCAGGGTCATAATATATAATGGATCATAAATTATTGAACCCATTTCAAAAATTAATAATAAAAAACTAATAATGTTACAACTACGTGCTTTTAAAATGAGAGAGCAAATAAAAAAGATTTTTTCAGATATGTGGCTTACCATTACGGTGTTCTAAATTTGTTACAGAGAGAGATTTCCACATGCAATGGCTACCGATCAGCAGAAGCCGATGCACGTTTTCTGGATTCTTTTTAGTTTTTCTCCAGTATCTCGAAAAATATTCAGTTTTCACACTACTTGTGAAATAACAAATTAAAGAGCGTAAAATTCCCCACAAATGCATGCTTTTATTTATCTTCTAGCTGTAAAATATCTTTTTTCTTATTTTTTTTTCGAAGATAATGGCTCTCAAAAATGGGAGATGTCCAATAATTAGACCACCGTAACGGCGTGTTATCCATCTGAAAAAAACTTTTTCAAGTGCCCTCTCATTTAAAAAAAACCGTAGTTGTAACATTAAAAAATTTTTTTATTAATTTTTGAAATGGTTACAATAATTTATGACCACTCTGTACATTGTGGCTATAAAATAACGTAGGGTATTTAGAACTCGAGGGTAAAAAATATGTTATAAGAATCCAAACATAATTAAATTTGGCCTACATACTATTCCGTCCATGAAATTTCATGAAAACCCTGCGCCAAATTATGTGAACAGCGTCACATTGCATGATTGCATGTAGTAGCGAAAATTGGAACTTTTTCCAGCATAAATCGAGACTCCATGATCGAAACAGTATGTAGTCCAAATTTGGTTACATTGATGGAAAGACATTTTACAATCGAACACTAAACACCTCAAGTTATATCATGCCCTGTACAATGGATTTTCTCGATTATTTTTAATTTTTAGATCACGGAATCAAATCTCAAGATGACCTTTTATTACGGACATGCTGGTAGAGAAATAGGAACGTACTTTTCTCTTTGAAAGTCATTAGTAGATAAGAATTTTCACCCTTTCAAAATCCTGATGTTTTTACATAAACTTCGTTTCCCTCATTAGGCCTAACTATCATAAAAGAGATGAAAACAGTATGATTAAAAGTCAGATAAGTTCTGCAGACCGAGGAAACTGAGTGATTCTCTAATGGTATGTTGGTACAACATTTATATTTGCCCTAAGAATAAAGATTAAAGCATGAATTACCGATGTTAGTTAAATTGCAGAGGTATAAACAATACTTAAAAAACTAAAAGCAAATAAAAAATTATAACCACCCAAGGATTAACGTATATTTTCCGTTAAGAAATAAAAATATAAATATATTTTCAAAAATTCCAAAAGATATTTTCCTAAAATTATTATATTTTTGAAAGGCAGGAAAAAGAATCCCTTTTCGTGTTTTTTTTATAAAGTGTAACTTTTCTTTCATATCAAACTTCTTCCATTTTCAAAAATTTAGGGAAACTATTTATTTATTTTTTTCGGTTCCGATAATGAATTAATGGGATGTGCTTTACTCTGAGCTGAGAATAAAATCGACCTGTAAATCACGGAATTTCTTTTTTTCCGGATGTCATCTCAACTCGGTACCGCTTTTCTTCCTGCTTTTCCCTGATAAAGCAACTTTGTCAGCTGCCGGCGATGTATGCATTCATCCTTGGCGTTACTTTCTTAGTCGAGTTGCTGCTCTTTCTGCTGACGTTGTCATAAGATGGAACGGCGATTCTCAATTTATGGCGAAAAATGAAGTTTTTGAAACATTTTTGATATAGAATCATTCTAATCATTTACGAAACTCATCTTGCTCCTCAAACTCGTTATTTGGTATATAAAAATATGATATAAAAAACTGTGGTATTAAATTCCAGTCTCTAACGTTTCAATAAAGGCATTAAGCGTTTTATGGATTTTATTCGTTGAGTTTATATTTCATATGCACAATATTCAAATTTACATCTATTATAAAAGCACAATTTTTTCCATTTAGAAAATTCTCCCTGACAGAAATATATAGAAATAAATGACATTTTGCACAAATTATGCTTTCTTTCATATTCAAGGTATATTGATCAATGATGAAAAACCACTATATAATACCTCATGTTAGAACCATTTGTCCTGGAAATATCTATAAGACGTAAATGTTCAAAAAAGACAGACAAAAAATAAGAGATTTTTCTGTAATTAGCAGAATAATATTATAATTATAGAAAGTTATAAAATTAAACTTCCTGATTCTGTTTATGAATACTTTCTAATATATATGTTCCTGGCAATGTGTGAAACGCCGCCATTCGAATGCAAAGTATGAAATATGAGAATTATTTGAATATGTTATATACATTCCCTTGGCATTGTATGTAATACCGCGGCATTACATCGAATGACAAATGTTATTTAGGCAATGCATAATGAAAAGGACATAATAAGGCTTTTATTTGAAAAAAAGGCTTGCATTCTACAGAAATAAAAATGTCATTTAGAAAAGATAATAAAAGAATACCATGAAAAATCTTTCATTCATAAAATAGGCAAAGGGAAATGAAAGTTATACAAAACAAAGTTTATGACTTTCTTGTCAGAGAAAATAAAATAAAATATGAACATACTTATTGCGTCAAGAAAGGAAAAAAGATATATATATATATATATATATATATATATATATATATATATATATATCATGAGCGAGCTTCTCTTCCTGACGAGCGGCTCGCTATGATATTTTTCAATTTTTTTGGTTTTTTCTGGTTTTTGTCTATTTAGCCATTTTGTCCTTTTTTACTGTTTTTGAGTTTTTATTTTGTGTTTATATGTTGGTTTTGATATATATATATATATATATATATATATACGTACACATACATATATAAACACACACATATATATCTTCAAAACATAAAGTTTTCTGAAGTTTACCAAAAATAGAACCTTAATTTACCATAAGTAAACCAACAAAAATAAAAATACAAATCAGGACCAGTCCATTGAGCGAGTTTCATAAAGTGCTTTGACAATTGCAGAAGCTTGAGAACGAAATTCATGTACGGGAACCAACTCTTTTAAGTCTTTGTTTTTCCAGCTTTTAGGCCATTCAGATCGAAGGTTCCTCCATAGTTCACACTCCAAAATTACATGGGATACAGATTCAATATTTTGTCCACATTGACATTCAGCTGGCTTGCCAAACATCGATCTTGGAATGAACCAAATACACCGTGGCTGGGTAGTACCTGGTTAAAATAGAAGTCACCACAAATTCTTTTTGTATCAACTTTCTCATAAAATGTTTTTGTCCAGATCCCTGTACTCGAGTTCGACCGTCTGGCTTGCCAGTTTTCTCTTATATTTTGATTACTTGCATTTCTTAATTGCCTAGCCGACTGAAATAGCTCAACATCTATTAAGTCTTTCTCAGTGGCAGATCTCGCAAGAAAGTCTGCTCTCTCGTTACCCCATTGTCCCTTGCGTGATTTTGCCCAGTACAACATAATATTATTTCTATAAGTTTACAATTTTGTTTTCATATCTACAATTATCGCTCTTCTGCCAATGACAGATTCTAATGTTTGTAGAGTTGATCTAGAATCAGTAACTATTCCCACGTTGACAAGGCCTGAGGCTATCACGTAATCAATTGCTTTTTGAATCGCAGTTACTTCTGCCATGTAGACTGTGTTTGTATCATCAAGCCTATATTGTTGAAATTGCAGTTCCATCTTATTGTAATAGTGAACAAAGGCACAACCAACTTTATCACAAATTTTAGACCCATCAGTAAAGATCAAATGTCCATTTTCCTGTTATTCGAAGAATTCCCATCTAATTCTGATCAATTGCCATGGTTTAATTTTTAATTCATAGTCAAAACTGATTATACCACCAATTTCTTGTTCCCTTCTTACTTGTTTAATCCTTGTCAACACTTCTATTTCTTCTGCTATTTTTATGTCCAATGGTGGACAACCCGCTAATACCTGTAAAGCCTCATTGGAGACTGTACGATAGGTCTTCGCTATACCTATTAATGGAGTTCTCTGAATTTGTATAAGCTTTTTATTTATTCTAACCAGATTTCTATACTAAACTGTATTACCGTACATAATCATTTTTTCTAATACCGTTAAATAAATTTGCTTAACCACTTCTGCCTTCTAGCCCCACGAGGCTCCAGTGATTCTTCTTATCTTTTCATGAAGTTTCATTACTTAACTCTGTATAGCATTTAAATGTGGCATGAACGATAGATTGGTATCAAAAATTGTTCCTAGGTATTTTATATTTTTGTCATAGCCAATTCTGCCACAGTATAAATATATACCGGGAAAATGAGTAATATCCTTTTTATACTTGAGCATAAGGTATTTTGTTTTTTTTAATAAAGGTCAAATTATATGTGTTTGTCCACATATCAAGGTGCTTCAAAATATTTTCACTCATCCCTGTAAAATGATAACTAACAGTAGATCTAAGCATAATAATTATATCATCTGCGTATGCTTGAATGAGAATATTTTCAGTTTCTCTCAAGTCTAAAGCTTCATTAATTACTAACAGACAAAGGATTGGACCGAGACACGAGCCCTGTGGCACACCAATATTGTATTTCCATTTTGACCTTCTGACAGCATACTGTGCCTGTCTCTCAAAAAACTATAAATTATTCTCGCTATTTTCCCGGGGACTCTGTTTCTATGAATAAGCAATCTAATTTGATTCCAATGAATGGAGTTAAATGCGTTTTGTATGTCCAGAGAGATCATACAAGAAACCATTTCAGACTCTTTCGCTGTTTCAATAAATAACTTAATTCTCATCAATGCGTCTTCAGTACTTCGACCCTTGAGAAAAACATATTGATGATTGCTTAATAGTTTGTTTCTTCTAAGTAAGTAACCAATCTGTTAGTTAACAATTTTTCAAAAACTTTTCCCCAAATTGGAAGAAGACATATTGGTCTATATGACTCATATTGGCTTAAATCTTTACCTCCCTTTGGAATTAGCAAAACTTTTGCTGTTTTTCAATCATTTGGAAAATAACCCATTCTAAGGCAGTAATTAAGGATTTCTAAGAACCATTGTCTGTTTGCGATAAAGATTTCCCTGATAAAATCTAATGATCACCCGTCAATCCCAGGGGCTCCATTTTTATTCATTGACAGAAAACATGTTTCCACTTCGTTTATCGTAAAATCTTCTGTATCCGCATATTCTACGTTCTCTAAATGCTTTTCAGTTTCCACAAGTTGTGGAAAATGCTGTTTTAAGACATAATCAATACTTTCTCTATAACTATTCGTGAATTCACCATTTTCCTTAACTATTTGACTAATCTTTATCTCTGATTTTTTGTCTTTTATTATGTCCATTCCCTGGGAGTTTCTATTTACTATTTTTTCCAAGAAATTTCTCAAACATTCTTGTTTAGATTTCTTTATCATTAGTTTATATTGTGCCAATTCTTTCTTATATATAATTTATCTTTTCACACGTTCATCTAATTCTCTCTGTACCTGGAACCTTCTGAGCGCTCTTACTCTACTTCTTTTTATTTCAAGAAGTGGATTCCACCAAATAGAGTCTATTCTTGTTTTTGGACGTTTATTACGGAAATTTATTTCACAAATCATTCTTAATGCATCGTCAAGTTCTTCCAGCATACAATCGATGTTATTGACCCCGATCGGAATCAACTTGAAAAATTTTATGATATCTGACAAATCTCTTCTAAAGTCTGAAATTTTCATTTCTGCTATATTCCAGTTTTTCTTTTTAATCTTCCTTATCTTCTTCTTTACTATATTGAACGTTATCATTTTGTGGTCGCTCGTCGTATTTTCCTGTAATACCCTCCAGTCTACAATTTGCTCTCTTCTAAAATTTTGGGTGATAGTTAAATCCAGCTTTTACCTCTTCTAGACTCAAATGTTGGAGGGGAATCGATGTCATTTCTTATGTCCAGATCATGTCTCACTTATACGGCAGTTCTAATCCTGCATTATAGGCCTCATTACGAGCAGCTCATGTAGCAACCCCTGTTTTACTGGGGTACGACCTATCTTCGGAGATGGGCCCAAAGCGCCACACCACAATTACTGTGCCATCGGGTTGGCGAGAGTCAGTTTACTTATACGGCAGTCTCTCATCCGTGAACACAGGGTGTTCTGCTAATGGACCGACAAACTCAGACGGTTGTTAGTAGACATGAAAAGGAACAAAAATTGCAATGGAACATGGTGTCTCAAACCACGTTCAGAGGGTGAAAATTGCGAAAAACGCATGCAGGTTTCGATGTCACGCTGGAAAGACAAGAAGTACAATAATAAATTCAAAAAGATTTATTTGATTAATTATTTGTTGGAAGTGGTGGCCGCTGACGTCATTGCACAACAACGACATAGAAATGATTACCGGACGCACTCGAAGATACCAGTATGCTTTTGATTCCTACCGCAACGACGACAATCCGCGCTGTGAGAGTCGCCGTTGTGTCCACAGGCGACGCATTTACCAGTGATTTCAGGTGACCCCATAGGAAAAAGTCACACGGATTGGATCCGGCAAACGTGGAGGCAAAGCAATGGGGCCAGCAATCCAATCGGTCAACCAATCCATCTCCTTGGGTATACCATACGTTTATCACGATTTTCACCCTCTAAAAGTTGTTTTTGAGACACTATGTTACATTGCAATTTTTGTTCCTCCTGATGCCTACTAACAATCCCCCGAGTTTGTCGGTCCATTTGGAAATGAGAAAGCTGATTCTCTTGCCAAAGCAGCAGCTGTAAAAAATGAAGTGGATTTCAATATAGGTATAACAAAATCATGAATTAAGTGAAGACTTAAATAAGTGGCTCTTCAAAATTGGCAAGAAAGATGTTAAAACTCATTGGAAGCTAGGTACACTTTTGGGCTTATGCCCAAAATAGGCCTCAAGAGATCGAATGGGTAATTTTTACCTAAACCAATTATATACAGGACACGGAAGTTTTCGAGTTTACTAAAATAGATTATTTCAAAAAATGACAATGGTAAATGTGGTCTGGTTAAGTCACTATATTTTCGGTTGTAATCTTTACAAAGATATCAGAAAAAAGTGTTTTACAACTAACTTTGGGACATTGGGCTTAATGCAGTTAACTGCGAATGGCTTGGCAAGAAATGGACTTATTGAAATAGTTAAAAAATTGTTAGAGTTTTCTCTTACGTGTTAGTTTATTTCTAACCACACTGTTTTTTATATTGCGTAAATGTTAAATATTATTTTCAAAATTGAACCCTATTGATCGATGTATTATTGTAATGTTGTTTTGGTAATGTTGTGTGAGGAAATTATTTTCAATTTTATAAGGAATATGTCATGGTAAATGTTAATAGTAATTGATACTTGGATCGTAAACTGAATTTCTTTTTGTTTATGTTCTTCTGGTTGTTCTATTAGAATTATGATGTGATGAAATTTTTAATGTGTATTCTATGTTGTATGATACTATGAAGTATTTGGATATATTTTGGAATTTTAAAAATTATGAATGTAATGTAACACACAAAGTTATTTAAATGGAAAAAGGTGCTCTTGGTAACTGTCATCAATTTTCAACCTCGTTCTTTCTGCAGGACGGTGAAATCTTTATGTATATGTGTATATAAGTTTCGGCCAGCATCGCTTCCGAATGTCTAATCCAATTTTGATGAAACTTGGTACATAGGTTCTTCATTAGCCTATAAGTACTGAAGGTGTTAATAAGTTCTAACCCAGTCCCTCAGGGTAGGGCGGGGTAAAGTCTCCAAAATACATGCTACTAATAGGCCGATTCACATGCTTCGCGATTTTGATCAAACTTGGTACACATGTTCCTCATTAGCCACCTTGAAGTATTACAGGAGTAAATAAGCCCTAGGCCAAGCCCTCAGTGTAGGGTGGGACAATGTCCCCAAAATATATGTTAATAATAAACCGATTTACATGCTTGACGATTTAGGCGGCGTGGGCGATTTTGATAAAATTTGGTACACACACTTCTAATTAGCCAACTGAAAATACTATTAGGGTAAATAAACCCTTATCCAATCCGTCAGGATAATGTGGGACAAAGTCTTTAAAATACATTTAATATTTGCGCAGATTGGCATGAATTTGATAAAGCTGGCACAATTTCGATGATTCTGGGCAGACGTATTTCTCATAGGTTGACTAAAAAAAGAGTGTAGGTAAATAAACGCTAATCCAATTCCTCAGAGAAGTGGTGGGGAAAAATCTTCTAAATACATGTAAATTCTTGGGACAATTGACATGCTGTTGGATATGGCTCGGACGATTTTGATGAAATTCGGTACATATGTTTCTCAGTGGCTGATTTTTTTGTATTTATTACCCCGGCCCAGCCTATCCAAGATGATGTAAAGCCTTCCACAGGTCGAAGGAGGAACATAAACAAAAGAAAAGAACCACATTGTTAGATTGCAAAAATGCAACTACATCATTTTTCGGTTTTACCAGTACTTTTAAATAATTTAAATTTTCGCCACCAGAGTTTCTTTCCTATCTTGTGGCATCTTTGGCAACTTTTAAAATTATCAACGGTAATTTTGACAGTTTTATTAAATACCTTAATTTATCATTTTTATTTTCTAGTAATCAAATTAATTATTAATTGCTTTAACTTTTTATGTAATTTCTTTTAATGTATCCATATTTATTAAATTATAAATTACTTTTAGTTGATGGAACTATGTGCTCGCCATTTTGAACGGCGGAAGATTTTGTGTGTAAACTGTCGAGTGTCATCTGGCTGGGAGAGAAATTCCTTTGTCTTAAATATATTGCTTTAAGATACGGAACGTAACGTGGGCACCCTGGGGGTCTAGTCCGTTGGATTTTTCCTTCGGTTCTCATCCTCTCAGGCGTGCTGACCGGCACAAATTATTGTGTTGAATGATGTCCTAAATGACCCCAAAACCAGTTTTTAAATTTTATTTTCACAACCGATGTTCTGGGCCTCTGCAGAAAGAAGTGGTGTTGAGTGATGTCCAAAATGATCTACAAGACCAGCTTTTAAATTTGATTTGCTCGTCCGATGTTCTGTGCCTCTGCAGAAAAAAGTTGTGTTGAGTGATGACCGAAATGACTAACGAAAACAGCCTTTGCATTTTATTTTGCCATCCAATGTTCTGGGCCTCTGCAGACAGAAGTTGCGTTGGGTGTTTGAATAGAGAATGCATTTGAATATAGATTATGTTCGGAATGGCAGTGAAATCTGCAAATCTCAACAACGATATTTAAAAAAAAACTGATCACTAAACTGTTGGTGAATCGTGTGGCAGTAAAGCTCTGCATTTCCAATAACGATGGTTTTCAAGGAGTGTCCTCTGATCTATTGGTGAATTGTGTGGCAGTGAACACTACTTCTTCAACAAAAAATTCAAATTGTTTTTGGATAAGCAAAGAGCATTAGCTCAACAACGACAGGATATAATTTAAATTGAGAGATCTCTAGTTTATTTCAATTTTTTATTTGCAGTTTCTTGCGCAATTCAAAGTCTGCAGCTTTCTTTTTATATTAATGTGTATATTTTTTGTTTGGTTATTATATGTTGGTTGTGTGCATCAATCTCTGTTATTTCAATGTTATAGAATATGAATAATTAAGTTGGCAGGTTAAAGTTTTAGTGTGAAAATAAGAAAATATTCAAATTTAAAAAATTTGTTTTATTTAATCTCTCAATTTGTTTTCACAACGCATTTGTATCTTTATTTCATCAATTTTTCCACTATAGTTTTTTTATTTTTAGGTAGTCTAGAAAACTAGTAGTTTAAAACGTTAGTATGTAGTTACCTTAGTGTGAATTGAAATTGTATTTTATTTGTATTCATGTTTTAGCACCAACTGATCATTTCATAAGCGAATATATTTTCAATATTTAAATATGGTGCTGTAATATAAGGAATCTAGACTGCTAAATTTAAAGTTAACTTATTTTAACATTAACCCCCCATTTGTAACACACATTAAAAAAGAATTTACAAAGAACCCCAAAGGGTGAGCAAAACAATTTAAAAAATCATAGTTTACAGCAATGAACTCAAGAAAAACCACAAACCCTAAGGCTAAATAAATGCTAACTGAATCCATGAGGGTAAGATGGGATTAAGTCTTTTAAATACATATTACAAATGGACTGATTGACATAAATATTGATACGACCTGTGCAATTTAGATACCATAAGGGTATGTTTCTCACAGGCTGACTAAAAGTAATGTATGGATAAATAAATGCTAAACCAAATTCTCTGAGTAGGGGGACAAAATCGAGAAAATACATGTAAACCCTTGAGCCTATTGACATACTGTTGGATATGGCTAGAGCGATTTTGATTAATGTTGGTACATATTCTTTTAATTAGCTAACTAAGAATATTGTAGGGGTAAATAAACGCAACCTAATATTTGAGGTTAGGGTGGGACAAAGTCGCTTAAATGCATTCGGCAAATGGACGATTGACATGCAGTTTGATACAGATGGAGCAATTAGATGAAACCTGATACCTTATGTTCCTCATAGGCAAAATAAAAACACTTTTGGGGTAAATAAATACTCATCCAAAACCTTAGGTGGGCTGAAGCAAATGCATAGACCGATTGACAAGAAACTCGATACTGTTGGAGCGATTTTGATGAACCTTGGTAATAAAGTTCCTAATTAACCGACATGAAGTACTGTTTGGGTAAATAAGCCCTAACGCAGTCTTTTAGTGTAGGTTGGGGCAATGTGTTCCGAAATACACGTAAAAAATGGACCGATAGAAATGAAAATTAAACCGTAGGTTTCAATAATGTCGAACTAAAAATTTGAATGGGGGGGGGTAAGTCGTTTTTAGTCAACCCTTTAGGATGATAACTACCGATAAGACATGTAGAATTTTTTATTTAAAACGGCTGGAACAATTATTCGAAGTATTTTTTGTTAGTTTATTTAGACACTTTAATTGTTGAAATTTTAGTTGAAAAATGACTCCCACATTGCTCAGCAACAACGACAAAAAATTGTATTGAAAAATGGGCCATATGTCGCAATCTTCTAAGTTTGATGAAACTGAGTCATAGGAAGACATTTATCAAATGGACCAATTAGCACGGAACTTTTATGTCCTGGAGTCCTGAAATAATAAGATTTCCCCAAAACAATGCTAACATTGAAGAAATGAATGTAATATTCTATATTATGATTTATGATAAATGAAAGAAACTTTTTGAAGTAATAAATTATATATATTTTTTTAAAAAATGAGAAATATTTTCGCAAAAAAGTAATGTTAATAAAATTATTTTATTTATAAAATATTGTTCAGTTTCTTTTCTTTCAAAATATTTTGACCTGAATAAGACTGCGCAACGCCGGGTACTCTATAAACAAAGTGAAACAGGATCTAAAAGTAAAACAGATTGAAATCGGCATTGATTTCAAACTCTGTCTGTTTGTCATTTGGCATTCTTCAGAATGACAGATTTCAAACTTTCCCGGTTATATATATACTTAGAAAGTTACAAATATTTTAAATGGCATACGAACTTTATGGGCCCTCAGTCTACATATATTTATTTATGTGCTCGAATAATTTCTGCTTTAGATATGTAGCATAAAATTACTCTTTCAGAATCATGCTAGATGGAAGGCTTCATTATAAAAGAAAATTGTGTTCATTGGTAAGCTGAACTAAGATATACCACTTTGTATCTAGTACAGAAATGAAGCAATACACATAAATTAAAAATCCAAGTGGAAGAAAGTGATATCAAAGAAGGTGTAAAACCTAGCACAAAAATGAATTTACACCAGGAATTCAAAATCCAAATGGAATAAAATATGTGCTTCGAAAGAAGGTTTAGAGCCTAGTACTAAAATGAAGAAACAAGCGGGTATATGAGAAATGGAAGAATGATGTCCTGTCATAAGAAGGTTCAGAACTTAATGCAGAAAAGAATAAAATAAAATAAACGTCAGGCAGGAATTTCGAATTCAAGTGGAAGAAAACGTGCTGTCGAAAGAAGGTTTTAAAACCTAATACAGAAAGAAGCAAATCACAAGAATATGAAATACAAGTGGAAGAAATAATTTAAATAACCAAAACAAGAACGCAAATTTCCTAATTATTTTGAGTAATTATTTCTTTGTCGCATGCTCACAATCTGGCAACAATTTTAAATTGGCGGCATCCATTATTTTGAGTACCAAAGTAATAATTTTCTATCTGCCAAAGTTTTCAGTAAAATCGTTTATGATTTAACTTAAAATTTAGTTTAGGATTATGGATCTCACTTTTTGTGGAAATAAAAACGTATATTCAAAGCATAATGTTTCAAAGAAAACAGCATCCTTTACCATAAATTTAATCATTAATCTAACATAGTTTCTTTTACTATACGTGTTTTGCACAAAGAAATGGAAAAGTCTTTTGTAAAATTATCATACTAAACAAAAGAATGCCAAGAACCTTTTATAGATGAATTTCAATTTAACTTTCAAAATAAAAAAATTAAAATGGAGGTATAAATTTAGATTTTTCATATGGAGGTATAATGAATCAGTACAATACAAACGAATATACAAATCATTGGCAAAAGTAATTTTATTTTCACATAAAATCTTGCACGGTTGAAACAAACAAGCTTCGATACAATCATTACTTTGTTGACCTCCACGCAAAATTGTTATCTTTTGCAAGTAACAATTTATTCTTTTAATTAAACTTAGCGAAAAGCGTCTCTGATAGGGGATTGTAGACTTAAATATTCTCTGTTGAAAACATAGTGACACAATCCCTATGGAGCTGACTATGATTATATTAAATTTTCTTGTTTAAAAAGAAAAGAACCGCAGTGGCTGGAGCTTAATGTGCATTCACATTGATGCCTTTCGTTATCCCTGCCTTTACCAACTTTAATTTCAGACACAACTCTGAAGATTTGTACAAGTGATGTTTCACTTCAGACTTTCGGTCTCAAGTGTCTTAAGATCAAGTGTTTTAAGAAGTTAAGTTCACTAGAGGTAAAAAGAATTAGGGAGCTTTTCCAAAGAGAGTTTTAATTATAATATGCAAATGGTGATTTACATGGCCCAATAGCTAATTTCTGAACAGTTAGATATAGGCATATACTTCCTGTTGAAAAAACGCTTGAGATGACATAAAGAATCATATTTTATGTTGTTTGAGTCAATAAACGCACTGCTGAAAAAAATAAGTTAAGGACTTTTAGGTTTGGGGACTCCGTTAAAACCTCTGGACATCGTCGTTTCAAGTAACACAACATTTATTTACAATAATAAATTTTCAACATACTCAAGCAGAAACAGATTCTTCAAGAATATACTAAAGAATAGAATGCATTTTAAGAACAGTTTTGTACACGAACACTCGATCACACACAAGCAATTACTGCTAGACACCCTTGGCGTGATAGATGATTTTTGATGATTTTTTACATGGTGTTCGCAGTCAAATGAACAAACTAAATACGCATGTCTTCCAACGTCTAAACTGAACGTTATCTTAAGATGTTCTGTCATTGTATCCAAAATTAAAATGACACGGCACACTTCATGTGCTGTTCAGAAACGGATTCCGAGACTAGCACTTTGGGACGATTTTACACATTAAAGGGGTGTCAGGCAATGAGTCATATGAGCACAATTTCTGAGTTCTTTGTTAGATCACGCTCAACAAAATGTAAACATTACCCTTCCATTCTTCACTTTCCCCTATTTTGATGAAAATAACTCCGCCCGGCGCAGGCACAAAAGAGCAGAGGATTTCCGAATCCGTTGCTAAACAATATTTCATACGGTTTTCATGATTTTATAGTGTTTGTTTAGAATAAGATGATTCAAGTTAAACAAAAATTTATTTAAATTATCCACTCTGCTAATCTGAGATCTGAATAATTCATCAAAAAGTGATGGCATTGTGCAGATACAAAATCCAATCATAGAATCATAACAATGTTGCCAGACAGAAAAGGCACATTTTAAAATTAAATCATGACATCATTGGCGTCACAGACTCCATTAATAAATTCGCAAATTGGTATTATTTTTCGTAAGCATTATCAAAAATTACCAAAAAAATATTGTTTTCTTTTGAAGTTTACAGTAGCATAGTTTTTTGATAAAGGCGGCACCATTACGAAATGAATTTTTGCTAAAACTAATTGAAGTTTGCTAAAGTAAGTAACGTATTAATCTTTTAAAAAGAAACTACAAATGCTTATCTTTTATTTCATATATCTTCTTTGATATCAAATATCTCTAAAAATGTAATTTTAACTGAACAATGTGAATATGTACAGCTCTGCCTCCTGCTCGCTAACTCGCGCTATCCACCAGGAGGGTTGCTACGCAAAAATCACTCGTTTCGCTCCCTATAGTAAGGGAACTTTGCATCCTAGCAAAAACACATTTATCATTGAGTTTTATAGATTTCTTTTAATTTATATCAGCACATGATAAATTTATTAATTCAATTGAAATTAACAAAGAAAATTGTAGGACTTAAGAACTAGGTGCAATCTCATCATGAAGCTCGCCATAGCCGCGACATTCGATAACAAGCTCACCAAAAGTAAAGGAAAATTCTTTCATGATCACCACATTTGGTGAATAATAGCCCAAAAGAAATTCCATTTTGGCGACAGCACCTTATTTGTCGTTGAACATGTTGAAATAAATTATTTTCCTTCTTCCTGAACGCCTTTGACAACTTTCTTCAATTGGTTCATTTGCACGTTAATTTCGTCTTTTTTCATTGTTCTGATCATATTTAACAACACGGTTGAGATTAATGTTTAACTCATTGAATAGAAGATTTAAACCAAATCACACTAGTTTGTTCATATTTGGAAAGTTAAATTAAATCACGTGATCTATCAATTGCTATAGATGCTGTCAAATCCTATAGTTAAATAACGTGTGTTCTGGGAATCGCACAAGAGAAATTATTTAGATAGATTTAGCAAGGGAAATAAACACAAAATTGAAATCAGAATTTCGGCATACCTCAAATCAATTTCAAATAAAAATAAAAACCAGTTTAATTTTTTTTATTTTTATTCTATTTTTATATCTTGTTTTCGGAATAATGTGAATTTTTAACTTTGTGAATTTGAAGACTTTTTTAGCAACAAATCAGAATCAGTCTTCAATTTAAATTTTGAATTTCCCATTAAAGCGAACAGAGAGAGAAAATATCAAGATATTCTGAGTAAAAATGTAATTTATTTATTTATATTTTAATTAAAAGATTGATGGACTGAAATGTGTTTAATGAGATTGTTGGCAACAAAGGCTGTATCCTCCAGTTTCAAGAATATTCAATTAATATATGTTAAGTTAACTAAAGGAAATTCAAAAAATAATTTTTATAGATATTATAAAATAAAACAATTATAAATTAAATAAATTTTGCAGCTTTTCTCATAATTGCATTTCATCTGCCTTTCACTCAATCATGTTACATGTTTAAGAATGTATTGTTCGACAAGGCACATTGCTACATCGTTTTGCACTAGTTATTGCTTTCAAGACAGGATATGCATTCATCTGCAACACATGCTTTTGACATTCAAACACACTAGAGAAGCGCTTAATCAATATTCCCTATTCATAGAAAGGAAACCTCCGCTAACTACATGCAATACATTTGAGAATACAGAGAATGAAACAGGACATATAGCTACGAAATAAGCACATAAATAAGCAATCGTTTCTATAAATTATACTTTTGAGAATCTATGAATATTTCACTTTTTGCAGTTTTAAAATATTATGAACGTTTTCAAAGTAAAACTCTGGAACAATAAACTGCAAGATGGAAAAGCTACGATTCTTCGAACGATATCCAAAGACGTATGCTCTGGATTTATTATTATGTTGTATTGATGTCAGTGTTTACTTGGCCCTTTTAGAGAGAACGTTTTTCCGAATGATTAAAAATTAATCTTAACTAAGCGAAACATAATAGTAAATTTATCGTTGTTAATGATAGTAAATTAGATGCAAGTAAAACGATAGAACATTGGGTTACAGATTGGAGAAATTAAGATTCTTCAATCGATATGAAAATACGTGTGCTTTGAATTTAGAATTAAAGTCTCTTAGTAATGATAATGTTATATGTACTAGTAACTGACTTAAAATTAATTCAATTTAAATGTAACAGAATGGCTAATTTATCTTTGTTGTATAATGGGTTTTTGAATTCAATAGTTTAAATACAATGTACATTACGAAATTGGAATATCAATCATAATTGTATTAATTATGATCTCAGATATAATATGAAAATGAATATCAGAATTATAGATTAGGGAACTAAGTAAAAATGAATTACCTACAATGAATCTAATAAAAAATAATTTCAAGATTCGGTAACATTTTTGATAATAAATTAAAAATTTAATTTAAAACTAAATTGCTAAAAATTATTTAAATCAATTTTTTAAAAATTTTAGTACACTAATAAAAGTGTCTTTCTAAAAATTGTTTCTATTCATTTTATTATTATTTTTTTCCACACGTGGAAAAAACTCGGAATAATTGTAGACATACGCATAGGAACAATTCTGTATCATAAATGGCATTTCCTTGATTTAACATAGAATAAAATATACTACACATGGTGTCCTAAAAGACAGTTGACAAACTTCAAGGGAAGGCCATCCATACAGAAGTCATTTTTGCATTAGAACAGAGATTGAAAATACAAAGGTCAGTAAATTAAGTTAAAGAAAAGGATACACCAGATAAAATTCACAACACAGATTTAATGGAATATACATTTGCAATATCACAACAACACAGCTGCATGAATAGCAACATCCAGGTGTGTATCATTTCAAATGGGAAGTTCTTTGAACTCTTATTTTAAATACCCCAAATGTTTTTTGCTGATACTGTCTCCGACTTACCATTGTTATATTTCATGTTCTTATGGCTTGTACTCTGTTGTTATTCACTTAACTGCCTTGTGCTATTGTGAATTTTTATTAAATTGAATTTGTGTTTTTAGACTTTATCTGGTATATCTTTATCTTTTACTAAATTCATGGACAAAGAAGCCCCGATAGCGCCCCTCCAATTGTGATTTAGACCCCAATTTTTATTAAAAATAATTTATTTCTCTATGCCTGACCTACACTTAAAGTTTTAAATTTAACTCTGGTATACAATTTTCAACGGCTCACTGTATCTTTGTTTATTTTTCAGAAATTTTGTATAGAAGAATACTTCTGTATCTCCAAAGATAATGATGAATGAAATCCGTCGACTTCTCGCGTAATTTTCTAGTAGAATTGACGCTTCCCAACAGTAGGGATTGCCGAGAGTTTCGACATACGGATTTTGCACTAAGGCTTTCTTATATTTATGAAAGTTGCCCTATATGAAGTTATGAAAAAAATTACACTACGTTTCGCAAATGCGCAATAACAAATTATTTACCACAAATGCTCATATTTCCTGTAATATTCACATTGTTTAATTCAAATTTTAATACGGTGCTTCTTTTACATATTGTCAAGTATTCTGTGAAATTCGTATAATTTGGTGGAAAATTTTGCATGTTATAAGCAAAGTACATGCGGAAAAATTTGGGAGTTTTTAAGAAAGCCTTTAAATGTGCCTGACTATTCGTGCTGTGTTTACGAAAATGCATGTAAATATTATGAACATAACCATTGATGAAAGTTACATCTCGTTATCAGAATCCTGTGAAATAGGATGGGTCAAACTCCATTTTCACCTTCATCCCTTTCTATCCCCCCCCAAATTGCCCTCGTGATCGAATCCTCACTGCAAAATCCGAGTTCCGACGATAGTCACGATTCTCAGCAAGTGATTGTAAATTTTGGTATCCATATTAACTCCAATTTTGTAGCGTTTTCAAAATTGTGCATTAGATTTGGACACCAGTGTATATGAAACGATAAGCTACGTGGCACAGAAGAGAGGTTAATTTCTCTTTTGCCGTTGGCAACGATCGGTTTGTTTACAGAACAAAACAGGTAGCCTCCTCTGTGTTAGACATAACTTCATAGTCATAGACTGTTACTATATTCATTCTGGTGTAAAATAAATTTTTCTCGAAAAAAATTTAATTTAAGATGTAGAATTCACAATATTTCTTAAGTGAAAAGGATGAAGTTATTCAAAAGAGATTAATTAGAATTGAAGCAGATGGGCTTAGGCGAACCAGAGAACGTTTAGATCAAAGTCAAAATTGTTTAAATCAGCGAAGATAAAATCATGTCAATTCAAAAATTGAGGTGAACTCATGGAGATTACTATTGCAAAGAATATACTTTGGTTACGTTTCTGTCATGCTTACACCACTTGGCGTCTTTTTTTTTCTTGGCAAATTTCCTTGGAGCGCTGAATCGCCAGTTTGGCTCTAGAAGTGTCAGGAAAATCATTGTGCTTGCATACAACAGAGCGCAGATGATCTGCGCGGGATCAAGTAGTTTGAAATATTGCCTAAATTGAAGAATTTCTCTTAAGAGACTTGGCACCCTAAGAATTCCGGAAAATCAATGAAAGTATCGATTTTCAAATTTTGAGTGGAAAATGATCCTCGAACCTTTGACTTAATAATCTGAAAGTTTCAAAACAATCAGACAAGTATTTAGTGAGATATGAAGTTATTTTGTCTAACATTTCCTCACGTGCCACGCCCACTTCCAACGACGCATATTTCATGTGTAAGTTGCAAAGCCACCTAATTTTTTTCCATAAAAGCAAAGCAAGATAGTTGTTTCAAACAGTAGCCAATTAATCTTTGTTTGTTTACTGTTTTACTGCTTTCGCTTCCTTATTATTTATGAAGCATATCGTCATCATCATCATCATCACTGCTTTCGCTTCTCATTTTTTTGAATTTCTCACTGTCAATAAAATTTCAATAAAATGGATTTAAATTTTTTCTCTGCTATAATGGATATTTGATAAATAGTACTGCAGATCATTTATTAAATATTTTGACTAAAAAATTTGAAAAAAGTGAAATTTTTCGCATTTTTTAAAAAAATTTCTAATTATCCCTATAAATGAAGATGCTAATTAATAATTATAGTAATAATAAATATTAATGAAACTGATAACTTAGGACTCGCAAATGTTAGGTTATTGCTCTGAAAAAAAACTAGCTTGATATAAGTTGTTTTTATTACAATTTTATTGTTATTAAAATTTTAAAGCTGTTTTCCTCAGTTTGCTTTTTTCCAAAATTGTGTCTGCTACAAAATGAAAAAAGTCGATCTCTTTTTATTCTAATTACTTGAAATTTTTTCTGTTCACTCACAAATGCATGCTTAATAGAATTAGGGATGGATTTGTAAAAATTTTGATTAGAAAATTTTTAAAAAATGTACAAAGTGAAAAGTTCTG
This sequence comes from Araneus ventricosus, assembly GCA_013235015.1. Taxonomy (NCBI): domain Eukaryota; kingdom Metazoa; phylum Arthropoda; class Arachnida; order Araneae; family Araneidae; genus Araneus; species Araneus ventricosus. Next base: position 359,652 of record BGPR01000313.1, on the reverse strand, counting down.
AGAGTTTCCAAAAATTTTCACAAAATTTTGAACAAAATTTTTTTCTCTGAAACTAATGTAGATATCAAAAATCCGATCCCTGTTTCTGTTAAGTACATTGAGAGGTCCCTTTAAAAAAAATTTGGAGAAAAAATATTAAAAATTGTATGAGAAGAAGCATTTTAAAAAAGGGTTAATTTTTTTTTAAATATTTAAAATTTTTAAATTTGTAATTTTTCAAAATGAAAAATGTTTTAAAAATTTCAGTTTCTGCACAGTTTACATCTATCTACTACAAAATTGAATAAGTTTGATCAAAATTGTAGAAAAAAAATTTGGGGGTGCCAAGTCCCCTTAAAAATAATATCTCTTAAAGAATTTCTCTCGAAGAAAAAAGCCGTAAAGATTTCAAGGAAAAGAAAAAGAAATAAAAATAAAAAGGAATGAACATAGTAATCTGAAATATTATCAATACAAAAATATTTTATTATACAATTAAAAAATTATAACACAACCACAAATAGTATTATTTTGTGTCTAACATGCCTCGTACGAAAGTTTTAACCGGTTTATATAGTTAAAAAGTTAGAAATTCTGATAATTTAGGTAGTTTTAGATGTCCTTTCGTTTTGCAGTTTTGAATTATATAGCATAAGCTGTATAAATAGCATTATAAGCTGTATAAATCCATTAGGAAAAAATAGAATTGGTTCTCCCATCTATTGTCTTTATTAAATACTAAAAGCGCATTCTTTCTAATAATCTAACGACTGCCGCCTGGATAAGAAAAACTAGAAATGCCCCTTGAATGAATTTCACATCACTCCTACCAAGTTTTGAGAAGGAGTTCTTATATGCAGGACATGATGTGACTAACATAGTGTTACGGAAATCGTTCGGTGTGTGCACGGTAAAAACAGTCCAACTAGCGGGATAATGGACAATGACGCTTTATCCTCGAATATTCCGGAAAACACTAAACACAGGTAACAGGAAAAACAGTACTTGCACAAACTTAAACACGAGCAGACAACAAATCACTTATAATCACACTGATTACACGAACAATAGAGATCATCGTCAAATAGCTGACCAAGTAGCAATGCGAGCAAGACTCCAAAAGAGATTCTTCAAACTCCGCAGTTGCTCAAAAACTATTGTCTTATCTCAGAAACTTCGGGTTTACATACCTTTTCTGACAGGATGCGACGTCACATAGAATCATCTATTAAATTATTTATATTTCCGCCAATAATATAGATATCGAAAAAATTCTAGGGTTTTTGAGGACTTTCAGTTTGGGCTATTTTCCGATAGGTAGAAAGAACCTCTGTAAATGTCTCTTTCCAACCATAAGACTAACATCGTGGAAAACCGACATTACATGTTCGTAGCAATAGTTTGCTTCATTGCGTTTTTCTTTTCAGTGTTGCATCAGCCTATTTGATAGCTAACGAGTTTATATTTTTTGTTTTTGGAAAATATCGTGTATTTTCAATAAAATGTTTATTGATTTATAAATCTAAATTGAAAAACTTTTTATTTTTCTTTACAAAATTACCCAGTGATCACTACGGATGGGACATATATGCCCCGATCCTAAGCTACTAAATATATTTTTCCTGAAGAAACCTCGTTGTTTTGGATTTTAGTGTTCCTTACTCATAGTTCATGTTACCAAAATTGTTTTGAAAATAAAAACTCTTCAGGAAAGAGTAAATACAAACGCTTGTCATAAAAACTTTAACCTGTTCTTTCATTTCATTGCAGCTGGTGGAATGATACATCATTTCCTCATAATAATTAAACCTTCCAGTTAAATTCGAATAATTAGAATAAAAATATCTGACTTATCAGCTTGTAAGCATTTAAATCTCGATTCTCTTTTATCGTTTCGATTTAAATATGAAATATTAGTAGGAAATCCTGCTCGCTCTCTTTCTCTTTGAAAAGTGATGTGTAAATCCTCATTGCCCTGAATCTAAATACTTCAAAACTAGTGGACAAAATATTTTTCCAGCGTCATCTATCTTGAAATATTTAACCACAAAAATCCATGAATCCTCTGATTTGAATAAAACTGTGAAAGAAAACCGAATTCGCAAATTTTTCTCTCCATTTTACCGCGCGTACATTCGAAATGGCTGAAAAGTGTAAATCATTTATCACAAAACTTGGAGACAAAATGAAAATAACGAAAACAACGCAGGAAAGAAACGAACGGTGTTTAGCGACGTTTGAATCGGGAATCAGCTGTAGATAAATAAAAATATTCATGTATGCATGAGCACTATGGAAGTCACGGTGGCATTTTATTCACCCAGACAGAGAATAAATAAATACTTCTTATTTCTTTTCCAAAAACGCATATCCTCACATAAACAAAAGTTACGCACTCGCATAGCAAACAAATATCTCCGTCGCGTTGTTTCGTTGCAGCTTGTTTAAATATAGACTTAAAAATAACTTAGTTCTCAGTATGAATACAAATCGCAAAAATCTTCGGGAGTTTAAAAATTTTAGCATAAAAGATTCTGTTTCACCGTCCAATCCTTGAAGTAAGTATTTAGAAAATAAAAATTATTACAATTGTTTCTAGTGTTGAAAATTTATGAAAACTGTTAAGCAACAGGCAAGATTGGTACGATGTTATGTATCAATTATTTTATTTTATAATATATCTACCAGTGGTGCAGTCGCAAATTAAGCAGTGCCGGAACTTTTTCTAATCTTGGTGACAATAATCATACTGTTTTTAAGAAAGTTTTTTCAATTTTTCTTATTTATTTTTTGTAAAAAAAGAAACAGTGTCGGAACAGGGCTCCGGTGCGCTCCGGCTCCACTACACCCCTGCCTGATATCTAAATTACATTTCAACTACATAAACATGCCGAATCTATTATTTCAATGTAAGGTAGGGGAGATCGGGGCAGGTTTACACACTTTTTAAACTTTTATTTTTCTGTTTTTGGGCTTTAAAGTATTGCTTTCATTTTCATTACCAATTAATTAGTTACTCTTTAAGGCATGTAATGTATATTTTTAAATACTTGAAATTATTATATTTTAGTAATTATGCCACTTTCTTTACCATGATGTCACCTGTGTAAACTTGCCCCATGACGGGGTCAAATTTAAACACCACCAGAAATGAATGATTAAAATGCAACAAATTAAGTACAAAGAATCCTATTTTATTTCAAAAAGTACATAATAGATTATAAACAATTACGGTGAATCCTAATAGTTTTCAAAATCACTCTCACAATTTATACAAACAAAATATTCTGAATTGCCATTGGTAATACAGTCCTCATGAGCCCACCTCTTACATTCAGGGCATTGTACCCACTGTTCACCAGATCTTGATTCTTCGTATGGATTTCAATAGTAAATACACAGATAATTTTCATCGTCATCAGAATCAAAAGTTTTCTTGATTTTTTGTTTCTTTCTACGCTCGACATCTCCAAAAATTTGGTTCAGAACAAGTTTTTCTTATTTTTAATTTTTTTTCATTATTATAACGTGTTCTAGTGTAGCTCACTGACTGAGACATAGTATGATGGGCTGATGCTAATTTCCTCGTTATTGATTTCTCCTTCTGAATTTGTAAAGCATTTTTTACAGGCGTATCTGTAAGAATTGATGTTTGCCCTTGCTTCCTACCTCTGTTACTTGTTTTCCTCGGCCCTGCTTTTTGAAATGGCCTCACATCTTCAGGTGTTGGGAATGACATGGCAAGTGCCACTTGTGCCAGTTTATAACAAAAAAATGGCGATGGGAGCAAGTTTACACACTGTGTAAACCTGCCCCATACACTGTGTGTAAACTTGCTCCATCGTAATTTTTTTGTTATAACTCAGCATATAAGCTTTATTCATAATAAAAATAATCAACTAAATAGCTTAAATTAACTACAAAAGAACAACCTAAGAGGATAATCTATAATAAGTTATAATATTCAAATAGTACTAGCTCTATTAAATCCAATAAGTAAGGGTAAAAATTTACTAAAATGGAAAAAAATCAGAAAAAGTTGTCCACTCCATGATCCACTTTCAAGACTGACTCAAACTTGCGTGAATATTAATGAAGGCCGAGACCCTTCTGAAACGACTTGTAGTGCCCCCCGACCAATGGTATGTGAAATATAAGCCTTGTGTAAACTTGCCCCTGTACCAAACTTGTCCCGGTCTCCACTACTTTTTTTTAAAAATTAGCCTGAATTCAGAGTTTTGCAAAACGTTTCAAAATTTAAAAAATAGACATAACGGATGAACCAAAATATATTCTCAAAATACTTCATATTTAAGTCAGTTTCGACAAATAACCCGCAGAGATTCACAAACGCAAACTTTTATTTTAACATTAAGTCAAGTTAACACAGGGGCAATAAAACGCATCGATGGCGATGGTGCCAAGAGTTAAACGACTGCTTGAACTCAGGTTTCTTAACCTCCGGACATGCTATTGTTGGAAAAATGACTTTGCAAATACAATTAGATAATAAACTAGGAACTGCGATATTAATTTACAAAATCGTAATAGTTTGCTATTACTTAATAAGTAAGAAAAAAATAAATGGAAGAAAAAAAGAGAGAGGAGTATTTTAGCTTCGTATAGTTGCAAACTCATCATGAAGCATATACGAAGAAACAGTTGCCAGAACACATAACAAAATTCTGGAAGAAAATAAAAGTTCAAAAGCAGAAGATTAACAATTTCCGTCAAGAACAAAAACGATTATGTATACTTAACGATATGCAAATTACTTACTATAATTTATAATAATAATTTGCGGATATCTGCCTGTGCTTCAATTTCATAATAAATGTTTCGAATGGAATAATTTTTTCAGAAAATTCAGTTTTATAATAGTTTATTTTTTAGTTTGGGTCTCATTTGCCTGAGAAAAATAATCAAAATGTAGTAATTTTAGGCTTTTTTGGAAAAATTTTACTGCAAACACATCAAAACATATTAATGCTAATAAAAAAATGATATATTTTGGAACCTTAAGGATTTAATTATATTTCCAAAATTTTCCAAATTTCCTTTTTCGCAATAATAGAAAGAATCCATCAGACAGACTGTTGCAGAAATCCTCAGAGAGGACTTAGTAACCACTTTTATAAACATTTTTCACACAATGAAAGTGTATTTTATCATTTTAACTGTGGTTACATATTTATTTATATTCGATTGTAAAATGATTGAAAAAAGTCACATCAAGAAACGTTTCGATAGCAGAAGAAATTAAATTTCTGCCGAGCAAAGAGATAGATATTTTTTTCCAGATTTAAGACAAGGGTAAACAAGAGAAGAATGAAGACTTCGTTTCGTTTTAGAATATTTCGATAATGCTTATGTTGTGCATCCAAGCGAATGTATGTAGCATAATAGTAAATTCAAGCTTAATTCAGAAAGCAATCAATGTAATTATTGATGTAAATTCCTTTACTTGGTACAGAAGTACCAAAGATAAAAGTGCATTGAGGAAGTATTGAGAGATGTATGAATATAAGGTTGCCATAATTGCCATGCATTGATACGGGGCGTTTAAGAGCTAAATAAATAAAACATGAAAACAATGGATAGGTAATTTTACTCTGATATAAAAATCAATAAAGTTTAAGCAATCTAATAAAACTAACACGTGGAATAAGAAAAAAGATGTGAGGCTAATCCTTTTTATTACAGTCATATGTTAAAGTTGATTTTGCTTTCTTAATTATATATCATTTTCTTCTTTCGCATAATTATAAAATTGTGTGAAATTCATTTAACCCTCTAAACGTTTTGCACGTATTTTTTCGTTTCTGATATTGAGTTCAAAAACAGATAATTCATGTTTATATGTACACTGAAGAGCCAAAAACACTGGTACAGGCATGCGTATGCAAATAAAGAGATATGGAACCAATCAGAGTACGGCTCTGCGGTCGGCAACTCCTATATAAGACAACAAGTGTCTGGCATAGTTGTTAGATCGGTTACTGCTACTACAATAGCAAGTTATCAAGATTTAAGAGAGTTTGAACGTGGTATTATAGTCGGCGCACGAGAGATGGGACATAGCATCTCCAAGGTAGCGATGAAATTTGGATTTTCACGTGAAATTTGGAAATCTACGACATCGCCGCTGCCGGAAGAATATCATGCAAGAACGGAACCAACGACAACTGACGAGAATCATTAAACGTGACAAACGTGCTACCCTTCAGAAAATTGCTGCAGATTTCAATGCTGGGCCATCAACAAGTGTCAGCGTGCGAATCATTCAACGAATATCATCATCGATATGGGTTTTCGGAGCCGAAGGGCCATTCGTGTATCCTTGATGACTGCACGATATTAGGCAGTTGTACCAGTCTTTTTGGCTCTTCAGTGTACAATTTCTTAATCAAACATAGATAAAATATTCTTAAGATTTTAGAGATTTTTTTGAATGCAATAAAGATCTAATTATTAACTTTAAAAGCAAATTGTTAAGACTTTAAATCAAGTAGATCAAAATAGCTAACCACTCAGAGAGTTTAGGGAGGAAACGGGACAAAAACTGGACAAATAGTAATACGGGACAAAAAAGTGTCTGGCACAGTTGTTAGATCGGTTACTGATATATGGCGAAATATGGCGACAGTCCTTATATACGGAAGGTATGGCAACACTATGTATGAAGCGTTGAGAAGAGAAGACAAACCTTTAATTTTAAATAAACTAGGCAACAATTTGTATACATTGAAAGGAACGTATTTCCAAGTGCTGCTGTCTGGTAAACTGTAGATAAACACTTTTGATCTATTCTACTTTTGAAAGAAAACAGGTTTTGCATTTTCTGACGTCTAGCTCAATATTAAACGAAAAATATGAATAGATCCACTCTGGTTCTCAGCGCCTCATATTTGAATAAGAAGCATTCATTTCCAACAATTGTCATGCATTTATTTTATTTGCAGTAAAATTCCTCTAAGCTGTAACCCCTGCATAGCTGTCAACCGTCTGACCGGCCGCTTTCGGTTATGTAGGCTCGTAGACATAATGTTAAATTAACCTTCTAGCAGGCGCGCCCTCTATACCAACATGAAAGGTCGCGCGTATTTCCTAGATACGCTATTGTAAACTATCAGTTTTTGAGAGGATAATAATTGAAATTAGGTTGTAATTGGGTAAGGGTTAATAAGTACATTTATTTTAAACAATTTGTATTTAAAAAGGAATAGAAAAAAATGTAAAGATAAAACAAAAAAATATTAAAAAGCAAAGAATTAGCTGAATAACGTGAAAGTAAAATAAATGAAATCGACAGTACTTCAATTGAAATATTTACATTTGTAATATTAAACTGTAAAGACATTATGGAAGTAAAAAAACAATTGAAATTCAGATATAAAAAGCAGGAAGTCGGTTTCATAGTCATTTCATTGCAACGGTCGACGGTATCTCTGAAATACAAATAACAGATTCGCAGTCCTAATAACGTCTCGAATTTCGAACAATGACTAGCAGTTCGTTGAAAGGAGCTGGAACAATAATCAAGGTCATGCTTTCATAGCGCCCTCTATTAATAAGATATAAAACGAAATTCTTCTCTAGTAAGAAATTCTCTCACATACGCCCGTCTGCTGGAAGGTTAACCTCTAGAAACGGTCACTCAAACCCATCTCTGCGGCCCGGTTAGTTGCCCATTCTTTTATTAAGGAAAAAGAAGGAAAGAAAGAAGAAAAATCAGACACTCAAAACCAAGCCCGGAAATCAGATAAAAATGAATTATTCCTTTCCCAGTTTGAAAAGAAAAGTGAACCTCAACCTCTACTTTGGTGGGCATTCATTTGCTCCTCCCGTTTTAGAGAGATTTCACTGCATGCAATAGCTGCCGCTTAATGGGATCACTTGGGACTGAGAAATTTTGATAGCAATAACCGAATTGGGTAAAATCAACTATATTTTTATCACATCTAGGGAAAATAAAAAAAAACACTTACCTCATCCCTATCTATAATTTATTTCAAAAATAACAGCTAAAAAATCATTCATCAGCTCTAGAATTAATCCTTAGGCATTCACTTTTATATTGTTCGTATTCGTATTGTTTTTTAAAATTTTTTGAACGATGCTGCACGCTGCTTTTCAAAATATCAAGTGCTTTGCTCATTTCGGCGTTCGTTAGAGGGTTTTCTTCAACACATTCGGACCCGTCGGAATCATCAACGCTTATTGCTTGGCTATGCTTACGAACAGCTTGGCAGATTTCATATCAATTCTCTATTTCAAAACTGATAACATTAAACTATGCAGTGATCACACTAAACGAATCTTTTTGTGTACATTTGAATACGTCGGTTTGGAACCAGAGGTTTTTGATAATATATAGCGAATAACATTAACCGCAATCGCATTAAAGGCCTGCACTGTTATAATAATTTTAGTTTAGCGGAAATTGTGAGTCGCTCCACTTTCTACAATACAGGTTCTCAAAGTCTGTATTTCAATAAGCAGCATTCAGCTTCACAGATTGATGCGTATTTATTACTTACCAGACGCCTTCGGCGACTAGCTTGTTCTCCAGAAATATAATTTCAATTGAATCTCTTATGTATAATCTGATACTCATGGTTCCCTTTACAAAGTAATGTTAAATTTCAAATTTTTATAGACTTTTAAACCATGTTCTTTTAGTAACCTTTCAGCTGGTTTGTTCGTTGTCTGCATGGACGTCTCTAATGGAGTCAAGTGACTGGTTGTGTCATGTAGCATTCAACTGCACATTATCGGCATCAACTTCACTCTCTTATTCCTTTTGCAGACTATACATTTTAGTTTAACTTTAAATGCCGTGACACATTTTACTTCCAGCCGCATGTTAGCTGAATGAAAATATGCTGAATAAAATATAGCATTAAACATTAAGATATTACCTTAGATTTCAAAAATGGTAGAGAAAACGCCAACATTTTGCTTAATGTTTATTTAATTAAAATTCTAACTAAAATTTCAAAGAAAGGGTTCCAAGATGCACATTCTCACCTTCCAAAGTATATTTGTGTCAAATTTCGTAGCTCTAGGTTCAAAGGTCTGCCCTGTAGAGCGCCAACACACATTCTCCTTTAATATTAGTAGAGAAGAGATATCTGAGAAATAACAGGAAATACCGGATTTCTATTTAAAGAAATTTTAATTAATAATTCTAAGTTCAATTACTTAGAATAATACTGTAAATAACCGTATTTCAAAAATTTAAACTATTACTTATTATTAGTCAAAATTTTAAAATGCATGTTTTCAGTCTTCAATTTCACTCATTCGGCAAAAACGATTCGTCTCTTATTGTTAAATTGTAATGAAAAAATCAATAACACAAACCAAATTTCTTCTCTTCTTCGCATTCTAGAACCATGCTGAAAAGGGTGCTCACCACAAGAGTAATCAATTCAATATTAACGCTAATTACTCTTTTCGTCACTAATTCATTAGAGAGTATGATAAGGAGGCAATTGTCCAGACTAATCCTTAGGGATTTTAAGTTTGTGATTAATTACAACTTTCTGATTCTCAAATCTCGTAATGGTTAATGAAGATAAAACTTTGCGTGGCATCTCGAAACTTGCATAAACTTACGCTCGTGAACACTGATTTAATATTTAATCGATTCTTAAGTAGAGCTATGCTTAAATATAGTAAATGCACGGGATATTATTAAATTCTTTTTTATAAAAATTAGATGATAAATATCTAAGAACTCTTTGATTCCTTGTTAATTTTTTTGAATATCATCTTATTGCACTTTAAGTGACCAAGTTTTACATTTCATAATATTCCGCGCTTTTTATCTGCAGAAATAATTTTCGAGTTTAAATTTTATTTTTAAACAACTCAGACGAACTCAACTAATTATTAATTTTCTAAATTTATTTTAGAATTACTGTAATGAATTGAAATTTAGTAGGGGAAAGTGGAGTTACACCAGGTGGCTGAGACTCGAAGGCCTGTTGGAGCTAAACTATTCGACATAGAGATGGTCAAATTTTACTAAAATATTCATTGTTTAACGGAGTAAAATATATCATTCCTGAAAAAACATAATTTCATTACTATTTTTATAAATAATTTTTAGAGGAAAATTTCAAACCACCCGTTTTCACCTCACTAGGGGAGTAAAACAGGGTGGGCATGTTATCTTTATGGAAAATTAGCAAAACTAGATTTTCAGCGGGAAAGTAGCAGACATTTTTATTTTATATGATTAATTTAAGAATATTATCTACAAATTTTGCTGTAAAGCATATATCTTTTTCCTCCGCGCCATTGTAGCTTTCGTGAGCCCAGCTAAGGCATTTTCTACATTGAATTCAACCTTTCAAATCCTTAAGTTAGAAAATACATCTTTACAATATAAACAATCGACGTCTGATTTTTTTTCATCGGAAGAACCATCATTACTGTCTGGCCAGGTCTTGAGCCACTTGGAGTTCCCGGTTTTACCCCGAGTGCAGGGGTTATGAAAACGAAATAAAACCACGCAACTATTGGACTAAATCCTTATTGTTGGATAGGGTATAAATCCTTAGTAACCATATAATAAGCTGGCTTAAATAAAATTATTTCCTAACTATAATGATTATTAAATAAGGATAGTTTTATAACGGAACAACATTAGATAGTTGACGTCTTAAAAAATTCACCTGCACAGACGCAGTGAATTCAACAGCAACAGCACGGCCACTATGACCTTTCTTCTTGACTAATGGAGTGTAATTCAGAATTTGTCCGTTTGAAAGGAGAACACTAATAGCGCCAGAAAAAAGGTACCCGCTTTTACTCCACTCTCTCCAAAAAGATTTTGAATATCATGCGGAGAGACATTATAGCCCCAGACATGACATCTTGTTTTTTCATTTTTAAGCGATATAATTTTTCTAATAGCAATTTTGTTCTACGACAATTTTTGCGGTGACACTAAAAATTTGATTTCTGAAAACAATGTGTGGAATGATATTGAGAACACTTAAAACAAAATTATTGAAAGAAATAGCAATTCATAAGAATTGCAGTTTAGAAGAGATGCGTGCTTTGCATTGTGGAACGAGTACTATAACTGGGTAACTACAAATTAGTTGTTTCGAGGAAAACACAAATAACTATTTTCTTCCGTTAATCGAACCCAAGCCGAAAACTTCCAAAACCTAGCAACAGATCACCAAATCTTAGAAATAATTCGCCAAATCTTAATGATAGATTTCTTAGTGATGAATGTTGACGCCAAAACGAAATAGCGCCAATATTTCAGATTGGAGACGATCGGGATTTCTTTACAGAATAGTACCCCCAAAATCTCCTCTGAGTTTGAAATGAGTGTAAATGAACGAAGGGGTTGTGTATAGCAATTTACCTAGCTGTAGCATGTTGAGATTCTATGCAAATGGTGCATTTTCGTGCATTTACCCATATTTCGACAGCTAAAAGATATAAATTGTTACAGAACTCACTTCACGATATGATAAAAGCTTCGGATTCATTCATTTCCTTACCAGCGTTGCAGACACTGTAGAATCAGAATTTTATCCAATTCGCATGAGCTGGTACAAGCGTGGCTCTACTAAACCGTTACATTTTCATACACTTCTCTGAACTAATCTGTTTTTTTAAATCGTGCAGTAATAAACAGTTTATTTACCCCCTCCCCGTCCTTTTTTAAAACTCTTTGTGTGACAACTATACTTATTCTAATGAGAGAAGACAAGAATAGGCTATGAAAATAGTCAGCGCAGTGCAAAAAATAATTTGAATTTTAAACATTCCATTTTCATAAAAACTATGATATGCTCAACACTTCTTATAAATCTATTATTTTATATTTAATTTTACATTATTTTCAATTTATTATTATATTAATTTATATTTATTCTTATAAAGGTGGAATTTTGT